>CP050224.2:766857-1326857 GCA_012066045.3 Morus alba
ATAAGATAAATATGAACAAAATTTATAAGATTCCAACTCTAAAATCAGAAAAGAGACCAAGTAAACTTGCTAAAAACATGAAAATCTACCCCAACGAAAAATGATCCACAAGTCTAGAAACAATTTAACTGTCTGTTTTCAAGAAGCATAACCATGACAATGCCAATAAGCAACACCTCTATCCCAATAAGCTTAAATAATCACCTGACTAAGGGCTTCCTGCATAGCCACAATTTGAGGAAACACAGCTTCCAGACTTGAGCTCCCAGCCGGCTCATGGTTGGTATCTATGGAATTGAGAACACTAAATGATAGGGAAGATGCACCAGATGCTTGAGAGCTTTTTCCCTTCTTTTTCGCTTTAGTATTTGGAGTCTGTACGGTTGTAACTGCTGTGGGTGTAGACGATTCTGATATCCTTGCAGATACATCTTTTGTAGAATCTTGGTCTTCCTCACCGGCAGGAGAAGGCTGGGCGTGTTGCTTACTGCTGGCACCATCAACTTGCCGAGCTTCATCCGTAATGTAAGTATCAGCAGATATTGCACAGCATTCTTGGGCCATCTCAGTACCAAGATCTGACGCCTGGGAGTAAAAATATTTTTCTCTGTTCTCTGAAACAATAGTTTGAGACTCTTCCTGGGCTCCAAAATCATCATTTGGAGATCTTGTTTCACCCACAACTTTAACTTCCAACTCAGCATTCTCCGCATCGCCATTCGCAAGCACATCCTGGATGCTTGCCTCACTTCCACCCTTACCCTCAACAGATTTAGTGCTTTCCGAGGATGAAGCAGCCATTAAGATCTCAGAGGGGGTTATCAGATGAGTTGGGTGTTTGAACATGACAGGGGGACTAATCACACCAGAGTAATCATCTTGTGCAACTTTCTTCTCATCATTCCTCAAATCCTCATCCACCGAGAGCACATCAGGCAAGTTCACATGAGCAGCATCCATTTGCCTGTCAACTGAATAATCATTAACTGCCTGTTCTCCAGTGTGATCATTGAACGTGGATCCCAATTCAAAGTTATCCGTGGGTGTTCTTAAACCAGAAGGTTTCCCAGACAACTTAGGGCTCAAAGGAAGAGGCGGTGTCGATGGAACACGAACAATGTCAGCATAACTAGCCATTGGTGTCAAAGCAGCAGCTTTGGACTCTATACTCTGAGTGGTAACATCTTTTGAAGTCACCTCAATAGGGTTCGAGCTAACAGGATACCTCGTGACAGCTTCTGTACTACCTACTTGTACAGTTGGTTTCAGTGCAGACGCAACTGTTGAGATATCAGGAGGTTTACTTCCAGCTGTATCCAAAGCAGAAAATCCTTCAATAGCGATTCCGTCATGTGAAAGATTGGACTCAGACCTATCTAATCCCGAGTTCTCTAATGGTGGAGGCAAGCACTGAGATAAATCCAAAGCATACTGTTGAATAGCCTGTGTCTGAACACAATAAACCTGAAGAATATGTTCACCGTGAGGTGATATACTTGTCCCAGTAAAACTCAAAATAGGCATAGTCACAGTAAATTCTGCTATGTAATCCATGCGTGTGGACACTGGATTAGGACCATATTCTAGATGTACAGCATATATAGCATTCTTCTTAGCATTTGCAAGTAAGAGCAGGCCTGCTTGTGGCAACGCTACAACTTGATTAAAGAATGCCTCCTCAACTCGAGGTTTGGCCGAACTCTTCAATTCTAATGTCTGGGTACATTTCCATGATTCAGCATCACTAGGCAGCAACCAGCCTTCTTCACTGGCTGAGGCCCAAATCTTCACTTCTCGGTTCAACGGCCCCTGTATCAAGTTTTGTGAAATCAATTTAAACAGGTTAAAAACTAAATTTTAAATCTAATTAATAGTAAGCTACCATAAGTAATATTAGAATATTATTCAACCAAAGAAAAGACTTCGCAAGCATACAGCTGTGATGAGTATGATGTGATCTGGCCTGTGGGGAGCAGTTAAGAATGTAGCTGCATTAACAGGCTGGCCATCATGGGGTCTCAAGACTGCAAGTGGTTGGGCCTTCCTATCTTCCCAGATTTTTATCTGCATCAAAACATAAATTTGATGTGAGCATCAGCCCAAATATTTTTTATCTCTAAAGACCAAGTATCAAATACATATATATTACCTTAATGGAAGTTGGTAAGTTTAATATGAAATTCATGCATAATAACAAGTGAGACACAATTTCAGTTTCATAATCACCACTAGAAGAGAATATATAAGTAAGACAGAGAAACCGATTGAAGTATCAAACACTGAAGTAATGAGAATACAGACCGTGCCGTCTATTGAAGCAGAAACCAATCTTGTGGCCATCCATTGGCACATTGATAAATCAGTTACTTCGCCATCATGTTTACCAATAAAGTGGACACCATCAATCAGCTTATCAACAGGACATTTAAGAGGTTCTTCAGCTGAAAATACTTCCCCCTTTCCAACTTTTGTAGTATCAAATCTTTGAACACGTTTTCCAAATCCAACTACCAGCACTTCCTGCGTAAAAGTGTTCAGACCAATTATAGTGCACAGTTTGTTTGGACAATTGCAAAGCCAATGAAAAAAAAAAAAAAAAAAAAAAAAAAAAAAGGAAGAATTAAAAGATAGAAATGAAAATTAGTTATAAATAAGAATTACTTGTTTGTGGCAGTGCCAACAAATTCTTGGATGAGAAGCTTCCCCCTCTCCTACAATTTGAATGGCAATCACAATCTTCCCTGTGATCTGTGGTGTACCTTCTTCATCAGGACCCTCAGAAATTTTCCAAACATAAAGCCGTCCTTCTACGCTCACACTGCAAAGAAGCACATCAATGACCATACAAGAAAACAGGGGAAAAAAATTGATATTGAGATCATAGAACTACCTAGCCAAAAGGTGAACATCCTCAGCAAAAAAAGCCATGTCTGTGACCCTCTGACAGAAGAAAACGTTACATAAATTAGCAAAATGATATAACAATCCATGCATATTAATCCATTTACTGCGATCCCGTACTAAGATAACAATTATGATAGGAAATAAGAAAACCATCAAATCATAGACTTTTTTCTTTACTTTTTTTTTTTTTTCAAAAAGGAACAACACTTCATCAAGACAGAAGGAACAATGAAGTACAAAGCAAAGGAGGAAAGGAAGTCCACCTAAATAAAAAGGTCAAAAAAATGGAAAAACTGAGATAGCAATTGTCAGAAAGAAAATAAAATATCTAACCAAATCTGAAAGCTGCAAATGACTAAAGTCTTTATTTTCATGGAACAAATTGCAACCCACAATTTCATTCTGCCCCATATTTTGTCAATACTTCCTTCCAAATCTTCAAAAATCATCTTATTCCTCTCTAATTATAATGCCCAACACAAACCCAAAATAGCAGATATTCCAAATCTTCTAACCCCTCTTGTTGAAAACAAAAAGATACGAGGATATAAACAATTCAGCACATCTTAAAGGAGCCCCCCCAACTCAACAAGATGATCAGCACCTCCTGCATCAACTTAAAAAAAATCCCCCATCAACTTCTCCATATCCTCTGCCTCACTACTCAGCAATTTAAAAAGAGACATAGTAAATTGGTAGAGACGCCAAAACAGATTGAATAAGTGATAACCTCCCTCGTCTTGACAAGTAAGATTTCCCTCCAGTCGAACCTTTTCTTCACCTTTGATACAACTGGGTCCCAAAATCCTTTCTAAGGGATTGCCTCCCAAAGGGAGGCCCAAATAGTTTTTAATAGGCCAACTGCCTACCGAGCATCCTACTAGATTGGCCAGAGTATGAAGCTTGCTACCTCCATATTGATTACCGAGCACCCTACTGACATTTACTATATCCAATCATCTAGGTTCTGTGCTTAGGGAGACGTAACTTACTTATGGATTTGTTAAGAGTCAAAGAAAATCTTCCCTCCCATTCCTTTGTAACTATAATTCAAAGTTCACATTTTACACAAACACTTAGCCAGAAGAAGTTGTGTGCAGTTTTTCAAATAGGAATTGTACCCCTAAAATAAAATAAGAAACACAATCCACATACTAAATCAGTCTTGAGTAAAGTAAAAGACTTTAGCAGGACCTAGCTAAAGCAACGTAAACAGTAACATGCAGTGGATCAAATCATATAGGTTATTTCTTCTTTGTCTAAAACAAGCGAATCTTACTTTTGCATTTACAATAGTACAATCAAATCTTTTCCCCATTCCTTTGTAACTCATTCAAAGTTCAAATTCTACACAAACGCTTAGTACCCAGAAGAACATATTCAGTTTTTTTGACTTTTTCAAATCCTATACACTAAATCAGTCTGACTATAAAGTTAAAGACCTTAGAAGAACCCAACATTGAACCATCAGGTTCTTTAATTAGGAATGCAACTTACTTAAGGACTATTATTATCCAAAATCCTCCCCGCTTTCCTTTGTCATTACTTAAAGACTATATTCAACTTTAGTTGAATTTCTTTACGCAAACACTTAGTACCCGGAAGAGCTTTGTGCAATTATTTCAACTAGGAAGTATACCAACATACCAAAAATTAGCAAATTGCTAAAGAAACAAGGCTAAAACACTTTATTAAGCTATTTGGAACGTGCATTTAGTACCCTTAACTTTGAAGCTATCATTTTCACAAAATTCAAAGTTTACACAAACACTAAGTACCTAGAAGGACATAGTACAGTATATCAGCACTAGCAAGAAATGGAGCAAAATCGAAAACCTGAGTGTGGGCTCTGAACAAAGATCTCAAGGCGGTGTGGATATTAAGAACCCGAATGTTGCCCTGCTTCAAGCCATAGCAAATGTAGGACCGGTTGACTGCAATTTGGCGGCCCAACACCAATTGAGGATCGGAGCCATACTTGGTGATGGGAGTAACTTCAAGCTGAGGCTGAACCTCCCCTTGCAGCCTCACGTCAACATCGTAGACGACGTGATCGCCACCCAAATGCCGCCCCTTCGGCAGCTTACTGCTCGGCATTCGAATCGGAACCCCCGAGGGCACCACCGCTGCGGCCGAGAATTCGGGATTGGAATTGGCGGAGGAGGACGGCGAGGGCTGCGCAGGAGGCGGTGGAGAAGGCAATTCGACCGGTGTCTGGGCGCCGAGAAGGGCCATGATTCGGGCCCCACCGGAGGAGGAGGAGGTAGGGGGAGGAGGGTTAGGGTTGAGAGGGGGCGTAGGATAAGAAAGGGAACGCTGCTGCTGGTGCAGGTTGGAAGGGAGCTGGTGAGGGTGATGAAACGGCGGCGTTTGGGGGAGGTGATGGGGGTGAAACGGCGGCGTTTGGGGAAACTGGTGGTGGTGGAACTGTTGGTGGTGAAACGGCGACGTTTGGGGAGGGTAGGAGAAGGCGGAGGAGGGAGGCGGATACGACGACGGAGGAATCGGAAACGACGGCGGTGGATTGTTAGGGTTTTGGAGGTGGGAGGTCGTCGGAGATAGCGGAGGAGGAGCGGTGAAGAATTTCTGGACGTCGAAGGAGGGCTGCTGATTCGGATTTAGATTTGGATTTAGATTTGGATTGGGATTGCTCGGCGACGCCATGGAAATGGATCCAGAGATTGGATTGGATCCGGAGATCGATTTGCAGAAGAGAGAGTGAGATCTGAAGTATGTATGAAGTGGGGGGTGGTGAGGAAGGAGACGAGGCTTTGGAGTTTGGAAGCCGTACTATTACAGTTCACTTGGAGAAGAAATGACGTTAAAAATCAAACAGAGAAAAGGGCCAAAATAATAATTGGATTATTAGCACCTATGCCCGTAAAGTTATGAACTTTGATGGTTTGTTTGGTTGATGAAATGGAATAGAATGTAATTTTAATTTGATATTCGGTTAGATTTATAATAAATTAATAATTATTTAAAATAAATAGTTATTTATTTATTTTAAGTGAATTATTATTTTTTTATACGGAAAGAATAATTATTTTATTTTATTTTTTATAATTATTATTTAATATTATAATATAATTAAAATATATTATATATTAATTATATCTTATAATATAATATAATATATAATAAAAATTTATAATAAGTTATATAATTAATAAAATTTATAATATATTTATAAATTTAATATATTTATTTAATATTCTATAATAATATATAATATATTGTAATAATTATATCTTATAATATAATATATAATAATATTACAATATAATATATATAATATGATATAATATAATATAGTTATAATATTTTAACAAATAATATCATAATTATATTAATAATTCTAATATTATTATTTTGTTATATAGTATAATTATTTTTATTATATTAATAATATAATAATAATTAATATAATTAAATATTAATATAATCTTATAATTCTAATATTATTATTTATTATAGTGCATTACACGCGACTACATGATTTATTAATTATAATATATTTATTGTATATATTATAATAATTATATATTATATTGTAATTATATATATTATATTATATTATAGTATAATATAATATAGTTATAATTTTTAATTATATTATAATTGAATTATTATTGTTTATTATATAATCTTATAATATATTTTATAATATTATAATTATATTAATAATTTTAATAATATTATTATATTATATATCATAATTATATAATATATTATATAATAATAATTTTATTATATTATATTACATTTTATATATTATAATATTATAATTATATTAAAAATTTTAATAATATTGTTTTATTATATATCTTAATTATATAATATATTATATAACAATAATTTTATATATTATATTGATAGATAAAATATTAGTGTTATATATAGCATAAGGGTAAGTTTGTCAACATGAAAATATTCATGTTCCATTCTAGATAATTCTTAAAATTACAACCAAACAAATAAATTAACTTTCTTTCCCATTACATTCCTATTACTATTCTTATTCCCATTCTTATAACTATTTCTCCACTGTAACCAAACGCACCCTAAGGTCACTCCATTTTAACTTTAAAAATTCTTATTTTATTATTATAAATTTTAACTAATTGATACATATAGTTTTTAATTTTTTTAGTATATAATAATTTGATTCATATTCTTTTAATTTTAGTAAAATGATTCTTAATTTCTTTAAACTGGTGCAATTAAAACCTTTTTGTCAAGATCCGTTTAAAAATGAACTAGAGAAGGCACATGATGCCCTACGTGATCTATATGTACAGCGAAAAGATGAAATTGCCTCTGAAATTTGTTTAACTCATGAATTACTCTTCATTTATTCTTTTTTTTTTTTTTTTTTTTTTGCTGAATAAAATTTGCTCTTCATTTATTCAGTTCATCTTCATCAATTTTGAGAATGAATTAGGGTTTTAGGGAGAAAGGGATTTTGGAGAGTGGGAAATTGAGTGAGTGCTTAGTTTGAACGAATCCTTTTCTTCTGACTCCGGACTTTGCTTCAATTGGCGACGGCGAAATCTGTTGTTGGGTAGAAGATGGTTGTTCGGCGTGAAAAAGGAGCTCAGCCACCAATTTATCATAAGTTTCATAGTTTCTCAACCGGAAGTTTGTGCCTTTTCTTGGTTTTGTTGATTAAGAGTTGTAGTGGTGGAATGAATAACACAACCAGAAGAGAATGAGGCTGTGAATATTGATAATATGGCTGGTTGTGAGTTTGAATCAGAAGGAGTGGGTCAAAACAATGATGTTGTGGCTGAAAAAGATCATGTGCCAGATGTTAAAGGTCTCGGGATGGTTTTCATGATATCAACATTTAGGAGTCAAAAATGCTAATGTGGTACTAGATAGTGATGATTATGACACCGATGAATTACTCACAGCTAGCGAGGAAGATGAAGATGATAAGTTGCATCCAAAAATAAGGAGGAAATGAAGACATGAATACAACCCTAACGTAGACATTCATAACCCCGAGTTTCATGTTGATTTGGTATTACCTACTGGTGAATCTTTGAAGCTAACCATCAAGGAGTATGCAATTAAACATTATAGGGTTATGAAATTGGTCGAGAAGGATAAGAAGAGGATTCGGCTAAAGTGTAAGACTAGTTGCCTTTAGACTTTGTATGCTGCCGCTACAGGTGATGATTTATCATACAAGGTCAGGACTTATGACGACTCACACACTTGTAGTTTGAATTACACAACTCAACATCTCACTGTAAAATGGCTCAGTAAAATTTTTTTGAACCAATTTAGAGTAAGTCCTAAGTGGAATGTAGTGGGGTTTAAACAAGCAGTAGTGGATTTTGTACAAGTGGATGTCACAAAGTGGAAATTTCACAGAGCTAGAGAGGTTGCTAGGAAGATTATTGAAGGGTCAGTTAGAGAGCAATACTACATGCTCCGTGACTATAGTGAGGAGATTAGGGCTGTAAATCCTGGATCAAGTGTCATTTTAAAGTGTAACTCAGAGATTGAAAGGTACACCAAGTTTGAAAGAATCTACATTTGCTTGGATGCTTGCAAGAAAGGTTTCATGTCCGGTTGTAGAGCCCAAGAAGAATCATCGAAAGGAGCCGAAAGAGTACCAAGTCCCTGGTACTAACACTAAGAAACTGAATAGGACATGAATGATGATGATGAAATGTAGAACATGTAGAGAGCAAGGCCACAACAAGACCACTTACCATAGATATACAAAGAATGGTGAAGTGTGAAGTGCAACACAAGGGACTGAAGCTCGTCCACAATCTCATCCCAAAGTCCATGTTTCTAGGAGAACAACAAATTAGCCGGGAATGAATTATAATTAAGAACTTATCTATATATAAGACTTTAACCTAAGGATGTAATTATTGAGATTTCATTGGACATCTCTTTCTTATTTTGGGCATGTGCTGCCATCTTATTTTGGTGATGTGCTGCACTGTGGGTAGATTAGTGCACATGTAGAAGGCACATTTTTTTTTCGGGTAATTTACATAAATGGTCCCTAACCTTTTTAGTAGGTGACAGTTTAGTCCCTAACATTTTTTTGGGAAAACAACCCCAACCTTTTTAAAATGTGACAGTTAGGTTATTTCCATTAAATTCTATTAAATGTTTAGCAGAACATGTGATGTGACCCATCATGTGATCCCCTTTTTTAGAAAAATGACATAAATGCCCCCAGAAAAATTACTTCTTCTGCAAAACTACTTCAAAATGTTTTTTGTTTTATCTCTGTTTTTCCCTAGACGCAAAACACAGCTTGCTAGAATGAAAGAATAAAATAATGCAAAATGATTAAAGCCATGATGTTGAGACTGAAACATTCATAAGATTCAAAGGCTCGGTAACTCGGAGTGAGAAAGAAACGATGAAAATTTGTTTCATGATCGACCATACCGGTGTGTTTTAGTATCTTCTACTTACAACATTGTGCTTGACAATGAAGACTTGATATTGGTCTTTAATTTCTCATTGCTATAGGACTTCTTGGCATGAGAAGCCACAGTTGCAACCTCAAAAAGTGCTTTGCCTAGCTCTTTAAGATCCAAGTCTTCATCATTTTCATCATCCCAATCGTCCCCAAAGCTTTTCTTTGAACCGATTTCTGAGTGAAATTATTTGATTTCATCACATCCTGTAATTTTTTTCTTTTTTTCCCTAAACAGGTGAAATAAAGAAAGTAACTTTTGGGAACATGATTGATTCAGAAGGTGAAACAACAACAACAACAACAGAAGATAGAAGAGGAAACATTAGGTGAGGGAAAGATTGAAGAACACGAAACCTCCCAAGGAAAGTGTCCAAATTGGATTTGTGTCTGTACGTCTGTTTAGAAAGCCTAGAAATGGTTACGAAAATGGGGTTTTCTTTTTCTCTTTATTCAAAGGAATGGTTTTAGAGCAGGGAACAAGATTCAATATTGTGTTTTCTTTTTGGACATTTTGGTCATTTTAGGAACAAGATTCACGTGGGCGGTCAGCTGCCTTCTCCCATTATCTTTTGACGACAATTAACGGAAAGGATGAAATTGCACCTTTTTAAATTGGTTGGAGGTCGTTTTCTCAAAAAAAAAAAAAAAAAGTTGGGGACTAAATTATCACATTGTAAAAAGATTGGGGACCATTTTTTTCCTTTTGTTAGTTGCATATAACATAGGTGCATAGGAAATAACACAGTTGGATGGTAAATGTATAAATCTCAGTAGCCCTTTTTGATGTTACACTGTTATAGATTAATGATATATTTTTAGCCCATTTTACAACTTTTATATCTCAGTAGCCCTTTTTGTTGTTTTTTTTGATATATACAACTTTTATATCTTCATGTTGCTTTTTTTTTCCTTTGACGATATGCATCCTGTCAAAAGTTTATATTTTTTGTTGATTTGTACAGCTTTAACAATGATGACTTAAGTCTAAATAATAGACAAACATGCAACTTTACATTTGTAAACAGACAAAAATACCTAAAATAGGTGACAGTTTGGTCCTTATACACTTTACTATAGGACATTTTGATCCCTAACTTCTTTAATAGGTTATAGTTTGGTCCTTACATTCTTTTGTATGTAATAGTTTGGTCCTTAACTCCTTTAGTAGGTTATAGTTTGATCCCTAAAGGAACAACATTTTAGATTCTTCAACACCAAATCTACTTCATATTCAAATATAGATGGCCCAATATATTATAGAAGAAACCGGCCAAATTCAAAAAAAAATTTACATTACATCCCCACAAAATTTTCACAATTTCAACTTACAAACAAGAACCACCATTACAATAATGAAAAAAATATTTTCATTGTGCTTCTCTAGGATTAATTTGGTTTTGCATTGCCTCCAATTGATTCTCTAAAAAATTTTCTCCCTTACGGTGGAGTATTATGCATTTCCTCAAGTTGAGCCTCCATATCATTAACCTTTCTTAGCAACCCAAGTATGATCATCTTTGATCTTCTACATAGGTGAGTCTTTCCATAAAAAAATAGTCATAAAGACAACATTCATGACGCTAGAAAAGAGTAAAGAAGAAAAGAATTTCAAACATAAATCTAAAATTTCAGACTTTTAACAACTGAATAAACCAAAATCAAAGCTTAACCCATATAAATGGTGCCTATAAAATCTGCGCCTAGGGTTGAAGTTTGTCCAAGAAGTCATCACCTTGGTGGGTTTCTGAATCTTACAATCACATAATAGAGTTTCTTCCATTGCAGCCCTAATTTAAAGAAATTTCAAAAACCCTAGAGTTTTTATACTTACAGAGAAATTACCCAATATTCAACCCAATTTCATTTTTTTTCATATAAATCACCTTTAACCAATGATGTGTTTTTACACATATACTCTAAGTTAACAGGTCACATGGGGCGTCACGTGCCTTCTCTCATTAATATTTTGATGGATCTTGACGGAATGGTCATATTGTACTAGTTTAAAGAAGTTGGGGGTTGTTTTGCTAAAATTAAGAGAATATGGACCAAACTATCACCTACTAAAGAGGTTGGGGACCATATGTGCCAATTACCCCTTAAACTTTTATGAACTTTGACTTTCCCCCATATGTCTCAATGTTCGTTCAAAAGAGGTGGAAAACGTCCCATGTGCACTCATGTGCATGGTATTTGAGGGTAAAATCCTAATTGAATTTTTGGTGATTTGCACTTATGCCCCTGTGTACTTTAGAGTCGCCTTCACTTTGCCCCATGAACTTTGGGTTGCCCCTATTTTGCCTCATGAACTTTTTCATAGCTTTCACCGTACTCCAAATTTTGAATATTTATCACTTTGCTCCCTTTACTTGATTACGATTGGTACCCACTCACTTGTCTTTGTAGTAATCTGATCATTCAATACGATTTTTCTTCTTTTCTTTAATTTTCTAAACTCAGTTTGATGTTCTTTTTATCATTTTTGTTTTCTATTAATTGTTTCCATTGATTTGATTCGTATTAAGGCATACAATCCCTAGATTTTACGGAAATGTTGATATCGGTAAAAGTTAGCCTGATATTTACAAATTCATCCTAAAACACTTTGTTGAATTTTTGTTGATATCTCCAAAAAATTACTGCAAAATATTTTGTCATTTAATACTACACTTTTCAAAATGAGAGAAATTCAAAGTTTGAAGTAGTATGGAGGAAATAATGAAAAAGTTAATAGTGTAAAATATAGGTGACCTTAAAGCCCAGGGGGCCAAGTAGGGGCAACGTCAAAGTTCAGGTGGTAAAGTGGGAGTGATTCTAAAGTTCATTGGACATAGGTGCAAATCACCACGTTTTCTATCTCTTTTAAACGAAAATTAGGACAAAAGGGGCAAAGTGAGTTCATCAAAGTTTAGGATAGTAAAGTGGAGATTTTCAAAATTCAGGGAGTTAAGTGGGGGTGACCCCAAAGTTTAGAGGCATAGATGATGATGATGATGATGATGATGATGATGATGATGATGATAATAATAATAATAATAATAATAATAATAATAATAATAATAATAATAATAATAATAAATTCTCCCTAAACTTTGTTACTTGTGTCAACATCCTCACTGAACTCTAAAATGTAAATGTTGTGCCTTTCATACTATGACATGTCTCTAACTTTCCTCCCTCCGTCTAATTCTGTTAACTTTTTAATGAAAATGCTTAAAAGTTCCTCATAAAATTTGTTATTTGTGTCAAAATACTACAAAACTTTAAAATGTACTTGTTGTGCCCTTGAACTATAATATGTGTCTAAATTTTTCCCTTCTATCTTAATTATGTCATTTTTTAAATGAAAATGTTGATATGACTATTAAATTTTAGATTAGGTTTGATATTTGGGGTTTATTAAATAATTTTCTTTCAAAACATTAGTTATGCACTAATTTTTAAAAAATTAATTGGTTAAAGGCAATAAAGAAGAAAAAAAAAATGAAGAGAAAATTTGTAGAAAGTAACCTTTCATTTATTTTAACCAATTTCAAAAAATTAATATCCCAACGGGTATCTTCTTGAACTTTGGATTTCAATAGTTTTATTACAACTCAAAAGAGAAAACGGATACGGTTGCTTCATTATAAAATTTGATCTGATGTATGAATGTGCTGTTTATAGCAATATCTAATGTAGACAGGGCTGAGGAAATACAATTCGGATTCTTACTAGTAACAGACTTTTAAGCTTTGATTTTTACATTTATGTATTAACTTGTTTCTTAACTACTGTTAACTACATATTTCTCATGCTTTTTGGCTTAGAACGAGGAGAAAACAAATTATCTAGACTATTGCAGATCCTAAATCTCCATTATAAACACTGCTAATACTCCAACAAGGTAGATCAAGTCTGAATTAGACACACAAATCTATATAAAATTTGCCAATTCTCACACTAGAGCAGTGTCAAAGCCTCTACTCTTAAATAATTACATAACTATAAGGGAAGGCTGTCCAAAATTGCAAAACCATTAAATAACAAAAAGTGTAAATTTAGATAGATTCCTTCTCCTACCAGTCCTTTTCTGCAAAAACTTGGTAAGCTTCATTCTTCCCCTCCAAATCTTAAACATCCAGCCATAGTACAATGCCAATAGAGGACGTCCTCACGAGCTTATTCTTGAAATCCTTCCAACTACAAGAGAGCTAAAAGAAAAATCATTTTTGAGAATTGAATAATTTTTACTTTTAAGAATCTTTTACTAATAGTCTTCAAAAAGTCTCTCAAGTGATCTAATTAATAATGTGACTTATTGAGCTATTTATATTGTTTAGAAAGTCACATTGCCGGAACAATTAGGTTTCCCAAAGCCTATCTCGCGTACAAAGTCAGTTTTACCACGTTAGCCTTCATTGCGCATTGACACCGGTCAACCGGTGGTAGAGTAATTATAATCCACCAGTCGATCGCCCTTCATATACCGATCGCCCGGTGTAAACTGACCGGACTACCCACCAGTTAACCGGTACCATTACGGGAAACTTGTTTCTCAGACTTTTTAAATGGAAAACTTGCACATAGCCTCAAGTTTGATTCAATCAACCCAATAGGAAAGTTACCTGATCAAAACAGTCATATAATAGTTTTTCATATTAAATAACACCCAAAACAATAATTCAAATAATTTATCTAGAATTAATTTATCAATTAATTCACCCAATAAATTACTTATGAATTAATCAACCGATCTCTAATAAACTTTGAACCTTAGTATGAAAATAACATAAGTTACCAATATGTAGGAAATACACCGTATCGTTATAGAAAATTATATGAGCTAGCAAATGGGCTCAATGGACATATATAAATTAAGCTCTTATAATCACAACACTACTTGTAACCCAACAAGTCCATCACATGATTATAAACTCTAGCGCTACTCCACTAAAAGCCTAAAGTTGTACTCTTGATTCATATATTATATTTATAAAGCTCTAAATAGCTCTCGTCCATGACTCATTATATTAGTGTATCATCCCCATAAGATATCCATAATCGACTTATGGTCAAGTTCCGTTTTACCTTCCCGATTATATTTATCTTATGTTTCCATTACCACTCCATTAGAAAACCACTATCCATATCAATACAAATAGTAAACCATTAGATAACACGAAG
Organism: Morus alba; assembly: GCA_012066045.3. NCBI lineage: Eukaryota > Viridiplantae > Streptophyta > Magnoliopsida > Rosales > Moraceae > Morus > Morus alba. The sequence goes on from CP050224.2 coordinate 781,388, forward strand.
TAGTCTAATGGTAGAATAAATCGTATTTTTTAATCTACAGATAATGCATAAGAGGATATCATTGACTCTTTATAGGAGCTATAGATTCCACTATCTATGAATAATAAATCTACACACACAAGAGTCATACCCTCAATGTACTGATAAACATACCTTTAAATAATGACAGGATGTCTCCTTTTGGTACATCAAAGGATACAGGTTAAGAACAGGAGTTCATTATCCATATCAAGATTAAGTTGACCACATATAATTCATCAAAAATGAATTGTTTTATTTAAATGGAATTATTAATCAAAAAATTCAACTTTAGTCAGATCCAATATAGATTCCACCACGAACTATATCAATATCTCTACTCATGGAGTCCCTCCTCCGGCAACCAAGACAAGATGTCTCCGTTAGAAAGTAGACAACATAACAATCTTTCAAACTATCATCTTTAGATTCCTATTTTCCGCATGTTCTTCCCATTACATGCAAGATCTTAAAGATTTAGAATGACAATCTCAGACTTTCAGTTTGCTTATTATACATTCAACTAATATTTACGTAAAGAGAATAATACATAGATATATAAAATAAATAAATCTTTATTAATAGTTAAAATGTCTCAAAAAACATTATTACATTTATTCTTAAGGACATAAACGCTAACATCGACACCCTTATTTTCTTGCTTAGTGGTACTATTATTGATGTAAGTGAGTTCTAGATTGGGTTGCTTGAGCTGCAAGTCAACGCCTTTTTTTGTTAGGTGATGAAGCATTTTATCTTTAAAGCATCCAAGGGCGGCGTCAGCGAGGTGAGCCACTTGTGGGGGCTCGAGCGTGGTCTCGATCTCAGCCACGAGGTGCAGAATGGCTTATGAGTAACCGGGTCGGTTCTCATGCCCGATAACTTATTCTTGAGCTTGGTGTTCCAATGGTTCTTCACGTCATTGTTCGTGCAGCTGGGAAGCTGGGCGGCGATTATAGACCATCTGTTGCTAACAATTGAGTGAAGCTTTACAGTTGTTTACTCCTCTAAGTCCCACAACTCGCCATGCTTGAGAATGGCCTAAGATAGTTTGTCCAACGCAGCCTACAACTCTTCCACATCTTTGAATACCTTTTGTATTCAAGAATAACTAATAGTTCATATTAAGATCCAAATATTTAAGAACATATATTAAACAGAAAAATGCAATTTTTTGATTATGAAAAAAAGTTTGGTGATACATAATTGAAACGAAAATACTAAATTTGACATGGGTATGTAAGTAATCTAGGACAAAGTAGTATTTTTACTTTAATACGACCAAAATATATAGAAATATAACACTTTTGTATCCATATTCATGAAGACATTATTTAAAGATATTTTATTTCCTCATACTTTATGAAACTAAAACTTAACTTGTTAGGAGTAGATAGTTTGGGATAAAATTGAAATTCTCTTAATTTTCTAATATCTACAAGATAATAGTGCATTTTTGCATACATGATGTTCATGATGAGATTATGCTATAATGTCTGTCAATATTGCTTTGAATATATAAATATAAATATGTATATAAGTATAAATACACGTGTATATGTGATATGTGTAAACCTGCATTCTCGGGGATGAGGCGCCGATTGCGAGTGCCATGTTGATAAATATAAGGAGAGAGTTTTGCTGTCCTTCTCACAACAAGAAAATTAGGAATCCGACCCATCTTTCTTTTTTTTTTTTCTTTTTTTTTTTATAAAGAGAGTTTTGATTCTTTCTTCTCAAGTATATATAAATTGGTGACACTCAAAACAAAACACTGAGGCGGCGGCGGTTCAACTTGGGGGATATATGTAGTGGAAAATTCGCGAAGTTGAACCCCCGAAATGTCCAGGACATTGCTCCATGTTATATTCAAATCTTTGACGTGTTGGGGGGTGGGGGGTGGGGTTCAAGTTGGGTTCTAATAAACTCTTTTTTCTTCAAATTGTAAGCATTGAACTGTTTTAAAGAAATTAAAATAATAAGATATGGTTTGCATCAAGTCCGCTGGACACGTACGCCGGTGGAGCTGCCGCCACCGCCGGCGTATCCAGCGGACGGGTACGGGTACGTGTCCAGCGGACTTGATGCAAACCATACCCGTACCCGTACCCGTCCGCTGGACACGTACGGGTACCCGTCAGCACAGCTCCACCGGCTTATGGTGGGGACGGGTACCCGCCGCCTCGGGCAGGGTGCGGATACCAACCGCCCGCGCCGGGGTACGGTTACACGCCGGAGCCTGATGGGATGTTCCGGCGTGTGTAATGTTGATCTTGATCTCCGCCACCATTGCATCAAGTCCGAATTGCTCTCTGTAATTACGGCGCTTTTCGATCTTGATATAGTAACATCATCGTGTTAAATCTGTCGTTTCAGCTATTTAGATATCCCCGCCTAAACAACGGAGAAGAGCAGAGAAGAGACAAAGGGAGTAATTGACTCGTTAGAGAGAAAACACTCAAGTTTTGTATTTAATATCAATTATCAAGTCTCCTCATACAATAACAACATCTAATAGCTAAATCTCCCTACATCAATCTCAAGTTTTTTGGCCTTGCAGATCCTTCATCGTCATGGCCACCGTCGTTGAACAGTTTCAAACTGAAGATTGATCTTCCAGCGTTGGTTTCAAGTACTTGTCACGTATTTTTAAAAATGCATTTTTCACTGTCTCGGTGATTGAGACAATATAGTTGACGACGTTATAATCACAAGCTAATTTCGTGAGTACATAACTTGAAAACAAGAAAGTGATCACCCACCCAAGAACGGGGAAGGATGTGCAGCAGGAAAATGCAGCAAGGAAGTTGTGGCGGGTTTCTTTGACCAAAACCAAGAGCTCCCAAGTTTTCGGTGGCGGGTTTCTTTCACCAGCCCAACTATATTTTTTAGTACTGTATTATTATGAATATTGTTTTGGGTCGGATGATCGATCACTACAAAAGGAATTGGACGACACCGTAAGGCGATTATCAAACGGACAAAAGGAGAAAACATGATCCAGGGGTGTTTGTCAAATGGCGAGGAAGTTTTAGACTGGAACCTCACTGGAATGAAGGCACTCAATATGGTAATAATGGACGTGATGATTTGCGATGACATTCCCTTTAGCTATTAGATGTAGGGAGATTTAGCTATTAGCAGTGGTTTTTATATTTTTATTGTCGTTTGTTTGCTTTGTTATTAATAATCGTTTATCTTAATTAATTGTTATTTTGTTATCATTTTTTATGTAAGCTATAAATAACTACTTAATTATTGTATGAGGGGACTTGATAATTGATATTGAATACAAAGCTTGAGTGTTTTCTTTCTAATTTGGAGATTTTCTGCTTATGAAGTTCTCTCTGTTCCCGTTTAAGTCGGTAAAATCCCGTTTTCTTCTATTCCGCTGCATTAGAGATAACATGTATGCATGTGTTCGTTAATTTGGTATTTAATTACTGTTCTAAGTTTTGTTCACGTGATTTTTTACATGTCTCGTTTGATTATTTTACATTCATTTCTAGGTTGTTTGGTTGCTAGATTCATGCTATGATTCGAATCAGGATTGGTGGTTCGCTACAGTATTTTTTCTCACAAAAAATACACGTAAATCGAGAATAATTCTAAATTATTATTCTGAATCCATTAACCAAACATTCACTTCTTTTTACATTTAAACGTTTCTCTCACTTAGTGTAAATTATAAAGTTTTAATATATTGTTGTAGTTCTTGTAGTAATAACTTTATTCTCTCTTTTTGGCCCTTACGATGGGTTGACCAAGTCAAACTATTTCTCTCCTTTTCCATTTGAATTTCATCTCACAAGCCATTTAAATTTCTTATGATCATCGCCTTTTCCATTTTTATGACCTTTTTTTTTTTAAAAAAAAAAAAAACGAGGGATACTATGTGGAGAATAATAATAAAATCACTATATCTAAAATAATTTAAGAGAACAACTAATAAAATAAATTTAAATAAAACAAAGATTGATACTTATAAAGTGAATTAAAAAAAATTTATTTAACGAGGAATACTTTGTGAATTAAACTCAATTAAAAGATTGATTCTTTTTTTGGAAGTAATTAAAAGATTAATTTATTTAATTAAAAACATATAAAATAATTAAAATTATTGTTATAATTATATTATTATTTTAGTGTAAAAATTTTGTACTGATAATGTGTTACAAAGCAAATGCTAAATAGCTAAATTACAAGGCATAGATAGACACAAGAGAAATAAAGAGAGAGAGAGAGAGAGAGAGAGAGAGAGAGAGAGAGAGAGAGAGAGAGAGAGAGAGAGAGAGAGAGAGAGAGAGAGAGAGAGATTTTCTTATCATTCATTATCTTGTTGTATATAAATACAAGCTCTCAAAGGCCATATATAGGTCAAAAATCATAAAATAGGAGAGACCAAAGACATAAGTTACAACAATAAAGTATTAGTAATGGAGTTTAATTGTGACGACTCTTACTTCTGGCCATTACCATTATAACAAAAAAGTCTATTTGCGACGACTGAATGTCGTCGCAAAAGAGTACCTTATCGTTGGTAATATTATATTTGCGATGACATGTCGTTGCAAATTAGTCACCACAAAAATTAGCCGCAAATAATATATTTGCGACGACAAATTTTTGAGATGTCGTCGCTAATAGATTAGCAACAACTGTCGTCGCGAATAAGTTGTCACGAATGTTTCATCGAACTTGTCATTGATGACGACGTGTCCAGTCATATTTGCGACGACAAATGTCGTCCCAAAATGGTTATATGTCGTCGCTTGTAATGTAGACTATTTGCGACGACTTTTTTCAGATTTGTCATCGCAAAAAATATTTTCCTTTTTCTCCTAATTTCCTAATAATATTAATTATTAATATATAAATTACGAGAAAATTTAATAATAAAAAAACTCAATAAAATTTATATTTGCTAATAAAAGATTCATATAAAAAAATAAATATAATAATAAGATAAGTCTTAAAAAGTAAATTAATCAATCCATACAAAAAAGTATTAATAGTAAAAAAATAAAAACAGATATTTTAATCTCTTAAATTATCCGCATTATCGTTCTGATCCTCGTCTTCTTCGTTTCCCTCTTGTGGCGGCGGCAGACGAACCCACGGTACGAGTTGCTCTTATTTATCTCCCATGCTTCTCTTGCACGGCACTAAAAGAGTTGCATTATTTCAATAAAAAAGAACAACAACGTTAATAATCTTAATGACAAACTACTAGAAAACCTATTAAAAGCCCAGTAAAGGAAAAAAAAAAAAATGTGTAAGATATCTTTAGTAACTATCCTAAAGCACATATAATGCGAAAACTAAAAGTACCGTACCTCTCTTCTTCCAGGTCTCTTACAACTACACAACCCTTTCCATCTTCTATTAGTGAAATAAGTTTCTTTTGCCTATCTTCTACTGCTGCAGATCTTGAATTGTCATCAGGAGCCAGTAAGTCAGTTATTTCTTCATTATAAAGCTCCAAGAATGTCACTTTCATGTTGTAGCCAGTGCTTTGTGCTTCAAGTGTATCAAATATTTGACGAACTTCTCTTTTCGCTAATTTTCTTTTCCTTTTCCATAATTTACATTTTAACCGAAAACAAATCTTACCTATGAACATTAAAGAATAATATATTATGAACTTACAATGCTATATGCATAAAAACAAAATGCACATCATGAAATTATCTAATTGCATGAAATATTAATTTCAATAAGATTTGGCAACTAAAGTAATAATCAATACATGTGAAAGGACGATAGATAGATATATACCTAACACTAATAAAATTATAAATCATTTATATAGTACTTACTACTGTGTAACAGCAAACGTACTTGAGAAATGATTTATACATAGTCATATGATGAACAAATATCTTTAACTCAAGGTATAATTAGAAGTGCAGTGGAGACAAAACTAACATATGAGATCATCTCAAATATAGTTTCAATAATGAATCAGTCTAAAATAAAAACATCTATATATGCATAAAATATATACATAACCAACCTAGCAAGTGGACTACTTACAGATATATGCATAAAATAAAAACATCTATATATGCATAAAATCTATATACCCTAGAGTTTTTATACTTAAAGAGAAATTACCCAATATTCAACCCAATTTCACTTTTTTTTTTTTTTTCCATATAAATCACATTTGATGAAGGATGTGTTTTTACACATATACTCCAAGTTAACAGGTCACATGGGGCGTCACGTGCCTTCTCTCGTTAATATTTTGATGGATCTTGACGGAATAGTCATAATTGTACCAGTTTAAAGAAGGGGGTTGTTTTGCTAAAATTAAGAAAATATGGACCAAACTGTCACCTACAAAAAATGTTGGGGACCATTTGTGCCAATTACCCCTTAAACTTTTATGAACTTTGACTTTCCCCCTTATGTCTCAATGTTCGTTCAAAAGAGGTGGAAAACGTCCCGTGTGCACTTATGTGCATGGTATTTGAGGTAAAATCGTAATTGAATTTTTGATGATTTGCACTTATGCCCCTGAGTACTTTAGAGTCGCCCTCACTTTGCCTCATGAACTTTGGGGTTACCCCATTTTACCTCTTGAACTTTTTCATAACTTTCACTGTACTCCAAATTTTGAATATTTATCACTTTATTCCCTTTACTTGATTATGATTGGTACCTACTCACTTGCCTCTATAGTAATCTGATCATTCAATATGATTTTTCTTCTTTTCTTTAATTTTCTAAACTCAGTTTTATGTTCTTTTCATCATTTTTGTTTTCTATGAATTATTTCCATTGATTTGATTTAGAACAGAACCCAAAATAGTTTGAAGAATTTGTCTTCAATTTCATTTGATGATCAAGTGCTTTGAAGAGGAAGTAACAGAATCAAAATCTTATTTGAAAAACAAAATTTTGAACGCGAATTTATTGGCTTAAATATATATATTATGGCAGGACTCTTTTGTTTTGTTTTTGTTTTTGCTTTTGTTTTTTGTTTTTTTTGTTTTTTGTTTTTTTGTTTTACCCCCTTTTATCTCCCTCAACCTATTTGTATAATTTCCCTTTAGACCATTTAATCCATTAAGTCAGAAGGAAATCCCACAATAAACCCTCAGAACCAAAAACATTGGATTATCCATTTCTCATCTCTTTTCGAACCTCAAATTCCTCTCCATGCTTAGTGGTACTATTATGGATGTAAGTGAGTTCTAGATTTGGTTTCTTGAGTTGCAAGTCAACTTCTTATTGGTTAGGAGATGGAGCATTTCATCTTTGAAGCAACCTAGGGCTTCAACCATGCTTGCAGTGCGAAAATGGCTTGTGAGTGGCGGAATCAAGATTAATTAGTAGGGGTTAACTTTTTTTTTTTTAATTTTTTTTATCAAGATGATTATACTAACATGAATATATATAACAATTTTTTATTTATTGAATATGTTTTTTTTTTTTAAAATTTAAATGGTTGGTCCAATAACATGTAGAGAACTATTAATAAGAAGGGAAATAGCATAATTGGTAAAGTAATTAGTAAATTATTGCATATTTTTTTTAAAATAGTAAATTATACCATAATTTGATATTTAAAGTTTGTAAACATTATTAAAAATCTACAAATACCCCTAAACCTCCTTTTCCACCTCACTCCTTATCCCTAAACATCTATTTAAAAAAAAATAGTAAATTTTTAGCATTTTTTTTAAAAATAGGTAGATTATAGTCAAGTCCACCATGGTCGGGACCGCGGCCGGCTCCGGCTACTGGAGACCATTTTTTGGCAACCTTTGACCGTTTTCCGGTGACCGGTGACCATTTTTCGGTGTCCATTTGACACTATATTTACTAGTAAATACCATATTTACCATTTAATATTATATTTATTAGTAAATTCCATATTTGCCCACCAATTCCAACGACTGATTAATACTATATTTATAAATAAATATCATATTTACTAATAAATATTATATTTACTTGAAAATATGACCACCGACTTTAGTGACCGTTTGTTTAACACTATCAATTTGATCAGCTAAAGCTACCAATACAAATGTAAAAAGAAAGATGGAAATTTTAGCAAGCGATAAAGAGAAGGAAAAGTACTTCATTTTGGTTGATACGATCAGAACCAATTTTTCTTGATATGATAGAGGAAGATTGCAACCTTAATTTATAGCGCAGGCCGGGATTATTCTATTGGCTATTAACATTTGACATTTTCGAGCGAAACTATTTTCCCACTTGTATGCGGAACTTAATTAAGTGGTTGATTAAGTTGAGCGTTGATTCAATCTTTTTCATTGAAAAAGTACAAAGTCAATAAAATTAATTTGAAACGAAAGATATTTTTATACGGTTTTGAAACGAAGTATTTCGCTGAAAATCCATTAAAAAAAAAAGTCACAAGCACAATGAGAAAACCGTGAGACATTTTCCTTTTTTAGAACAAAAATTTAATAGTAAATTTTATTTCATAAAAAAAAAAGATATTTTCATTTCATTAAAAAAAAAAAAAAAAAAAAAAAAAACATAGGATATGTCCAATTACTTGTGTATGTGTGATACTTAGCACGTATGCATCGTGGCAATCTACGGTGGGAGATTCAAGTCTGAAAGGGGTTGAAGCATGGCAAGAGTATTTCATATTTCGGCGGCAGAGCAAATGGATGAAATATTTGTTGCTTTTAATCATGTTGATGAATCGTTAAAAGACCTCGTTGAATCATTCTAATCGGATTCAAATGAATATAAATTGTTTGAAATGCATTCAAGTAATGTACACATTGACCAGATCTACAAATTTGTTATGATTGAAGCAATCATGGACAATGATAAGGTTGACTCCGCTCAAAAAGAACAACATAATTAGTTTTAAAAAAAATCTACAACTATAAGAAAATAGGTCTTATGATTAGATAAGAAAATTTCTAGTTTAACCATTATTCTTGTTAACTATATTATTTATATTATTTATATCATTTTAAATAAAGCATGTCTAAAAGACAAATTTCCATTGCTGCACATAGATGTTCTCATTTACTCCACTGTTGGGCATGGATTGCTTTCCTTCATGGATGGTTTTAGCGGCTACAATCAAATCAAGATGTCTCCCCGTGATGCTAAGAAAGCAGCCTCCTGAACGCCTTTCGGAAGTTTCTGCTATATTGTGATGTCGTTCAGATTGAAGAATGTTGGAGCAACGTACCAAAGAGTCATGACTGCTATCTTCCATGACATGATAGGAAAAGAAGTCGAAGTCTATGTCGACGATTTAGTCATCAGATCCCGCTCCAGAGATGATCATTGGGATGCCTTGGCCAAAGTGTTTGAGTGATGCTGGAGGTACAATTTGAAGATGAACCCGAAAAGGTGCGCTTTCAGAGTTTCCTCTGGAAAGTTTTGGGATTCGTGGTGCAAAAGCGAGGAATTTCCATTGATCCCTTCAAAGTCCCAAAATTGTTGTGTCAACTACACCCTTGACTCCAAAGGAGCTTAAAAGCTTGTTGTGTAAGCTCTCTTACATCCAGAGATTTATTCCAGAAATGACCAACTTTTCTTCATGTTTCACTTCTCTCTCCCCAACAAGTGGAATGAGAGTCGATGGTTCATATGGGCTAAGCGATCACACTCGGTTACAGTTCTCAAGTTGCCGTCCGTGGAGAGTTGGTGTTCCCGTAGTTGGTGCTGTTGCAAGTGCGGATAGTCAAGTATTGGTGGACTCGTATGGTTTCAACTCTCTTTCCCATGCTAGAGTTGGCTCCTGTTTAGAGTATGATACTTGGATGTGATGGCTATTAGAAGCTTTAGCTCAAAGGGAAGCTCAGTGAACACACACATGAGGGGGAGATTATTGAGAAAAGTGTAATGTGTGTGTTATCCCACATGGAAAGTGGATGACAATGTAAAGTGATATATATATATATATATATATATATACAATGACCCAAGACCTAATATGTTAAATTTTCAGGTCCAGTTGGACTCCTAAAGTGTGTTAGGTTAGTTTCGCATATACTGTATTCTCAACACATTTTTGACCACTTATAGTCTTATGTCTTTGCGTTATTTGAAGAGTAGTCTCATGATGACAACCAAACTTATAATTATTCTCTATCCACTAACATAGTTGAATAAAAATTGAGATTATGATCAATACATAATAAACGAAGACAGTACTGGTATTTATAAAACTAGTTAGTTGGCAAAGTTCTAGAATATCCCCAGTGTGTGTGGTGTATAATATATTTATATATTTTTTTATTTTTTATTCTTTCCTCGAAGATATTTATTTTTTGATTGTTAATTAGTTAGAACTCATACTAAAAACTAAAGTCTTAGCATCACGCCTAATTTACTCAAACTGCGATCAGCAAAATTTGACTTGTGTTTGTTGATTTGTGTTGCAAATTGAAGGTTTAAACAAGTGAATTTGCAAATTGAAACATAAACTCAGAGGAGAACTTAATAACTTTTCAGTATCAATATTGGAAAACTGAAGATTTTAATAATTAATACAACCCAGAGATATGATATTTGAGAAGATCGGTTTCTGAGAAAACAGCTCCACATATATTATACTTGGAAATATGAGAAATGATTGAAATATAACAATAATTGAAGAGAAACGCAGAAAGAACCAGATTGAATATCGTCCACAAACACAGCATACCCCATCTGACCTCTTTCAGTGCAAAAATCTATCTACGAAACGACTCTTCAGCCCTTCAATTATAGACAGCAATGTCAGTTGGTTTGGGCCATGTCCAATCCAAGTGGAGGTGGTGGGACCCACCCACTAAAAAGAGGAGAAAAAAGGTTAATAAAACAAAAGGAACTTCTATAGGATTGGAAAAAATAAAATTGTAGTTCTCGATTTTAGTCATTAAATTTGTATTATAAATTATTATGTCTATTTTTTAAAATTTAATATGATTTTAATTTAATTTAACGATTAAAAAATTGTAACTATCAGTAGTTCTGACCGGCCAATCAGCCACAAGGGATTGAAGAAAATAAATTTTGGTCGGGTGTTTTCAATTGAATAACGGAAGACTAAGCTGTGAATCTTCATTCAATTTTCCTCGAATTGCAGAATGTTCTACCGCTTTGGTCCGTAGTCTCCTTTTTTTGGCATCCACCTTTAGGTGAGTAGTTCCGGTTTTTGAGTGGTTTGAAGTCCGCGGTTTTTCCCTGCACATTGGAGAGCTTTCCATGGAAAAATTTGGTGTCTTGATTCTGTGGATTGTGCTGAATATTAATTGTTCTGTCTTTTTACTTGATTTAATACATGTCTGTTTTACTGGCCCATTTGACTTCACAAAGAGAGAAAAAGGAAATTTTTACACGTTTAGCTGAACGATTTATGAATACTAAGTTTGTTTTAGAGAAAGTAAAAAAATGAAATGCAGTAACACAAAGATCCGCCCTCTTACTACCACAAATAAAGCACACGGATATACATGATATAATATTATAGAGACAATATGGTATATATACCGCCTAATTAATTGAAGCTCATCCGGTATTTTTGGTCACCTTCCGGTTGGAAGAGCCCCCAGTACTGCTCAAATTTTGCGCTAATGCCCTTCCTGATATCATCAAACGTGTTGAAAATGTAAGTCTCAATAGGCCTTCCCGGCTTCTTCGGAGTGCCTCCCTTCACATGCCGAACCAAGTTTGAGTTATAAGTCTTCGCATTCTCTAATGTCGCCGCAGTCCCGCTGGCTGACGGCCATCCAGTCTCTGAGACAACGATCTCCAACGACCCTCCCCCAGCCTTCTCGAGAGCAGAATAGAGGGCGTCCAAAATGGTGTCGAAAAGATTGTCATATCCAAATTGGCCATCTTGCACAACAGCAGACTCAGCTCTGAAAAGAGCGTAATCAAGTGAAACATCTGCCGTGTTGGAAATATAAGTGAAATAAGGGTACACGTTGAAAAGCACTGGAGCACTGTTGTTCACCAAGAAGCCGATTAAGGGGTTTATAATAGGTCCATAATCCGATCTGAACGAGCTAGCCGAAGGTGGATAAGATGCACCAAGGACTGAAGTGTCCATCGATGTCGATACTTTGATCAGTTTGTCGAGGCCAATTATAGAGATTGCGCTTTGAATGTTTTGCATTGCAGGGACGAGGAACTGCGCGATAGAGTCGGAGGGTTTGACTTCGTTTCCTACGACGATGTATTTGAAGCTGACGTTGTCGTGTCTCATGATGTTGTTCAGCACCCAATTGTCTGCTTCGGCTTGGCTTGAGGCTATTTTTTGGATGTCATCATTCTCAATTCCGAGCATGAGCTCGATGTCCGTGCCTCGGAGGGCTTGGAGAGTCGTATTGTCGGGATTGTAGAGTCGTATTCTGCTGATGTTGTATTGCTTGTAGAGAGGTATGACATCATATTCGGCCGACAAGTAGCCCAGCAATCCAGTATAGCATACTCCGATTTGTGCAGTGCCTATATACAATGTTAGATCCAATTATGTATAAACGGAAATCTGAAAAGCACAATCCATTTGCAATTATAGCAAACTTGCAGCAATTATTTTTTTTATTTTTATTTTTGGATTAAGCACAATCCATAAAGGCATCAAAACAGCGCTACAGACACGCAACAAGTTGAGCAGTTTCTTTAAAGTATGATTGCATTTTCAATTTTTGTATCCTACATTTTTCAATTTTCATGTTATATCACATATCATTAGATTGCAGATGATACATATAGTTAATCGTGTCAATTTGTGTAACTGCGTATTAGGAGGTCAACTCTAACCCAACCGATTTATTAATCGTGTTAATCATGTCTATCCGATTATGACCCAAACTCATTTATAATAAACTTAAACCTGCTAATTTCGTACAAATTTTGAGCTTTGAGTCGAATCGCTACCCGAATTATCACCCTACTCAATATGGTAAAAAATATTATTTATGTCACTCTACTAAAAAAAAAATAAATAAGTGTAATTCAATTAATAAGAAAAAAATAATAGACTACAATAACATCTAGTTATTAGAATGACATAAATAATAGAGTCAGAAAAAACAATCCCTCAAACTTGAAATTTTCTAAAAAAAAAAAAAAAACGACCAAGAACAAAAACATGCGCGTTGTACACATGAGTGTGAGACAGATATATGTACCTGCTTTATTTCTTCTCTGAGGAGAATTATTCGGTTTTTTGTCAATGGTTGTAGGGCAGAAGATAACGTTGTAGTCAGTCCCGGTTGGGCAAGAAGCTCTCTGACCAAAATCTGAAGGGTAAGTAAAGGCGACCCTGCAAAGATCCCTAAAAAACTCGGAATAACTCGTCGGCTCGCAGATATTCCCGGACGTGCAACAGAACTGATTGTTGCGAAACACGGTGCAGGGATTGTTGCAACCGCCGGGATCTCTCAACTCCATCGGACAATCCCGGTTTACGTCCGCGGCACAGTGACTCACTTGGCTGCAATCGGAAGAGCTAAATTCCTGCGGAATGTTAAACCCTTCAACCACGGAGATATAGAAGACGTCAACATTATTGTTATCTTGGTTTATTGAATATTCAGCCACAGTGTGGGGGGCTCGACCTTTGGCCTGGCAATCGAGCCGCCCCGCACAATCGCCGCTCTCGCATTTACCAAGACCGTCGCCGCCGAAAGAACACTTGGTCCGGCCCCAGATCCGGCCCGATCCCGTTATGTTTTTGAGAGTCCATGTCTCGCCTTGCTTTAGCTGCTTTCCCCCGCCGGGGTAGGCGGCAGCCCAGACCGTGTAGGCGCAGTTATTTCGGATCTCTATTTGTGTTGCGCGCGATGAGGCAAAAGAAAGAGTGATCAGAAGCAAGAGGAAGGAGAAGACGTCCCGGAGATTTGGGAATAAGCCCATGGCCGGCAGTCGACGATAGGTGTGATTTGTCGAGCTTGACTTGAAGGCAAGTCTTTGAAGAAGCCCATGGCCGACAATCTTTTTTTTTTTTTCTTTTTTTTTTTTTTTTTTTTTTTTTTTTTTTTTGCTAAAAAGACTTTGAAGAAGTACAACAGTATAATGAGATTGGAATTAGAAAAATATTTTTATAGGCTTTTTTGCATCCGTTCCACCCTAAAAGTTAAATTTGTGACAATTAAACCTTCAAACTTAAAAATGTGTTGAACAGTTAGTCTGACTTGAAATGTCCGTTAAATATTGATGAAATTTGCATATGTGATTTGCCCGTGTCTCTTCTAAAATTAAGACGCATAAATGGTCATTTAACGAAAAAGGTAAAAATGTAATTTTGAGTGCCTAAAGAGTCAACCTTGTCATGGCAGTTTTTAAACAAGCAAAATATCTTTTTCTATTTTTTTATTTTTTTGAACTAAAAAAGGTGGAAATGTAATTTTGAGCACCGGAAGAGTCGTTCGGAGCATCCAGACATTTTTTTTTTTTTTTTTTTTTTTTTGAATAACATAGTAGTCAATGGAAGTTTTTGATTACATGGATAATACCTTCTTTATGTCAAGCGAATTTTATAATTGATACTTTACTATTATAATTAATTTAAAGACTAAATTGTCGGAACACGTATTGAAAACAAAAATATGAAAATATGGATAAAAATAGCCAATTATCAATTATGGCCTTGTACATTTGTGCACCTCAATAATCAACTATTGTCATAGAATTACCAAAGCGTAGAGCAAGAGTTCTATTTTTCACTTAAAAACTTCATACATATATGGCCCAAAAACGACCTTTATTTAAAAGAGACAAAGTAAGATTGCAAAATACAACAATTTTTAATACAAGGAAATAAGCATTTCCAATCACCTTTTGTAATGTGGTGAAAAAGGTGGGATGCTTTGTTCGTATGTAAAGAAATTAGTCGGATCAACTAAAGTCTTTACATAAACCAACCTATAGAAATTGCTTTTAAAATACTTAGTGCCCCAAATACTTGCTTGTGCAACATAGTTGTAATCATCCTCATCGGAATTAATCCCGATGTCAAGGTCTCTGAAGTTGAGATACGCACCCCTAGGATTCTTTGAAACAAAAGGAGTCATGTAATCGTAAGCACTTCTTACCCAGCTAATATGCTCATTGGTTCTCGTAATATTTCCATCGTCTATCCATGACACCAAGTACCGAAGGTTGTAGAGGTTCCCAGCTCGGTGTGGGAACGGAATTTCAGATTCTGAAATCTCATTCATCTTCCCTCCATAAGGAAAAAGTTCAATGAAACCTTCTCCTATTTCTTCGTCATACAACTTGCCCAATAATTTTTCTAACACGTCATCTGGAATAGGCTCTTTCACGTAGTCAGATTTCAATTTGAAAGCCTTCATCTCGAAATTAAGTGTTCTATTGAGTAGAACTTCCAAGGGCTCTCCGTTTCGGAAAAAGTTGTAATGCATAATGGATCGGACCCATGGCATTTCTATGCATTCTTCTTTAAGCAAACCCAACTCGGGAAACTCCTTCTGCATCAATGGAAGGACCTTCTCTTGACTGCCGTGAAATGTTGCTGAGATGACAGCTAATACTTCAATTTTCGTATTCCCTTGTTCATCGCTAGTATTCGCAGTTTGGAATCCAAGAAAGATAGTTAGATCCTTATCGATGTCGGCAATACGGCGTTGATACCGATGAGCAAACTTCTTTGTTGCATTGTTTTCCCACTTCCTTACGGCTTCAAATACGGTCACTGTCGTAGGCACGTCCACCAGTCGGATTTTCCAGGCAAGAACAATTCCGAAGCTTCCAACTCCACCACCGCGTATGGCCCAAAACAAATCTTCCCCCATAGATTTCCGATTGAGAATTCTTCCTCGCACGTCCATAAATTGGGCGTCAATAATATTATCAGATGCAAGCCCGTATTTTCGCGTCGAATAGCCATAGCCTCCTCCACCTAACTGTCCACCAACACCAATAGTGTGGCCAAGCCCTCCAGGGAAGGCAAGACTTAGGCTTTTCTCAGCAATCCTATAATAAAGTTCGCCAATGGTTGCTCCGGACTGAACCCATGCAGACTTCCTCTTCACGTCAATGTTAATAGAACTTAAGTTTCTCAAGTCAAGTATGACAAAAGTGACATTAGACATATAAGAAAGGCCCTCGTAATCATGGCCCCCACTTCGGATTCTGATTTGTATGTCATGTTTCTTGGCGCAGTAAAGAGTGGCTTGGACGTGGGAGACATGTAATGGTGTTACGATAACGAATGGTTTTGGGATTGGAAGGGAAAGAAAACGAGGATTCTGCATCGTTGAAGTCAATATAGTTGAATAAGAGGGATTATTTTGAGTGTAGATAATGGATTCAGAAGTGGAGGTAGAGTTGGATTTGGATATACGAGTGATCAGGCACTTAAGAAAGCCTTCATGACCAATTTGATCAGCTGAAGCTACCAATACAAATGAAAAAAGAAAGATGGAAATTTTGGCAAACGATAAAGATAAGGAAAAGTACTTCATTTTGGTGGATACTATAAGAACCAATTTTTTTTTCTTGATATGATTGAGGAAGATTGCCACCTATTTATAGCGCCAAGGCCGGCATTATTCTATTTGGCATTTGACATTTTCGAGCGAAACGATTTTGCCACTTGTATGCGGGAACTTAATTAATTAGGAGCTTGATTAAGTTGAATGTTGATTCAATCTTTTTCATTGAAAAAGTACAAAGTCAATAAAATTAAATTGAAACGAAAGATATTTTCATACGGTTTAGAAACGAAGTATTTCGCTGAAAATCCATCAAAAAAAAAAAAAAAAGTCACAAGCACAATGAGAATGCCGTGAGACATTTTCCTGTTTCTGAAACAAAAATTTAATAGTAAATTTTATTTCATAAAAAATACATATTTTCATTTCATTATTCTAGAAAAAAAAAAAGAACTCTGTGAAGCAAAAAAAAAAAAAAAAAAAAAAAAAACATAGGATATGTCCTATTACTTGCGTGTGTGAGATACTATGCTACTACCGTACACCAACACATGCGTACAAGTGTTTATAAGTAGGGCCGGTAATATGAGTCACGACACAACAATAAGATTAAAAAAAGATACGAATTTCACGAGTTAAAGTTGGTTTAGCTCAAATCGAGCCAACATGAAATTGACATGAAAAAAAGGGGTAAATTTCGGGTTGAACCCGCCTAACTCGAACACGACACGAAACTCGTTAAAAATTAAAGAATATATATTTTTATTATATATTTTAGATTTTATTATGAACTTGTAATATCATGATAGTTATATTAAAAATCTTATACTATTATTTTCTTAATTTTGATGGATGTTATTCTATTTTAGCGGGTTATGAATTTTAAGTTATTTCTAATATGTAAAAAACTAAAGAAAAGTATATAATTTTCGTATTAATTTCAGGTTTACGGGTCAATTTTATGTCACAGGTCATTTTCGTGTTATGTCGTGTCATCTCATAAAGTGGTCTTGTCATGTTCGTATTGCAGTTTTTAAAAAATTTCATATTACAGGTCGTGTTAGGTTGACTGGAAATTTAAGAAGAAATGACTAAAAAATGACACGTGATACAAATTGCTAGCGCTTTTGAGGCGCACTTTGTACGTATGCATCGTGGCAAGGAGCTCTCCCCCCAACTTCTTTATCACATACAATGGATGTCGTTTTGGGAAAGAATCCACGGTGAGAGATTCAAGTCTGAAAGGGGTTGAAGCATTGTAAGAGAACTTCATATTTCAGTGGCAGAGTTATAAATGGAGGGAAAAGTTTGTTGCTTTTAATCATATTGACGAATCGTTAAAGGACCGCGTTGAATCATTCTAATAGGATTCAAATGCATATAAATTGTTTGAAATGCATACAAGTTATATACACATTGACCAGATCTAACAATGAAAATGTTGACTCCGCTCAAAAAGACCAAAAAGCAGAAACAAAATAATGATTAATAAAAAAAAAAATCTACAACGTTATTCAAAAATTTCCCAACAACTAGTATTAAATAGGTCTCATGATTAGATAAGAAAATTTTAAGTTTAACCATTGTTCTTTTTAACTCTATTATTTATGTCATTGTGGTCTTTTATTTTATTCTTATTAATGGAATGATACTTATTTATTTTTAAGTAGGGTGACATAAATAATATTTTTTTACCATTTTGAGTGGTATTTTTGGATTTTTCCCTGATTAGATTATGTAATATAATCGTCTCTTCCACGTTCAATACTAATATTTATGAGATGAATATGTGTATTTATATTAGCATGATATTTGTTTATTGTAGAGATATTTTAGGTTCTTTATATTAATAGTAAGATACGTATGTGATGTTTATTAAGAATTTTATGTGATCATAAAACTATTATATTTATCATGAGTTGATTTTAGGTTATGGTTCCTAGCGGAATCTTTCTAATATATAATAGTATTCAAATGCATATAAGATACATTAGCTGAATGATTCTAAGACGATTCAAAGGCATATTAATTATGTACCAAGACAATGATAAGGTTGACCCACCTAAAAAAAAAAAATAAATAAATAAATAAAAATAAAAATGAAAATGAGAAAATAAAAATAAAAATAAAACAAAGATCAGCTTGACGTAATATTGTTCTATAGTGTTATCACAATTATATATAATTATATAAGTATATATATTATTTTCGAAGGGAATATAATTATATATTTACACACACAAACACGATTTTTGTACCGTCTGTCGGCTGCCATTTGGTGTTTTAAAACTTCTGCCATTCGGTTTAGATAACCTAGTGGATGTGTTGCAAGTTGAAGGTTTAATCAAGTGAATTTGCAAATTGAAACATAAACTCAGAGGAGAACTTATTAACTTTTCAGTATCAATATTGGAAAACTGAAGACTTTAATAATTAATACAACCCAGAGATATGATATTCGAGAAGATCGGTTTCTGAGAAAACAGCTCGACATATATTATACTTGGAAAGCTGAGAAATGGTTGAAATGTAACAATAATTGGAGAGAAAAGCAGAAAGAACCAGATTGAATATCGTCCACACACACAGACACAGCATACCACCCTATCTAACCTCTTTCAATGCAAAATCTATCCACGAAACGAATATTCAGCCGTCCAATTATTGACAGCAATGTCAGTTGGTTTGGGCCATGTCCAATCGAAGTGGAGGTGGTGGGACCCACCCACTAAAAAGAGGAGAAAAAAGGTTAATAAAACAAAAGGAACTAATAAATTTGTAGTTCTCAATTTTAAGCGTTAAATTTGTATTATTAATTATTAATTATGCATATTTTTTTAATTTAATGTAATTTTAATTTAATTTAATAATTAAAAATTAAAATTATCGGTAGTTCTGACTGGCCAATCAACCACAAGAGAATGAAGAAAATAAGTTTTGGTTGGGTGTTTTCAATTAAATAATGGAAGACTGAGTTGTGAATCTTCATTCAAGCCTTGTTCATTTCCTGAATTCGAGCTGAGATGTGACATTTTTTAATAATTTTTTACTGTAACAGAAAAAGTTAGATGTGATATTTTCTGAGAATTTTGTACTGTAAAAACTTAAAATTAAAAATTCAAATCGGTAAAATGAACGAGGCCTCAATTTTCCTTGAATTTCAGTATGTTCTACGGCTTTGGTTCGTAGTTTCCTCTTTTTTTATCCACCTTTAGGTGATGTTGTATTGCTTGTAAAGAGGTATGACATCATATTCGGCCGACAAGTAGCCCAGCAATCCAGTATAGCACACTCCGATTTGTGCAGTGCCTATATACAATGTTAGATCCAATTATGTATAAACGGAAATCTGGAAAGCACAATCCATTTGCAATTATAGCAAACTTGTAGCAATTATTTTTTTTTTATTTTTATTTTTGGATTAAGCACAATCCATAAAGGCCTCAAAACAGCGCTATAGACACGTACGCAACAAGTTGAGCAGTTTCTTTAAAGTATGATTGCATTTTCAATTTTTGTATTCTACGTTTTTCAATTTTCATGTTGTATCACATATCATTAGATTGTAGATAATACATATAATTAATCGTGTCAATTTGTGTCACTACGTATTAGGAGGTCAACTCTAACCCAACCGATTTATTAATCATGTTACTCATGTCAATCCGATTATGGCATAAACTCATTTATAATAAACTTAAATCTACCAATTTTGTACAAGTTTCGAGCTATGAGTCGAATCGCTACCTGAATTGTCACCCTACTCAAGATGGTAAAAAATATTATTTATGTCACTGCACTAAAAATATAAATAAGTGTAATTCAATTAATAAGAAAAAAAATAAAAGACTATAATAACATCTAGTCATTTAGAATGACATAAATAATAGAGTAGAAAAAACAATCTTTTAAAGTTGAAATTTTATAAAAAAATAATAATAAAAAAAAAACCAACCAAGAACAAAAACATGCGTGTTGTACACATGAGTGTGAGACAGATATATGTACCTGCTTTATTTCTTCTCTGAGGAGAATTATTCGGTTTTTTGTCAATGGTTGTAGGGCAGAAGATAACGTTGTAGTCAGTCCCGGTTGGGCAAGAAGCTCTCTGACCAAAATCTGAAGGCTAAGTAAAGGCGACCCTGCAAAGATCCCTAAAAAACTCGGAATAACTCGCCGGCTCGCAGATATTCCCGGACGTGCAACAGAACTTATTGTTGCGAAACACGGTGCAGGGATTGTTGCAACCGCCAGGATCTCTCAACTCCATCGGACAATCCCGGTTTATGTCCGCTGCGCACTGACTCACTTGGCTGTAATCGGAAGAGCTAAATTCCTGCGGAATGTTAAACCCTTCAACCACGGAGATATAGAAGACGTCAACAATGTTGTTATCTTGGTTTATTGAATATTCAGCCACAGTGTGGGGGGCTCGACCTTTGGCCTGGCAATCGAGCCGCCCCGCACAATCGCCGCTCTCGCATTTACCAAGACCGTCGCCGCCGAAAGAACACTTGGTCCGGCCCCAGATCCGGCCCGATCCCGTTATGTTTTTGAGAGTCCATGTCTCGCCTTGCTTTAGCTGCTTTCCCCCGCCGGGGTAGGCGGCAGCCCAAACCGTGTAGGCGCAGTTATTTAGGATCTCTATTTGTGTTGTCGCGATGAGGCAAAAGAAAGAGTGATCAGAAGCAAGAGGAAGGAGAAGACGTCCCGGAGATTTGGAAATAAGCCCATGGCCGGCAGTCGACGATAGGTGTGATTTGTCGAGCTTGACTTGATCAGGCAAGTCCTTTTTTTTTTTTTTTTTTTTTTGGCTTTAGAGACTTGAAAACTTTGTAGAAGTTAAAATATATTTTTTAATGTGTTGCACAGTTAAACATAATTTTTTTAGGCCTAAAAGTTTAAATTTGTGACAATTAACCCTCTAAACTTAAAAATGTGTTGCACAGTTAGTCTAACTTGAAATCCCCGTTAAATATTGAGGAAATTTGCTAATGTGATTTGCACAGTTAGGCATAAATGGTCATTTAACGAAAAAGGTAAAAATGTAATTTTGAGTGCCTAAAGAGTCAACCTTGTCATGGGAGTTTTTAAACAAGCAAAATATCTTTTTCTATTCTTTTTTTTTTATTATTATTTTGAACTAAAAAGGTGGAAATGTAATTTTGAGCACCGGAAGAGTCGTTCATGAGAGCATCCGGACATTTTTTTTTTTTTTTTAATAACATAGTATCCATTGGAAGTTCTTGATTACATGGATAATACTTTCTTACTGTCAATCGAATTTTATAATTGATTTAAAGACCAAATTGTCGGAACAAGCATTGAAAACAAAAATATGAAAAAATGGATAAAAATAGCCAATTATCAATTATGGCCTTGTACATGTGTGCACCTCAATAATCAACTATACTGTCACAGAATTACCAAAGCGTAGAGCAGGAGTTCTATTTTTCACTTAAAATCTTCATACATATATGGCTCAAAACGACCTTTATTTTAAAAGATTGCAAAATACAACAATTCTAATACAAGGCAATAAGCATTTCCAATCACCTTTTGTAATGTGGTGAAAGAGGTGGGATGCTTTGTTCGTATGTAAAGAAATTAGTCGGATCAACTAAAGTCTTTACATAAACCAACCTATAGAAATTGCTTTTAAAATACTTAGTGCCCCAAATGCTTGCTTGTGCAACATAGTTGTAATCATCCTCATCGGAATTAATCCCGATGTCAAGGTCTCTGAAGTTGAGATACGCACCCCTAGGATTCTTTGAAACAAAAGGAGTCATGTAATCGTAAGCACTTCTTACCCAGCTAATATGCTCATTGGTTCTCGTAATATTTCCATCGTCAATCCATGACACCAAGTACCGAAGGTTGTAGAGGTTCCCAGCTCGATGTGGGAACGGAATTTCAGATTCTGAAATCTCATTCATCTTCCCTCCATAAGGAAAAAGTTCAATGTAACCTTCTCCTATTTCTTCCTCATACAACTTGCCCAACAATTTTTCCAACACGTCATCTGGAATAGGCTCTTTCACGTAGTCAGATTTCAATTTGAAAGCCTTCATCTCGAAATTAAGTGTTCTATTGAGTAGAACTTCTAAGGGCTCTCCGTTTCGGAAAAAGTTGTAATGCATAATGGATCGGACCCACGGCATTTCTATGCATTCTTCTTTAAGCAAACCCAACTCGGGAAACTCCTTCTGCATCAATGGAAGGACCTTATCTTGACTGCCGTGAAATGTTGCTGAGATGACAGCTAATACTTCAATTTTCGTGTTCCCTTGTTCATCGCCAGTATTCGCAGTTTGGAATCCAAGAAAGATAGTTAGATCCTTATCGATGTCGGCAATACGGCGTTGATACCGATGAACAAACTTCTTTGTTGCATTGTTTTCCCACTTCCTTACGGCTTCAAATACGGTCACTGTCGTAGGCACGTCCACCAGTCGGATTTTCCAGGCGAGAACAATTCCGAAGCTTCCAGCTCCACCACCGCGTATGGCCCAAAACAAATCTTCCCCCATAGATTTCCGATTGAGAATTCTTCCTTGCACGTCCATAAATTGGGCGTCAATAATATTATCAGATGCGAGCCCGTACTTTCGCGTCGAATAGCCATAGCCTCCTCCACCTAACTGTCCTCCAACACCAATAGTGTGGCCAAGCCCTCCAGGGAAGGCAAGACTTAGGCTTTTCTCAGCAATCCTATAATAAAGTTCGCCAATGGTTGCTCCGGACTGAACCCATGCAGACTTCCTCTTCACGTCAATGTTAATAGAACTTAAGTTTCTCAAGTCAAGTATGACAAAAGTGACATTAGACATATAAGAAAGGCCCTCGTAATCATGGCCACCACTTCGGATTCTGATTTGTATGTCATGTTTCTTGGCGCAGTAAAGAGTGGCTTGGACGTGGGAGACATGTAATGGTGTTACGATAACGAATGGTTTTGGGATTGGAAGAGAAAGAAAACGAGGATTCTGCATCGTTGAAGTCAATATAGTTGAATAAGAGGGATTATTTTGAGTGTAGATAATGGATTCAGAAGTGGAGGTAGAGTTGGATTTGGATATACGAGTGATCAGGCACTTAAGAAAGCCTTCATGACCAATTTGATCAGCTGAAGCTACCAATACAAATGAAAAAAGAAAGATGGAAATTTTGGCAAACGATAAAGATAAGGAAAAGTACTTCATTTTGGTTGAGACGATAAGAACCAATTTTTTTTCTTGATATGATTGAGGAAGATTGCCACCTTTAATTTATAGCGCAGGCCGGGATTATTCTATTGGCTACTAACATTTGACATTTTCGAGCGAAACTGTTTTGCCAGTTGTATGCGGAACTTAATTAAGCGGTTGATTAAGTTGAATGTTGATTCAATCTTTTTCATTGAAAAAGTACAAAGTCAATAAAATAAAATTGAAATGAAAGATATTTTCATACGGTTTTGAAAATCATCCCAAAAAAAAAAGTCACAAGCACAATGAGAAAGCAGTGAAACATTTTCCTCTTTTTAAAAAAAAAATTTAATAGTAAATTTAATTTCATAAAAAAAGATATTTTCATTTCATTATTCTAGAAAAAAAAAATCAAAAACTCTGTGAAACATAAAAAAAAACACAGGATATGTCCTATTACTTGTGTATTTGTGATACTATGCTACTACCTTACACCAGCACACGTGTACAAGTATTTATTAGTAGGGCTGGTAATATGAGTCACGATATGACAATATGACTTAAAACAAACTTTAATTTCATGGGTCATGTGAGAATTGGGTCGACCTGAAATTGACAGGAAAACATGGGTCAATTTCAGGTTGGACCCGCCAAACCTGAACACGACACGAAACTCGTAAAAAATTAAAGAATATATATT
Organism: Morus alba; assembly: GCA_012066045.3. Taxonomy (NCBI): domain Eukaryota; kingdom Viridiplantae; phylum Streptophyta; class Magnoliopsida; order Rosales; family Moraceae; genus Morus; species Morus alba. Next base: position 805,696 of record CP050224.2, read on the forward strand.
TTTCATTATATATTTTAGATTTTATTATGAACTTGTGATATCATGAGAGTTATACTAAAAATCTTATACTATTATTTGCTTAATTTTGATGGATGTTATTGTATTTTAGCGTATTATCAATTTTAAGTTATTTCTAATATGTAAAACTAAAGAAAAGTATATAATTTTCGTGTCAATTTCGGGTTCATGGGTTAATTTTGTGTTACGGATTATTTTCGTATCATGTCGTGTCAACCTGTAAAGTAGTCGTGTTGTGTTGCGGTTTTTAAAAAGTTTCATTTCAGGGTTGTGTTGGGTTGACTGTAAATTTAAAAAGAAATGACTGAAAAATGACACGTGATAATAAGGCGCTTTTGAGGTGCACTTTGCACGTATGCATCGTGGCAAGGAACTCTCCCCCAACTTCTTTATCACATACAAGGGGTCATTTTGAGAAAGAATCTACGGTGAGAGATTCAACTCTGAAAGGGGTTGAGGCATGGTAAGAGTACTTCATATTTCAATGGCAGAGTTATAAATGGAGTGAAATGTTTGTTGCTTTTAATCATATTGGTTAGAAGACCTCGTTGAATCATTCTAATAGGATTCAAATGCATATAATATTTTGAAATGCATACAAGTTATTTACACATTGACCAGATCTACAAATTTGTTATGCTTGAAGCAATCATGCACAATGATAGGGTTGACTCCGCTCAAAAAGAACAAAAGGCCGAAACAAAATAATGATTAATAAAAAAAATCTACAACGATATTCAGAAATTTCCCAACAACTGATATTAAACAGGTCTGGTGATTAGATGACAAAATTTAAGTTTAACCATTGTTTTTTTAAAATTTTATTATTATGGCATTCTAAATAATTAGATGTAATTGTGGCCTTTTATTTTGTTCTTATTAATTGATTGCACTTGTTTATTTTTAAGTATAGTAGCATAAATAATATATATATATATATTTTTACCATTTTAAGTGGTATTTTTAAATTTTTTCCTGATTAAATTACGTAATATAATCGTCTCTTCCACGTTTAATACTAATATTTGTGAGATGAATATGTGTGTATTTTGATTAACATGATAGATATTTTAGGTTCTTTATATTAATAGTAAGATACGTATGTGATGTTGTTATCGTTATTAAGAATTTTATGTTATCATACAACTATATATTTATCATGAGTTGATTTTAGGTTATGGTTCCTAGCGGAATCTTTCTAATGTATAATAGTATTCAAATGCATATAAGATACATTAGCTGAATGATTCTAAGACGATTCAAATGCATATTAATTATGTACCAAGACAATGATAAGGTTGACCCACCTCAAAAAAAAAAAAAAAAAAAAAAAAAAAAAAAAAAAAAAAAAAAAAGAGAAAATAAAAAATAAAAATAAAACAAAGATCAGCTTGACGTAATATTGTTCTATAGTGTTATCACAATTATATATAATTATATAAGTATATATATTATTTTCGAAACGCAGAAAGAACCAGATTGAATATCGTCCACACACACAGCATACCACCCTATCTAACCTCTTTCAATGAAAAATCTATCTACGAAACGACTATTCAGCCCTTCAATTATTGACCGCAATGTCAGTTGGTTTGGGCCATGTCCAATCGAAGTGGAGGTGGTGGGACCCACCCACTAAAAAGAGGAGAAAAAAGGTTAATAAAACAAAAAGAACTTCTATAGGATTGGAAAAAATAAATTTGTTGTTCTCAATTTTAGTCGTTAAATTTATATTATTAATTATTAATTATGCATATTTTTTAATTTAATGTGATTTTAATTTAATTTAACAGTTAAAAATTAAAATTATCGGTAGTTCTGTCCGGCCAATCAGTCACAAGAGAATGAAGAAAATAAATTTTAGTCAGGTGTTTTCAATTGAATAACGGAAGATTAGGCTGTGAATCTTCATTCAATTTTCCTAGAATTTCAGTATGTTCTAGTTGATGTGTTGCAAACGAAAGATATTTTCATACGGTTTTGAAAATTATACGGTTTAGAAACGAAGTATTTCGCCGAAAATCCATCAAAAAAAATATATTATGGTTTAGATAACCTAGTGGAAGGGTACTGATTTGATGCGTAACTTTTATTTATTTATTTATTCATTTTAAGGAAGCAACGCGTAGTTTTCAATTAATTCGGTAAGTGGACGCGTAGAGCACATTATTATGTAGAATCACAAATTACTATTGGTCCCTTATGATATGCATTTATCGTACTTTAGTATCCGTATGACGTTTAACTTCTCTGATGAAGATGGGTCGTAAGGGTTTTAGAAGATGTAAAAAATATTTTAAAATAAAAAACAAATATAGAATGATTTTCAGAAATTTCCCAACAACTAGTGTGTTAGAGGTATCATGATAATGATACATTAAATAATCATCTTCTCTAAATCATGTTCATGAGATGGTTATACGTGTTTGATTTGCATGATAATTATTTATTAGAGGTGCTGCACTTTACGTTCTTTATGTTGACTATAAAACACGTAGAAGAGATGCATGTTTTTGTTGTTATTTAATACTTTATATTGTCGTTAAATTATTATATTATTATGATATGAATTTATCTTAATTTTTATACAGCCTATAGTAGTCTTACTTGCATTAATTTTCACTATTAGCTTTTTTCTTTTTTTTTTCTTTCTTTTTTTTTTTTTTTTTTTTTTTTTTTTTTTTTTACTTTGCAAGAGTTCTTGAAAGTGCGGACTCGTGGAAAGCAAAATTCATGAAGATGATAATGACGAATTCCTAATTTTTATTTTGACTTTTATATATGCATTCTGGAGATTCCTAATTTTTCTCCTTTGGTGGCCGGAAAGCTAAACCCGAATTCGATGACGTCTATTCTACGCGATAAGGGCCGTTGTCCTTTTCCCGTTGACATTTAACATGAAAGTTACTCCCAACGAAATTTTGGCAAAGGACAAAGAGAAGGAAGAGTACATCATTTTTCTTAATAGTACTTTGGTAGCGTGTTATATATATATATATTGATAAAGAGAAAATTTAATTATAAGAAAGAATGAATTACAAACAACAAAAAATCGTACATGACCCTAAATACAATGAAATTTAACTTAAATAATTAGAACCACTAATAAAAATAATAATAGCAGAAGAGCGAATACGAATGTCGACACCCAAAGGGGAAAAGCCTGATCGGCACATTAAAATCGAGCATAGTCAAAGTTCATTAAAAAGGACCAAACAATAGACGGATTAACTCAGTTGATCAAGACCAAACCTCAATTTGTGAGGATATACGCAACACGGCCTCCATTATTAATGCCTCTTATTAGAAAATAAAGAGAAAAGGAATGAAAATGTTCTAACTCATTCTCATTGATTGGAAAAAGAACCTCTGGTTCAATACATATATATCTTGAAACAGAACAAACCTACAACGGGAAAAGAAAGGGAGCAATCCATTTCAAAAGAAAAAGTTGTTGTAACCAAAAATATCAAACGACAAAAAGGAATTGCTAAGCGCATATTCAAATGCAAAATGTAATTGCTAGCAAACAAGATATTCTAATACTCCCCTCAAGATGGAGAGTGAAGGTCGTGAACTCCCATCTTGCCAAGGAGAAAACGAAAAGGAGCAGGATTAAGGGCCTTTGTGAAGATATCAGCCAGTTGATGTTGAGAGCTAACTGGCAGAGTCTTGAGTACACCAGCTTGTATCTTTGCACGCACAATATGGCAATCAATCTCTATGTGTTTAGTGCGTTCATGAAAAACTGGATTGGCAGCGATGTGAAGGGTCGCCTGGTTATCGCAAAACAGCAAGGCCGGGCCTGAGTGCTCAACCTGAAAATCACAGAGTAAGGCTAGTAACCAAGTGAGTTCGCAAGTTGCGTTGGCCATGGCTCTATACTCTGCTTCAGCCGAGGATCTAGACACAGTGTTTTGCTTCTTGGACTTCCAGGAAACCAGGGCATTGCCGAGGAACACGCAGAAGCCACTAGTAGACCGCCGTGTATCAGGACATGTAGCCCAGTCCGAGTCAGTGAAAGCCTTAAGCTGTAAAGTTGAATTAGCTGGGAAAAAGACTCCCCGACCTGGTGTGCCTTTGACATACTGGAGCACACGAAGAGCAGCTTTCATGTGGGGTGCTCTTGGAGTAGTCATGAATTGGCTAAGACGATTGACAGAATAACAAATATCAGGCCTGGTGATTGTGAGATAGATAAGCTTACCGATTAAACGTCGATAGCTGGTTGGATCCTCAAGCAAGTCACCTTCCTCCAAGGAAAGTTTCAAATTCGGCTCCATGGGGGTGGAAACATGTTTGCAGCCTAGAAGACCTGCATCAGACAAAGTTTCCAAGGCATAATGGCGTTGACAAACAGAGATGCCAAGCCTTGAACGAGCAACTTCCAGCCCCAAAAAATACTTCAGTTCACCTAAATCTTTCAACTTGAAATGGCTGTGAAGTAGGTGCTTAAGATTATGGACTGCAACTTGATCATTACTTGCCACGATGATATCATCAACGTAGACAAGAAGAGCAATAAAGGATTTGCCACTGCACTTAGTGAAGAGGGAGTGATCATTTGCAGATTGGTTGTAGCCCTGAGCAAGCAACACGCTGGAAAATTTGGCGTACCACTGACGAGAGGCTTGCTTGAGACCGTACAAGGACTTATGCAATCTGCAGACCGCATTAGGCGGCCAGGACTCCCCCTGACGACGAGAATACCCTGGTGGAATATCCATATACACCTCTTCATTTAAATCACCATGCAAAAAAGCGTTAGTAACATCAAGTTGAGATAAAAACCAGCCATGAATTGCAGCTAGAGACAACAAAACTTTCACAGTGACCAACTTAGCGACTGGGGAAAAAGTGTCAAGGAAATCGACTCCTTCTTGCTGAGTGTATCCTTTAGCTACGAGACGAGCTTTGTATCGCTCAATCGTTCCATTGGCTCGAAACTTTACCTTATATACCCACCTACACCCAACCGAGTGTTTCCCTGGAGGAAGAGCAGTAATGGACCAAGTCTTATTGCTTTCCAAAGCTGCCAGTTCAGTCGCCATAGCATCACGCCACTCTGGACTAGCTACTGCCTGGGCGAAGGATTTAGGTTCAGGGTGGGTGGAAATGGCGAGGACCAGGGCTCGGTAAGGTGAAGACAAGTGATTATATGATAGAACAGAGGAAAGGGGATACTTGGAAGTAGAAGGGGGTGTGGTGTGATGATTTGCTAAAGAGCAGTGATAGTCAGAAAGGTATGAAGGAGGTTTTGTTGCTCGGACCGGTCGTGGAGAAGAAGGTGGAATGGGCGAAGAGGGATTGGTAGAATGGGTATCAACAATTGGCCGAGGTAACACCCGATCGCCAAAGATTGTGGGGGGATAAATGATTTGAGGAACGAAAGGAAATATTTGTTCATGAAAAACGACATTCCTAGAGACAAACACGCTTTGTGTCCGGAGATCAAGTAACTTGTATTTTTATATCCAAGAGGGTACCCAATGAAGATTGAGGCACGAGCCCTAGGATCAAATTTAGTACGGTGAACAGGTAATGTGGAGGCGTAACATAGACATCCAAAACTGCGAAGGTGGCAATAGGAGGGTTTTTTTTTATGCAGCAACTCATACGGGGTTTTGTTGGATAACAAGGGAGAAGGAACACGGTTTATCAAGTAAACGGCTGTTAAGACACAATGACCCCAGTAACACAATGGTACGTTGGATTGGAACAATAAAGCTCTAGCAACATTCAAAATGTGTTGATGTTTTCTTTCTACGACGGAATTTTGCTCGGGTGTATCAACACATGAATGAAAAGGCAAGATACCATTGGATTTAAAAAATTCTGTAAAAGCAAGTTCTGGAGCATTATCAGAACGTACAGACTTGATATTAACTTTGTACTGGGTTTGAATTAGTTTATAGAACTCAACAAACACGGATGACACCTCTGATTTTAATTTAAGTAGAAAAACCCAAGTAGAGCGTGTACAATCGTCAACGATGGTGAGGAAATATCGGAAACCTTCTATTGTTTCAATGTGGAATGGACCCCAAATGTCTATGTGAATTAAATCAAACGGAGCATCAGACAAAGAATTATGAGAAGGAAATGGTAGTTTTCTTTGCTTAGATAAGTGACATATAGAACAATGTTGTCCAGAGACATGAGATTGCAATTTCAACTCATCAGCCAAAACATTAAGTTTATTAAAAGATGGATGTCCCAGACGAGAATGCCATAAAGTAGCTTTCGACATAACAGATGAAACTAAGAAACCAGAATTAGCAACTGATTTACAATGAAAAACGCCTAATTCTAGACAATAGAGATTCCCACAACGCCTACCCTTCCCAATCGTCCATCCCCGAGAAAGGTCCTGAATAAGACACGAAGATGACAAAAAATTAACAGAACAGTTGTTAGATTTCGTTATAGCACTGATGGATAAAAGATTAAAATGAAATTGCGGGACATGCAGGACGTTGGTAAGAGTTAGGGCAGGAGAAATAATCACAGTTCCTATGTGAGTAACAGGGATAGAGGAACCATGAGGAAGGGAAACGTGGGCGTTGGAAACGGGAGAATATGAGGAAAATAAAGGAAGACTACAACACACGTGGTGTGTAGCACCAGTGTCAACAATCCACGATGTGGAATTAAAAGAAGAGGTAAGGGAAGAAGGATGACTACCGATGAAATTGGAGACTGAAGGTCCAGATCCAGGCAGCTGTTCCTCGGCGGAAATGACAGATGGCTGGCTGAGATGAAGCTGGGAGCTGAGGAGAGCGATGAGTTGTTGGCATTGTTCGGTGAACTGCGAAGATCCTGGTGGTGCCGTCGGTGGGGCTGGAGAGAAAGGAGAATCAGAGGTCTGGAGAGATGTCTGGTTTGCGTGAAAGCCAGGCATATTGGATTAAAGGTAGCTTTGGGCTTGCTGGGCTCTATTCGGCTGTTGGGCCCTAGTTGACTTGGACCTGTAACCTGGTGGAAAACCATGCAGACGGTAACATTTCTCCACTGTATGTCCTTGCAGCCCACAGTGTGTGCAGAGGAGGCGCTCACGCCTGGGCCTGGCGTGAGATGCAACCACAGCGGCGGAGGGTGTCGGTGAAGCAACGCTGAACGCCATGGATTCCGATGGTTGAGAAGTAATCACAGCTCCTATAGTCCGTTGCCTCTCTTCCTGAACTACCAGGTTAAAAACCTTTGCAACAGAAGGTAGCGGATCTATCATTAGAATCTGACCACGCATTCCAGAGTAAGAATCGTTCAAGCCCATTAAGAACTGCATAACACATTCTTGTTCTTGATAATCCATCCATGATTTCATTCCACCACAAGAACACACTGGAACGGGTTGATAATTTTTCAATTCGTCCCAGAGAATTTTAAGTCGAGTATAATATGTGTTAACATCAAGCGAACCTTGAGACAAGCCATGAAGTTGTTGCTTAATTTGAAAAATTAGTGGAGCATTACTCTGACGGAATCGATCATGCAGATCTGTCCAGACGGCTCGAGCGGTGTTGAGATACAACAAGCTGTCTGCGATCTCCTTTGAAACAGAGTTCAAAAGCCAGGAAGTGACCATGCTATTACACCGTGACCAGATTCCTGCATTAGGATTTCCAGATTGAGGCTGTGGAATCGATCCATCCACGAAACCAAGTTTGTTCTTGGCATTGAGGGCCATCAGCATTGCACGACTCCAGGTGTTATAATTGGAGCCAGTAAGAAGATGCGAAACAAGAATCATGCCGGGATGATCACCGTTGTGCAGGAAGAAAGGGCTGCTGGGATTCTCCATTGGACTTGACTCTTGAGCTACTGAGCTCTCAGGAGAGCCGGTACTTATGGGTTGAAAACGATTGTTGTTATTGTTTTGTCCTCCACGGGCCATATTGACAGAGAAAAAATCAGAAAACAGAGGAAGAAAAACGCTCTGATACCATATTAGAAAATAAAGAGAAAAGGAATGAAAATGTTCTAACTCATTCTCATTGATTGGAAAAAGAACCTCTGGTTCAATACATATATATGCGAAACTGTAACAAACCTACAACGGGAAAAAGAAAGGGAGCAATCCAGCTCAGCAAAAGTTGTTGTAACCAAAAATATCAAAACGACAAAGGCTTAACAGAATTGCTAGCAGCGCATATTCAAATGCAAACAGAATTGCTAGCAGCGCATATTCTAATACCTCTCAAGGAATTTTGCCATTAATTTGTTCTAAACTTTGCTTGTGTTCATATATATATAGCAAGTAACACTTCACTTCCTTCTCTAGATTTGCAGTCTGACATAGGAACATATATAGCTAGGGGAAGTTTTCTATTATATGCTGAAAGTGCATGTATAAAGTCATATGAACACTAGCAAAACTATCCTCATATGTATAAATTGGAAGTTTACGTAAGGAAATGAATTTCATGCACGGTTTTGAAAAAAGACTCAACTTATTCACACTAATCTTTATCGACTGAAAAGCTTTAAGTACTGTCTTCTCTATTTTACTCTGTTTCATAAGTAGGTTGTTGTTCAAGCTGTATCACATTTCAATTCTACGGAGCATATATACATATATACATATATACACACACACACACACACACACACACACACACACACACACACACACACACACACACACATATATATATATATATATATATTAGTGTCTCAACTCTATTTTTCTCTGCTTTTCTCTCTATAATTATATTTATTTCATGATTATTATTCGGCTAGAATTGCATGTAAGCTCCTACCATTGACACACATTCATTTATGCTTCATATAAACGTGTGTTTTGTTTTTCTTGTGATGACTTTGGTATTAAAAGAGAGCAAAAATGATTTTTGTTTTCTGTATAGAGAAGAATTATGTAATAGTACTAATTAGTTTCTCGCAAGAAAACGCTAACACTAATCTGTTACAAGATATAAAACTTGGGACACAAAATAATCTAGAGAATTTTTGGTGATTTCTAATCAATGAAAAAAGAATTTTTCACGGTTTCTCTTCATAGAGATTTGCAATTATTCCTTGTTTCTTGATTTGCACATCGTACACTGGATATATATATATATATATATATATAATATTTATGTGTGCATGTATGTACTGTATACTTATCTCATGAATGAATTTTGGCAAAGACTTTTTCAGCAATCTCTTTCTCTCTCACACTCTCCTCAAATAATCTACTAATTAAATAGAACTACTCTTATGAGTCAAATAAGATCCCTTGATGCTGTTGTCTAAAAAAAAAAAAAAAGTGGGAAAACGCATATACATACATATAACAACACCATACATAGTTCAATATTGCACAATTATATGAACCATATTGCACAATTATATGAACCAGAAATATTTGTGGGATTTATTTGTACTAAAATAGTTACCTGTCCGCTTTCTTCTTTGTGAAATGAAGACATGAACAGATGGAACGAGAGGACGGGCCAATCTGTAAAGTATGCAATTAACGGCGAAGCTAATTAAAGTTGATTAATGAATGAATAAGTAACTTTTTTTCATTACTCTTTGATGGAGTTATTTTCCTTGTTAATGTTCCAAAATATCACCATTGGGGTTATCACAAAATGTGACAATGGCCGACTATGGATTTTATTTTTCTTTTTTATCTCTCTCTCTCTTTTTTTTTTTTTTTTTTTTTTTTCTATTCATTAAGCTAGGATTGTCCGTGGACAATGTGCTAATCAAACATACAACTACCAATAATTAAAAAATGAGAAATTTACAATAGCGAATGAAAATAATTTTTTTTTATCTGTATTGGGTTTCTATCAATTTTTTACGATAATGTGACACATCCTCGATACTGGAGATCAAGATAATCACGATGGAACAGTCGATAATCGAGGTTAACGTCGGAAACTTATAAAGACGGGGGTTGAGGAATACACGATATTCCTCGATGACGTTGACGATGGCACTAAAGAACTTCGACATTTTTACCAGACATTTTCTTTCTAGGTCTTCTTTGGCTTTACTTTTTTGTTTCTATACAAACAATATTTCTTTTGCGTGATAATCAATCAAAGCAATTACTTAATTCCGATAAATTATACACATTTCCCTGCACCGATTACTAAATCAATAATGAGGAAATGAAATTACATAATAATAAATTAACATTTTAAACAAGTCAAGCCACACAAACACAAGAAGCCAGTATTAACAAAGAATAGAATTTAGACTCTCTGACTCACAAATTTTACTATACGATTAAAAAAAAATGGTTACAATATTAACACATCTATTATAGATTATTGATTCTAATAAAGATTACTTTATTCAGCTCCAAAGCAAAACTAAAATGAACAAATACAAATGTATAATGAGATAATAACACATTCTTGATAATAAATAAAGAAGACAAGCCCACAAAGAAAAATAATAGAACACAACAGATAGCATGAGCAAGGACAAGAGTTCAAACACTCTGATCTTCAGAGAATTTCAGTCTCATAATTAGAACTTCACTTTTTCTTAAATACTTTCCCTGTGAATACGTCGATGAAGCGAAATTGGTAAATGAGAGACTAATTAAAATCTTAATTATAAAGAACATAGTTATATTTTTTAAGTTGATTACAAAGGAAACTTACTCAAGACTTCTTCAGAGGGCAAAGAGTTCCAGTCTACTTCGTTATGCTCTGTCAAAGAAATTTGCATTTAGCCATTAATATATTATGCTAATGTAAGACATAAAGACAAGTAATTACATAGATTCCAAAGAAAATTAATCAGCATTTCTAGAATAAAAATTACTAGTTTATAGTTTGAATCACAAAACTGTTGTAGAATATGAGATTTCTAGAATAAAAATTACAACATTAGTTATATATTTCAGTATGCAATAGTAGTAGCACTCGTATCTGAATTAGATGAAAACATGCTAGACGGTTTAAAATTATTTGCTAAAGACTAACCTTGGATGTACTTCTGGAATTCGAAAACCGACTTCAAATCCAAGAATAATTGTTCTCCGGATATATTAAAACAGAATCGAACTTCTTCTACAGTTTGAAGACATTGAAAATTCTGGAGCATCAAAACGTGTCTCGAACATTCAGGAAATTCAAAGCGTTTAAGGTTTATTTGTTAGTTTTCAAAAAAAATTCGGGTGCAGAAGCGTGTATGTGCATATCGTGTATAACAAAAATTCTTATAAAACTTTTGAGTACTCTATAAAATATATTAATTTATACAATAATAAATTAATCATATTAATTTATAAGGATAGATACCTAACGAATTATTAGGCGGATAACTTTAGGTCTTTAACCACGAGTCGTCCAAGCTTCAAGCTTTCTTAGAAAACCCAAATCTTCCTCATCTAGTCCTTGAAATTTACAAAATGTAGATTGTGGACTCTAATATGGAGTTATGGAATTATGATCGCTCACTAATTTGTATTCATCCACTATCAACGCATGTATGTAAAGGAACTGAGAGTTGGAAAAACTTTTCTTCTCTTTTTATCTCAGGAAAATTCGGCCACTTATAGGAAAAGGAGCGCAAAAAGTGTATTCTCCAATTTTCTATTGTCTCCTATTTATACAACACGAGGAGGACCCATTTGTTTTAACTTGAAGAGAAAGCAATAAAAAATTGACTATTTTAAATCACATTTAAAATACAATTTCAATTTAATTTGGTAACAAAATTCTCCCTTCTCTTTTATATATGGCCAGCCACACCATAAGCAGACCTCCCTATGGTTGACGCAAATAGCAGGCAGGAGACCGAAAAAATTTCTGCTTAATCGAGTTTCCAATTTTAGCTCAAATTCAGTTGCTTATTCTCCAAGTGGGATTCAGGCAAGAGAATAAGCAATTGAATCCCAGTGGGATTCACCTTGTGACACACACCCCTACACATCCTTGTGCCTTGGCGTGTGACCTCCTATGGTCCCACTACAGTGTGTTCCAAAATTAATTTAATTAAATAATCTCATTATTTATTTCAAGTGAAATTAAATCCCAATAATTCATGTTGTCTTGCAAATATTACAAGGATGGCCTGGGGACTTATGGCCCTATAATTTTGAGCTCTAATAAAATTAATAATTAATTAAACACTTTAATTCATTAATTAATTTTATTAATTCTAAAAGTTACTCTACTAAAAAAATTGGAATTGTAATAATTCACTCTTTCTGTCACTTTCTGTATTTAATATTTAACACTTGTACTACACTAACAACATATATTATTATTTAAACAAAAAATGATATAGCGGACTCCACGTGTCAAACAGTGAATGCAAAAAGTGATATAGAGAGTGACAAAAAGAGTGATGCTAACATTTTTCTAACTTTGAAAACAGAGTTGGATTCCCTTTTTAAAAAATAATAATAATAATAAATCGAAATCATAGGAGATAAGGAGAAAAAAAAAGTTCTTATAATCATGTTTCAGTTTTATCTCCAAAATTTTAAATTTCACATTTCTATTTAGGGAAAATATAATTTTTTCCCAAACAGAAATATCTGAAAAATAATTTCTTGGACCTGCAGATAAAGAAACTGTCACCATTGCATTAAATCTGTTATGACAATCCAACTAATCAATCGAACAACTCCTGCAAAATCAATGCAAGAAACTGATAGAAAACAAGAATCGCAAACAAAACTAGATCAATGATTAGAGAATCATCTAAGATCCGAAGTTCAAAATGGACAATATTTGCACAAAACAAACGAATCATACCCCAGAGATTTACGAGAGTCGGCGCTAACTTGACAATTACAATAATAATTATCCTTGTTAGTGTTGTCTTTAATTTTTGGTTACAGTTTTATTTCTGTAATAAACAATGAGGTTTCTCTACCTTCCGATGTAGATTGTGTTTCCCATCCACAAGGATTATTTTTTTGCAATATTGGGGTGACCTTTGTCGTTTAGGCCTTTTAGTCTCAATTGATTAGAACTCTCTATCGATTGTAAAGGAATTGTTCGGAGAGTCATATGTGTGCTCGATTCTTAGTGTGCTTCTTCGGTTTTTTATTGTTGGAATCGATTTCACATTTGATCCCCATGTGTATTTTATTAGAATTTATTGGTGGAGCTAGTCAATGGTCGGGATTAAGTTTCCTTATACTATAAGGTCATTTGAGTCAACATTAGTGCGTATACTCTTTTAATTTGAAATGTAATTTACCTATAAAAAGGGGTAGGAGTAATACCAGATGGATTGTTCATTAATAAGGGACACACCTCCTCCCTTTATAAAGGAGGCATCTCCCATCTTTTTGAATACACCTCTCTTACCTACTTTTCATGAAACATATTTGTCAAATTCAAAGAAAAAGTCTGTAGTTTTTAAAATAGAAGGATAAATATCAGGGTTACAAAGCTTACATATAGTAAATTTTACTATATCATTATTATTAAAAATAATATAATATGTCTATAAGTTATTGCCTCACATTACATTTTTTTTATTTCCCGGTATTGAACAAAAAAAAATCTATGATTCATATTTTTGGTTGATTAGTTAATTAATGAATCTAAATTAAATCTAGTCAACTACAGATGACTTAATTCAGTTGGTGGTTGACTTATAATATTCAAAAATAATAATCATTATTACCTATTGAACTCTTTTTCTTTATTGCAAAACCACTCATATTCTAACTTAGGTACAAAATGAATTCAAATAATCTAATGACACTAGACAACCACTAATTACAACTTCGTCAAGCAATTCATTTCAAAATGTTATTTTTAGACTATGGTTTATGTCGCAAGCAAAGCATTTTTTTTTTTTTTTTGGCAAAATAGTATAGACCAAGACATAAAAAAGTGGTGCAATAAAAATGTCATATTATTTGTAAGGCCAACAAAGAGTTTCTTTATAGTCAACAATTTACTATTGAAAATGATTACCACTTGACCACAAATTATAGTGTTAGTGTACAATGTTAAAAGGAATATAGGACCTTGGATGTCATTCTTTCTTTAAACAAAAACAAGAGGAAAAAATTGTCATTATTTGGCTGATTTTTTTTTTTTTTATTTAATAATCAAGCCAACAAACAATTGTCCCTTAAAAGAGTTGGATTTAAGTTTACAAATTAACAGAGATGATCCCAAGGAAAAACATGGGACATTCTACAATTCCTCCTTTTCTTCTATCAATTGTTATTTTCTCACAGTTGCTCTCGCCGACTCAGGCTACTAAAAAGGCAAGCATAGTCTTCTTTCTTTTCTCTTAATGCAATTCACACTTCACCATTAACGGCCTTGGAGTTCTTCCCTTGTTGTAGCCTTATATTGTGTACATGGGAGCACATTCACACGGTCCAAACCCCTCATCAGTCGATCTCGAAAGCGTGACGAGTTCACATTATACTCTCCTTGGATCATACTTGGGAAGGTACTTTATTTTGGTACTTATTTCATCATAATCTCTGTTTTTTCTCCTTACAAAATGAAGAACTAACCCTTTTTATTTCATTATAATTCTCAAGAACAGCGATGAGAAGGCTAAAGACGCCATCTTGTACTCGTACACCAGACATATTAATGGGTTTACTGCAATACTTGACGATGCGGAAGCTGCAGAAATTGCAAGTGTGACCTTCATTTTCCTAAAGCAATCTTTACCCCATTCTGTTTCCCTATGTTTTTCTCTGCTTTCTCTGTTTGACACATTTGTGAATTGCCTTTTGTTTCCGTCAACAAGAGCATCCAGATGTTGTGTCGGTTTTCTTAAACAATGGGAAGAAACTGCATACGACACGTTCATGGGATTTTCTTAGGTTGGAGAGAAACGGAGTTATTCCTTCAAAGTCCATTTGGAACAAGGCGCGGTATGGTGAAGATATTATTATTGGAAACTTGGATACTGGTAATTTTCTTAACTTTTCAAGTTTATTGACTTAGGAAAAAAAAAAAAAAAAATCTTTCAACGGACATTGAGAAGTTTGGATCCATTGTTACTTCTTTTTCACTTGGAAAATGTATGAATCCAATAGAGTGATCACTTTTATTCTGACATGATACATACCAACCAAACATAGTGCATCTCCAATATAACTTTATGACAAACCAACTTTCACTTAGTGCGATTAACATAATATAGTGCATCCAGATGTTTGACTTTTGTATAAGTAAATCATTCTACTCTTGAAATAATTGGCATACAATAATAAAGTATAAAACAAAGTTGCAATAACATATAATAAATGTTTACTTTTGTTTCCATTATCTATTTTATCTCAATGTAACATATGTCCATTGCTAGATAAACATGGCATTTTGTGAGTGGTGTCATTAGGGGGTTATAATAAACTTCTTTTTTTTTTTTTTTTTTTTTTTTTTTTTGCTTTTGAGATAGGTATTTGGCCTGAATCAATGAGCTTTAGTGATGAAGGGATTGGACGTGTCCCATTGAAGTGGCAAGGAATTTGTCAGCATTCCGTCAAGGATAAAGTACATTGCAATAGGTCAAACCTCTTTTCTCTTCTCTGTATATCTATATATAAATATATATATATATATGTATATATATATATATATATATTTTTTTTTTTTTTCCTAGAGAGAATTTGGTTGTTGGTAGAGAAAAAAATAAAAAACCGTAATGATTCTGCATAGCTCTGAACCGTAAGATCTTGTTACAATTCATAATCATGTTAAACCCAAAAAAAAAAAAAAAAAAAAAAAAAAAGCATAAAGATTTCAAAGAATTTGATTGTGATCTGACGGACCAAAATTATACAATTACATACAATGTTTTTGTACTTTATCAAAGATTTTTGCTTTTCTATACTTGTTTTTCATAGTGAATTCTCTCACTTTTCTCTATTTTCGATAGCTAAATCTTGATTATAGTTTTAGTTAGATTGAAAACCATGAAGCAATATGAGTACTCAAGAGTTCCTTTAATTGTAAGTGTAATTCGTATAGGAAGCTGATTGGAGCAAGGTACTTCAACAAAGGGTATGCAGCATATTTAAAGACTAAAAACTCAACTCTCTCCCCTATACACAATTCCACCTTGTTCACTACCCGGGACTATGTGGGCCATGGCACTTATACCCTTTCCATTGCCGGCGGAAACTTTGTCCGCGGAGCAAATGTTTTTGGCAACGGGAATGGCACCGCAAAGGGTGGTTCTCCGAAAGCTCATGTGGCCGCTTACAAGGTTTGCTGGCCGCCGGTGGGCAATGAGGAGTGCTATGATGCAGACATTTTGGCCGCGTTTGACGCTTCAATAAGTGATGGTGTTGATGTGCTTTCCATGTCTATTGGCAATGATATGCCTATGGAATTTTTCAAGGAGGCGATTTCGATAGGGGCCTTCCATGCTGTTAAGAACGGCATTGTGGCTGTCACTTCAGCAGGGAATTCAGGACCGGATCCAGGAACTGTATGGGACGGTTCCCCGTGGACGTTAACCGTTGGTGCCAGCACAATTGACCGCGAGTTCACAACTTATGTTACTCTTGGTAACAAAAAGCACCTCAAGGTAAGCCTTAGTATAAATAATTACGATAATGTAATAATGCGAAGAAGTTGTGGCATTATGATTTATGTTATTTTGCACTAAACAATTTGAATGCTAGGGAGGAAGTCTCTCCTCAAAAGCCTTGCCATCCCACAAGTTCTATCCGTTGACCGGCGGGGCAAATGCTAAAGCTGCGAAAGTGTCTGCTTTAGATGCGTAAGTGAATTCAATCTATTGAGAAAGGAAAGAAAAGAAAAAATTATGTTCAAACTAAAAATACTTTTATTTCGTAGCCACCAATTTATCACTCTATCGAAAACTCAAGAATCGTTATCGTATTAATCATTAACCCGATCCATTGTTTTGTCGGCACTCCCAAGA
The DNA here is from genome assembly GCA_012066045.3 of Morus alba. Classification (NCBI taxonomy): domain Eukaryota; kingdom Viridiplantae; phylum Streptophyta; class Magnoliopsida; order Rosales; family Moraceae; genus Morus; species Morus alba. The sequence goes on from CP050224.2 coordinate 822,571, forward strand.
ATAACGAACTTACAAAATAAATTTCTTACGTTTATGCAGTCTATATTGTAAGCCTGGAGCCCTTGATCCGAAGAAAGTGGAAGGGAAAATCTTGGTCTGCCTTTGGAAGGAGATGACAAGTATTGAGATGGGTGAGCAGGCTGCTCTTGCCGGCGCCGTCGGAATGATTTTGGCCAACGACATTGAAAGTGGCAATCGAGTTAACGCTGATCTTCACGTGCTTCCTGTCTCTCATATCACTTACAATGATGGAAAACTTGTACTTGATTACCTCAATTCTTCCAAGTACAACTATTTTAGAACGTCTTTTACACATTTACTTTTGAAGGTTAAAAGAATTATACTTCTCTAAAAACAATATAAAATACTTGTATGCATTCAGGAATCCTATGGCTTGCATGACTAGGGTAAAGACTGAAGTGGGAGTAAGACCAGCCCCATTGATGGCTTCATTCTCATCAAGAGGTCCTAATACTATTGAGCCAGCAATCCTCAAGGTTCGAGTTCGATTTCATGTTTTCGACATTTTGATCTTTTGTGTCTTTGGGTTGTTCTACTTCTACTCCAATCTTTTTCTTCTTTTTTTTTTTTTAGCCGGATATCACGGCGCCTGGAGTAGACATTATTGCCGCTTACTCCAAGGCCGCCCCACCAACTTATCTAACATCCGATACACGTAGAGTTTCGTTCATTGCGCAATCCGGAACCTCAACATCATGCCCTCATGTTTCCGGCGTTGCTGGTCTTCTGAAAACTCTTCATCCAGACTGGAGTCCGGCTGCAATCAAATCGGCTATCATGACTACCGGTGTGAGCAAAAATCATCTTTTATCAAACTCGAAAAACACATGTTCAATAAAATTGGAGTACATATAATGAAACATTTTTATGATAATAATGTGTATAAAATTGCATGACTTTTATAAAGGTAAATTTATTTTTTTTTTCCTACTTTGTTTATTTACCCCTAACAAATTAAGTTTTAATTTTGTGACATGTCATGAATTTTTTTCACGATGAGTATCATTTTTCATACTAACACCTTGTTGTACTTGTGTCAACATACTTTTATATTCCGTAATCTACTATTTTTTGCAGCAAGAGCACGAGATAACAATATGGAGCCAATGCTTAACTCATCCATGAAAAGAGAAACTCCTTTTGCCTACGGGGCTGGACATATCCGGCCCAACCGCGCTATGGACCCCGGACTTGTCTATGACTTAACCATTGATGATTACTTAGACTTCTTATGTGCTCATGGCTACAATCAAACTCTTATTAGAAAGTTATCAGACAAGCCACACAAATGTTCCAAGTCATTCACTATGGCTAACTTCAACTACCCTTCAATTGCGGTACCGAATCTTTCGAAATCGGTGATTGTTACTAGAAAACTTAAAAATGTCGGCACTCCGGGCACCTACAAGGCATATGTGAAGGCACCAATTGGGGTTTCTATTTATGTTAAGCCCAAAAGCTTGAAATTTGATAGAATTGGTGAAGAAAAGAGATTCAAGATTGTTGTGAAGCCAAAGGTTGTTGGGAAGTCTAAAGATTATGTCTTTGGACACTTGAAATGGTCAGATGGTAAGCATTTTGTAAGAAGTCCTATTGTGGTGAAGCACAAGTAGACATCATATAGTGCAAGAATGAAGGGTTTTTTTTTTTTTTTTTTTTTTTTTTTTTTTTTTTTTGGGGGAACAAGAATGAATAAATTGATTCTTCTCCATGAGCCTGAAATTTTCTATCCACAATTACATGTTTTCTTTTCTCAATTTGTGAAGTGTAATATTATATGACACGAATTCTAGTCTATAGATAAAAGAATTAAAGCATGAAAAGGAAGTGATTACTTGAATTTCTGCTTGTTCGAACTAAAAATATGTTCTTTACCTAACTCCTTAAATCCCGCTTAACTTATTTAACATAATTAAAGCATAGAACACCTCTAGCCTAAGATATGTGAGCCTCCAAGAACATAAATTCTCCATGAACATACAAAAATGTGCACATGCAATATAAGATGGGAAATTATGCTGGGTGGCTTTTTTTAACCACCTCCTTTTATAAATGGTCGAACTTTTTTTATTTTACGAAAATAGTTGTTTTGTTTACATGAGTCTATCAATAATTGACCTATAAACCACAATCAATCATGATTGATCGATTCATTATTAATTTATCAATACTTTTTCATTAATAAACATGTAATTTATTGATTGAAATTGATTAATTATTAATTGATTTTAATTAATTATTAATTAATTTGATTAATAATAAAGAATAGTCGAGTTAATCAGTGACAAACTAGAGTCAATTATGGCCGCTAAGTCAATCAGTGATTAACCACTAAATTAATGAAAATGGTCATTTTTATAATTTTGCAAAACGTCGGCCATTTTTGAAAAACATTCATAAAAAAGGCCATTTGTGTTGAAATTCCATATAACATTAACATTTAAAGAAAAAGAAGCAAAATTAGGAAGAAAATATAGTTAAACAGAGGCTTATAAAAACCCACTTTGAAGATCAATTAAAGTTGACAAAACTATATGAACATGGTTAAACATAGGAGAGGGAGGAATAATCCAAGAAACCTAATGGTGTGGTCGGATTAGGAAACAAAATAACTTTTCTTTTTCTTTCAAAATAATTGGAGAACTAGAATGCCCCTATAATTAGGGGCATAAGGATTCATGCCCATTAAGAGGACACAATTCTAAGAGAAAAAGATTAAAGATAAAATTGCCTTTTTATTATATAAAGTTACACGTTTCAAACCATTCACTAGAAAAAGTCTTACGGTCGAATAACTAGATTTAAGAAGTCTTATTGAACGTAATTAACACAAAATTCTAAAAAGGAAAAAAGAGAAAATTAGATGGCAGGCTACGATTTCTATATGTCTTTGGATATTTTCTTTATAAGTTTGTATATGTGTCATCTTTCTTTATTTTTATTTTTATTTTATTTTCTACCTTTGCGTAGTTCATATTTATGGCACAAATATAAAACTCCATTATCTGTGGTATAAATGCAAAGGTGAGGTTTTTATGTGGTATTCCTAAAATTTCTCGAAAGTGTATATAAAAATGTAAGCAAAATTTGCTTGAACTTACCCTTAGGGACAATTAATATGGAGTAATCTTAAGAGTATGAATGAAAATTTAAAAGATTTTCATGTTTGGGATAATTATTGTACCATTTTAAAACTCAGAAAAGTGAAACCCATAAATTTCACATTACTATATTTTGAGTTAATCCTAAATCCACATAGGTGGGTGTTATTCACTTTCTCAAGATTGTTTAATATCACGAAAAAGTTAAAAATCATGATAAGTTAACTCTAACCTCTCTCTCACGCATCTCTTCCAAACGAGCCGCCGCTCTTTCGTCTAGCAATCTGCCGCCACACTTCTATCGACCACACCTCCGCCGCCGCCCTTCTACCATGTCGTTGCCCGAGTTTTTGTTGCCGCCACCCCCAGAGTAGGATTTGTTTTCTTTAATTTTGTGGCTTATTGCTATGAATGAGTGTTTTTTTTTTTTTTACTTTTTTTTCTTTTTGTTAAATATGTTGCTCTATTGAATTTTTTTTTTAAAGCGTATGAATCTGAATTTTTACCCTTATTCTCAATTAATACATTTTTAACTAATATAATTATTTAAATATCCAACAACTTATAAGGGTATTTGTGTCTTTTCATTTAAATGTAAAACGGGCCCAAAAACCAATATTTTTGGGCCTTGATAAGCCCAATTCATTGCTAGACGCACCCCATGTGATGCAAAAAAGGGGTCCCAAACTATTTCTCCACCATATAAAAGCTAAACCCTCGGAAGGTTTTTCTTCCTCTTTCAGTTCGGAGCCGTTTGTCTCTCTCTCTCTCTCTCTCTCCCCCCCGGCGAACGCAGACGCAGAGACGACGGTTCTCGGCCTCCTATTGCGGCGGCTCTCCGCTCTCCATAACTCGCTTGCTTCCTTTGATCCTTCAGGTATTTTCTTTTTTCCTTTTATTTTTTTACATTTTTTCTGCAAAAAATGGCCAATACTCTTGCGATGTTTGATTTCTACGTTTTTCTGGAATTCGTATTTTGCTTTGAGTAGAAAAATAAGAATTTAATCCGTGATTATATCTTTAATAGCTCGATCTTAGTTTTGATCGTAATTGAGAAATTAAAATTAAGATGAATCTCACTTTTTTATTGAGAAATTTTGTTCTTGAAAGTTTTGATTGCTTTCAGCTTAAAAGTTTAATCTTTGAGAAAAAGGCAATTAAATTGATGTGTAATTTCCTCTGCGGATATGCTTGTTTTTAGCTTTCTAGCTCTTTTATGTCATAATTAGGATATTAGTATTCAATTGAATCTCACTTTTTTTTTCTTGATAAATTAAAAATTCAGTCTTTAAGGGGTAAAAGTAAATACTTTGAGTTGTAATTTTCAGACTTGGGGAACTTGAGAGCTAAATAATTTTCATTTCATTGGATTATGATTAGTAATTTTATTTGTGTTAAATTTTTTTATTTTTTATTTTTTTGTTTGATAAGAGTTCATGATTGTATATTTGGTATCTAGGTCTAGGAGAAACTTCTGGTGAACCAAACTCGATTCAAAAAAGATGCAGAATAACGAAGCTTCTGCTGCAATGGAAGTTGAAGCAGTTCCATCTGTGGCCAGAACTTTGCCACCGAAACCGAAGTTCAAGCCTCTAAAGGCTCACGAGATGTCAGACGGCCAAGTTCAGTTCCGGAAGGTCTCAGTCCCGCCGCACCGCTACTCGCCCCTCAAGAAGGCTTGGATGGACATCTACACGCCGGTGTATGAGCAGATGAAGATCGACATCCGCATGAACCTCAAGGCTCGTAAGGTGGAGCTGAAAACAAGACAGGACACACCCGACATCAGTAACTTGCAGAAGTGCGCAGATTTTCTGCACGCCTTTATGCTCGGTTTCGATGTGGTGGACGCTATCGCGCTTTTGCGGATGGACGAGCTCTACGTTGAGTCTTTTGAGATCAAGGACGTCAAGACGCTTCGAGGAGAGCATTTGTCCCGCGCCATTGGAAGATTGTCGGGTAAAGGAGGTAAAACTAAGTTTGCAATTGAGAATGCTACAAAGACAAGAATAGTGATTGCTGATACAAAGATTCACATGTTGGGTTCTTTTGCAAATATTAGGGTTGCAAGGGATTCACTTTGCAACCTAATTCTAGGTTCCCCTGCTGGGAAGGTGTACTCGAAACTAAGAGCAGTTACTGCTAGATTGGCTGAGAGATTTTGATTTGATTCCCCCTTTTTTTTTTTATATTGTGGGTTTTATTCCCGAGTGACGAAATTTTGGCATGAAAATTTTGGGTGAAAACTTCATTGTTTGAGAGATTGATGTTGTAGTGATTTTAACTTTTATGTTTATATAATGCTTCTTGCTTCCTAAGACTGGTAAAAGAGATGAAAAAAGGGAAGGCAAGACGAGTGTTCAAGAGAAAATTGAAATTGCTTTAGTACAATGTTTGGTAAAATGGGATGGAAATGAAATAGAAATACTCTATTTTTGTTTTTGTTTTTTATTTTTTATTTTCTTTTGATTATGAAAGGTGGTAATTTGGTGCCATTCGTCTTTTTTCTCTCTTGTCGCATTGGAAATTTCGTAATTTATTGATGTAACGTAAATGACCTGACTCAAGTCTATTTAAATGAAGGGTTTACGGTTTACTCTTTATGCATACTACGGTACACTTCACATCGCACAACATATTGTTCGGGTATGAGTGCTAAAATGGAACTGTGAAGTATTGAACACAGGGTGCATTAAAAGGAGAAGAAAGAAATGCATCATTGACTTGCTACTTTGCCAACCGTGGTGAAGGTAAAAGTGACCGGAGGGAGAAACTTTTCATCCACAGAAAAGTACCTAGTTATTATTGGTCTTTTAGCGATTAGAGATGGACATTAAGACTTCGTTTATTTTACCGATTGAAAGTTAGAATTCGAGTTTTGTTACAGTAAAAAATTTTTAAAAACAGTCACATTTAACTTTTTTATTACAGTAAAAAGTTATCATATAAAGTCACATTTAAACTCGAATTAAAAACTCAAATTAATGAACTAAACGGAATATAAGATTGTTAAAGATAAGGGGGGAAAACGAGTGGTGAATGTTGAGTAATGGTTATATATAGCATTGCCTATTGTTTTTCACAATTACCATTGCTCCTGCAACAACTCCTTTTAAGAAGACAGGGCTTTTATATTTCACAAAAGAATAAAAGAATCGAGTTCAAATTTAAATTTTTGTGGGGAAAAAAAAAAACACTAATAAAAATATTGAATTGTGATCCGAAACGTAGAAAAAAACAGGAAAAAAAAAGTGTTTAAATTCATTTTCATAACTTCTTAGGTCTCACACTTCCTTTTAAGATCTTTTTTGTGGGAAAAAAAAAAAAAAAAAAAAGAACACTAGTAAAAATATTAAATTGTGATCCTAATCGTGGGAAAAAAAAAAAAAAAAAAAACGGTGTTTAATTCATTTCCATAACTTCGGTCTCACACTTCCTTCTAAGATCTTAACACTTCTCGGCGCCGACAGACTGAAAAGTGTGTGTTCACAAAGTTTCAAACTCATTTTCTTTCTTCACCCATGTCCTCCCCATGAAAAACAGCCTCGTACCTCATTCTCTTAATTCAAAAATCTTTTTCTCTCATTTCTCCCTCTGATATCACCTTTGTTTCGAAAATAAGTGCGTTGATTTATGACGATGGATCGGGGCTGTGTGAGTGTGATGAAAAGGGAAATGAAAAGGGAATTACAAATACAAGAGGCTTGTAAAACATAAATCATTTGAATTGCAATGCTCGTTTTTGAGGAGTATGCATGATTAAACAGAATGTTATCCAAGGTAATTTAATTTCTTCCAAAATGTAAATTCCTCATTGAATTACTCCAATGAATCCCCAATAAAAAGCATTATTCCGAAAAGAAATAATAAATGCTACAAATTGTGTGCCAACATTCAGCCCCCAAAAAGAAATGAAGCTGCACGTTCTTCATTCCCATTGAATAGCTTGAGAGCTTGTATGACTGCTTCTCTTCCAAAGCCTAGCTCTACAAGCTTCGAAACTTTGGCTTCGAAATCGGATCCCTGCAGTCACGCACACGCAGTTAATTAAATAGAATCTTACGTCAGATGGTTTATCTACTTACTGCGAAACTTGAATCAATCATTGAGTTCTAAAGCAAAACACAACATTGGTAAACAACAACAACAACAATAAATACAAGCCTTAATCTCAAATTAATTGGGGTCCGCTATATGGATTTCTCGTTTTCAGTCTGCTCTATTAAACACGAGACCCTGTTGAAGCCCTAGATCTTGAAAGTCATGCCTAACTATGTCAGCCCAAGTAATTCTTAATCTACCCCTCACTCTCCTAGTACTAGGTATTTGGATGTTCTTCCATGCACATTGGTAAACATGAGAATGAAATAAGCACAAACTGAAAAATACTTTACCTGAGTCGAGCCACCATGAGTAGCACCTCCTGTACCAAATGAAGAAAAAGGTGATGTTAAAACTTGAAACAGAATAAACAATAAATAGTAAAGTCATAAACCCAAAAGATACCACATGTCGAGACAGCGAAGATTTACGTTTGAGAGAATTGGCAATCATCATTAAATGGAATGTGTATGTTCTGCATACTCACTGCAGGTCAACTATAAGCAATGTTTTAGACACACGTTAAAAAACTAACCCGAAGACTGGCCTCCCAATGATACATTTTTGCTGTCGCCTGCTGTTCCTGATGTCACCTGAACAGTAACAAGAAGGGCTCGGTGATATATAACTAAACTTGAACCGTATTGTTATCACTTAATATAACAGATAAGAAGCGGTGTAATAATGCCATCGGGCAGCAAAAAATCAAGAAAATTCAGTAAATCATAAAAAGTGATGAATTACTCACTGGGGCTTCGGAGCTGGATGCTTGCTTGGGGTGCCTTTGTTCATCCAGAAAACGTGAGGGAATGTCTTTTTCTGAAAATAGACCACGTCATATCGTTTAATCTCTTCCAAAAAGCTTGAATACAAAAGAATTCTAGAGATTGAGCGGGTTGCCAAAGAAAGAAAAAAAGCAGCTCATGCATAAGAGTATTGGAATACAGTAATTTAGCTACAACTACACACATTGATAGAAAGACGAACCTTGCAAAAATGGTACAGAAACTTCTCCTCCACCAACTCTCAAGACACTGTCCTTCAAATCTATAATGCACTGAACACACGGACATTGTCAGAAACTATAACATTAAAAACTATGGGCCCGTTTAGTTCGTTGATTCGAGTTTTTAATTCGAGTTGAGATTTGATTTTATGTGAGAGCTTTTTACTGTAGCAAAAAAGTTAGATGTGATTGTTTGTGAGAGCTTTTTACTGTAGCAAAACTCGAATTCTAAACTCAAATCAGCGAAATGAACGAGGCCGACATAAACCACCAAGATAGATAGGTAGTATTTTTAGTTATGGACCAACAACGCTACCTGGTGCTTACGGAGCATATCCAACCCAAAGAGAAATTCCATATTGGGGGCATCAAGTACCAAGAAAGAGCAAGGGTAAAATATACTCCCTATCTAAAAAACAAAACCCCAGTATTGTAAGATGTTAGACTTTGCATTAAAGATAATGAAATAGTTTACAATGCTAATAAAAAGTCTTTACCAAGTGGAAAAGGTTAAATAAGCTTGCCTCTTCTGGTATGTAAAACCCAAGAAACAAATATCTTATCTTCAGCATGAACTAAATAGAGCTGGTCGATATATTACCTTAATTGGAGCTACGTGTATTCTACCCAATATCTCTGATTGACCAACACCATGAGCAATGCCCTTGTAACGTTGATCCATAAGCCTCAACAACCTGTGGATACCATGCACCCGGTAAAACAACGGGTCTTCCTGATTTTAACTCTTAATAGGCAATTTGTTTTCCATTAAAGTAAAAATAGATCAAGAGCGAGGAAGCTGCATAGATCTTTCGAGCAAGAAAATTACCTACTTGCTGTGATTATACAAACTTTAAAGTTGATCGAAAAAAAAAAAAGAATTGAGCAGATAAACTAGCAGTATTAAGAATGTTATCAACCAAAATTGATACGAATCACACCCCATTTTTCTCTTAGATCTCACTATCTAGCTGTCTAGTGTATCTGATAGAACCAGAGAAATCAACACAAATCACAGCAGGAACTCAAAGGAAAATGATGGATCAACTGGTATTCTACTGATAAATTGTACTGAAAATTCAGAAGGAATTAAAAGGATATGGGGTTTTTCGAGAGACCCTTGCACTCCCTAGAGCCTAAGCTCGTCTAAACTCTCAATACAAGAGAAACAATCGATGCCCTCCCCTAAGGCTCAGCTCAAGATTTATTCCCTGCCTCCTAACTAACTGACCCCAATCCCAATGCCAAGTCACTGTCATTCCCTCCCACATCACAGCTACCGATTCCCTTGGTCCCTTCTGCCACCTCAGATTCCTTGTCATCCTTCAAAGTTACAGAGTTCCCTTCCGCCAACTCAGCAGCTTGGTTCAAATTAGACCTCGCCAAAGTTCCCATCCTAGTCTTCCTCTTACGTGCATAAGTGAATCTCATAGGAGGCTTATCAGTATCAAAGCACAAAACAAATATAAAAAGCCATTTCTAACTTCTTCTGATTAGAAGTGTAGGATTGACCTCACAATTGCTTATTAACACAGAATTATTATAAAATCTGAAGTGGAGGATATGCATAACAGAAATTTAAATTGTTTAGTCCACGAAAACCTTTTATAAAAGAGTGAAGAAAAAAAGGAGTTCTATCATGGCAAAGACCGACATAATAATAAAGTCTATCAATCATACATACCCACAACGCTCAGCACAACTTTTCGATATAATTGTTGACTGAGCTCCACTATCAACAAATGCCTGAAACAAAGGCCAAAAAAAAAAAAAAAACTCTAAGCTTTAGCAATTATAGTGCAGAAACAAACAAGCATAAGATGCCTACAAGAATCTGAACTAAATGTTGTGAGTAAAGGAACCCAAAATATAACGATGTCAGACAACTTAGAAGATAATACAAGCAACAAAATTGACACATAAGATGCCTACAAGAATCTGAACTAATTGTTGTGAGTAAAGGAACCCAAAATATAACGATGTCAGACGACTTAGAAGATAATACAAGCAACAAAATTGACACTACTACTAAAAAAGTGATATCATATCAAATTTGAATTGAAGCAAAAAACAAAAATGGCATCAAAACCCTTAGACATTTTAAACTTCCAGTTACCTTTAAAGGTACTCCATTAACTTCCATGTCAACATACAACATAACCTGAAGATTTCATTAAACATTTCAGTCACATAAAGGGGTGGTTGGGGGAATGGGAAGGAAATACATGGATAGAAGTTGAACATTAACATACCACCCTTGCAAAAGCTTCTGGGTTATGTTCCAGTGCAGCTGCCCAGTTTTCATCAATTCCTTTCTGCAAAAGGCTAGAATATTAAAACCAGTCACATCCGAAAATATATATTTATATGCTCCGGTTATTTGGGGAAAAGATAAAACTAAACCAAGTTACTACTTTAAATTATAAGTTGATTAAAGAAAGTATGGAGTTGCATCAATCAAGTACTACTTTAGTTCCTGCCGTGCACAACATTTGAGTGCATGTGTATAGGCACACATGCACGTGCAAAAATAAATAATAATCACCTGACGTATAGCAGCTTCAATCTTCTTTTGAGCTTCAACATCAAAAGGATCTGCATAAAGAAGGGCCTACATGACATAATAATAGAAAATACAGGTAAATTTTCAGTCTCATCATTACAAAGTTAAATCAATTCTAGTACCATCTTATACACTTCACAGAGGAAGTGCTATAGGATTAGAAGGCATAATTATTAATTTAAGCAGCAATATAATTTACGGTTGAAATTGAATATTTCCAGGAAAAAAAAAATAGAAATTTATAAGACAGATTTTTTTAATTTATTTTTTATTTTATGTTTTATTTTATTTTTATTTTATTATTATTATTATTATTATTATTATTATTATTATTATTGAAGAAACAAGGAAAAAGTATTATTATAGAAGAATTACAACAGGCAAGGAACAAAAAGGTTCCGATCAAAGTTCAGAGAGAGACACAGAAAAGCATTTAAAGAAACAAGGAACAAAAATTGAGAAGCTATGGACAAACAACAGGACAGAGAAAGGTCCAGAAGGCCACTTACCATCTCTTCTTCTTGTTGACGCCGATATTCAGACCTTTGCCGATGACGCTCTCGTAAGAGGTCCTGCAATCTATCGAGATTATCCCCGCCAATAGCTTGAGCTAATTCAGGATCATTCTGTGAAACAAGGGGCAAAAAAACACAAACATTTCATAATTTTAAAAGGAAAATAATGGAATTAGAAGGACAAACAGAGGGCCTACGATGGAAGTGGCGAAACATCATAAATTTGATGCAAGGACTAGCGTCTAGACTAGATGCCACAGAGTTCTTCTTGTTCAAAGCACTTGGATAATGTATATGCTTCAAAATCAATTAAATACCTAGAAAAAGAACACCATCACTTACCTGAAACAGTTGTGCCAGCAAATTAGAATCATTTCGAATTTGCCTCTGGAATGCTTCAGGGTTCACAGCAGAGCCATCTGGATTCAACCCCAAATCATTGGTAGAGCCGCTGAAGTAATTTGAATATCCAACAGTTAGATGAAAAGGGACAAATACATCCACAGGAAACAAAATTCCAAAGTCAGCAACGAACACTAAGATGCATAGTTTTTACATGAACAGATTATAGACAAAGAAGCTTATATGGTCCACAAATCATCAACTTCGGGAAATCAAATAGGTTCAAATTTGCCCCTTTTCGTGAGGTTCCATGACAACACTTGATAGAGAAATATGAGAAGCATACTCAGATGAGGGACTGAACCATCATCATCTAATCATCACCTTTAACACCAACACCACTCAGTTTCTCAGACTAACACTAACATGAATAGTTTTAGATCAACAAACTACAGAATGCGAAGTTTATAAAGTGCACAAATTATGGATTTTAGAAAATATCAAGTTCATCCCTTTTCTTGAGGTTCCATTACAACGACATGATATAAAACATACCCAGAAGTGGCACTAAATAACATCATGACCGAATCAACATCTTCTATACCATCAGAATTCAAATCAGTTTCTCAGTCTAATACTAAGGTGCATAGTTTTGGATCAATAAACTACCGAAAAAGAAGCTCATGAAGTGCAAAAATTATAGATTATAGAAAACAAAATAGTTCAAGTTCTCCAATCGAATGACTTAAAGCATACCTGGAAGCAGCATTGGATACCATCATGACCAAATCATCGTCTTTAACACCAACAGCATTCAGTTTCTCAGAATTCCTAATCTCCCTCCCATTGAAGAGCAGCTGCTGCTGCTGAAGTGGCACCCGTGTCTGCATCGAACAATTGTACACAATTAGCATTCAAATCACAAACTTTCTAAAATCCACACAATTAGCATTCAAGTCCCAAACTTTCTCAAATCCACACAACGATCTTAAGTAACATCACAAATTACATACTAAAAGATGTAGTACTATCAGTCAACTGTCAAAGGGTTATCAACAGTTCACTTTTTAGCAATAAACAAATGCATAAGCAATAAGCAAACAAATAAAAAAGAAAATTTTTGCTTGCCAACCATTTAATATCAAGTTCTCAATCTTTCTCAAAGCCAGACATTGAATTTGGCATTAAAAATAACATAAAAAAATCAATCTTTCCTCTTTTTCATCAGATTCCTCATTCAATGAAAAATCCAACCATTTTTCACTACAGAAGAACTACAATAAAAACACATGAATTTAACAGAAAAGAACCCAAAAAGAAAGGAAAAAAAAAAAAAAAAAATCTTACCTCCACCTCAAGCAGAGCTTTAACATTTTCAACCTAGAGTAACGGAACAGAAAATCAATGTCAGACCTAAATTTGAAACTTTTAATAATATATAAAAGAAACATATAAGAAATCGATGAACAGAAACAGATTAAGAGGAAGAAAAGCGTAATTACAGTTTCATGAGGATCGACATCCAAGCTAACGATCTGCTCGTCGGCCGTCATTACGGTGATCTTCATCTTTGTCTCTCTAAAAACTCTCTCTCTCTCTCTTCCTCGGGATTTGTGTCTTTCTCAGTTGGAATTTTTGCGCTCAAATCTTAAATTTAACCTCTGAGTTCATTTGCTAGCTTTGAGCCTTGAAGTCTTCGTCTATAAGGAATTTAATTTAATTTTTTATTTAATTATAAAAAAATAAAAGGAGATTCTTTTGCGGCTCAAAAATCACAGAAAGGAGATTAGTGAATTGTTGGACACGACACGACAACGCAAAACTAGTCGTATGGGCCTTTTCTAGGGTGCGTTTGGAATTGGTTCCAAAACGTTTTTGTTTTCTGTATGAAAATGAAAATGAAAACGTTTTTATTTTCATTTTGGAATCATTTCTGAAAATGCGTTTGGTAGTTTTATTCTGAGATTGTTTTCAGTTTTAAAAAAACTGAAATCGTGTTTGGTGGTTTAATTTCTGAAAACATATAATAATATTTAAAATATTAAATATTAAATAAATAATAATATTAAATATATTAAATAAATATTATTATTAAATATATTAAATAATAATATATTAAATATATTAAATAAATATTATTATTAAACATATTATTATTAAATATATATATATATACACGAAAACAAATCGTTTTCGTATATATATGTCGTTTTCGTATATATATATATACGAAAACGACATTTTCATATATATATATATATATTAGAGAAGAACGTCGAAGGTGTTCGCCGGATCTGCGGAGAAGACGGTGGGCAGTCGGAGAAGATGGCGGCGGGCAGTCGGAGAAGACGGTGGTGTTCGCCGGATATGCCGCCTCTTCTTCGGCCGGAGAAGAGAGAAGAAAAGAAAAAAAAAAAAGCCGAAGTCGAAGGTGTTCGCCGGATCTGCGGAGAAGACGGTGGGCAGTCGGAGAAGATGGCGGCGGGCAGTCGGAGAAGACGGTGGTGTTCGCGGATCCGCCGCCTCTTCTTCGGAGAAGAGAGAAGAAAAAAAAAAAAATTGAAAGCCAGAACGAAGAAGAAGAAGAAGAACCAGAAAATGAAAATGGAAACAAGAAAATGAAAACGGAAAAAATCCGTTTTCATTTTTCTTGAATTTTTCAGCAAAATCCAAAAACGTTTTTGTTTTTGGTTTTCGTACGAATTTCTTCCAAACGCATTTTCATAAACCGTTTTCAAATTTTCTTCTCGAAAAACGTGAAAAACAAAAACAAAAACGAAAACAAACACACCCCTAGTATCGAACCCCACTTTTGGGGGACTGCCGTTCCATTCACGGGCACGTGGACTTTTAGAAAAGGCATGATGTCGTTTTCACTATTTTAACGTCGTATTATTCCTCGTAATCTCTCTCCTTCCTTATTATTATTCCTCGCTCTCCGTACAATTCACAACAAGCAAAAATTACAGCCTTTCTCTTCTCCAATCTCCCTAAAAAAAAAAAAAACCCTAGCGTGATCATGAAACCTATAAATACAGAAATATATAATTAGGTCTCGTTCATTTCGCTAATTCGAGTTTTGCTACAATAAAAAGCTCTCACAAATAATCACATCTAACTTTTTTGTTACAGTAAAAAGCTCTCACATAAAATTACATCTCAACTCGAATTAAAAACTTAAATCAGTGAACTGAACCGACCTTTAATGTGCTTCTTTTCGCTTCACTTTTGACAAATTATTGAGTCATGATTTATAATTATTTACAGTATTTTTTTCTCATAAAAAACACACATAAAACGAGAATGATTTTGAATTATGATTCTGAATTATGATTCTGAAAACATAAAACGTCCTCTAAGCGAGCCAAGTACAATACTATTTTTTTCAGGTAGTTTTTTTTTTTTTTTTTCTAGGGTTTTCTGAAGTTGGTTTTTATTTCTCTGGCACATGAATTCGATAAGATTATTTGATATTTGATATATATTATATCAGCATTAACTCCCGTTTGGTGTTTTCCTGTGGGACTAGGATTCCCTTTACGGGTTCTTTGCAAATTTAGGATTAAAATGACCACTATGTTAATCATTAACCTCCAATAATGATAACGTTGCAATGATGACCTCCTCTATTAATGAATTTTTTGTTTTTTCCAAAATGCACTTTAGAAATAAAAAATAAAATAAAATATTAAAATTAAAAGAAAAAGAAAATAAAAATACCATCTTCTTCCTAAAAAAAAAAAAAAAAAAAAAAAAAAAATCCTTTTTTTCTTGAAAAAAGCATCAAAGAAATGTAATCCTCCCTCCACTAGAATTGCCCACCACCACCAAAACCATCATCCCTATACTCCGGTGAACGTCCTCCACCACGTACACACTTCAGGTGTTGATTTCTGCAAATAAAGAAATAGGGAATCCATAGGTTGTGAAATCTCTAGAATTTTGGAAAATTAATCTCAAACCCTCCTATTTTTGCTTTAAATTATTGTTCAAAAGATTGGGAATTCATATATAGGAGTTTAATTTTGAAAAACAATAATGATTCATCCTACTTCGCACTATATTTCAACTAATAAAATCTACAAATTCATAGGAAGTCGTCGTAAGGCCAAATAAGACTAATAAGACTGA
The DNA here is from genome assembly GCA_012066045.3 of Morus alba. NCBI lineage: Eukaryota > Viridiplantae > Streptophyta > Magnoliopsida > Rosales > Moraceae > Morus > Morus alba. The sequence goes on from CP050224.2 coordinate 838,351, forward strand.
TAGGATTGTGCATATCGGATCCGAATAGTCTTACCGATCTTACTAGTCTTCTTTTATTATTATTTATTTTAATATTCTTTAATAACAAAATTTATTTTTCTAAATTTATTTTATAATTCATCGGTTATTACACATGATAAATAAAATTTAGTCAAGAAGACCAATGCTAAAAAAATTATTTATATTTATTTTAAAAAAATATACTGCCTAGCTGCCAATCTTATTTAACGAGAAAATAAATGTGTCATGATTGTTTCACTAGATATCACAATTAGTAAAGATCGGACAGACTACAATCAATCTTGCTGAACCTACCATGCTTGAAGGGTACCAATCTTACCGATTCTCTCTCAAAACTACACTTATTGACCACAACTTGATGTACAAAGTTTGTTCAATATTGTCACACTAAGACAATTATAACTTTATTTAAAATAAAAAAAATACGAGAACATATCCAATTTAGTTTAATTATGAGGCGAGTAGGGTTTACAGTCAATTTAGAAGACTTATATTAGTTAATGAGATTTCACCCAGTTAGTCATAATGATCATAACGTGACATATAACTCACCAACTAATACTATAAAGATATTTTAAAGTGTTGTTCTATTATTATAGTTAACCATTCAACATTATTATAATTAGAACTCACCAACTCACATTTTGTACAAAAACAAGCTCTCAAAAAAAATATATAATTAAATTAATTTTTAGATTAATTATAAAAATTTTTTTAAATCATGTCTCTTGTAACACTTTACATCTCGATTTTTAAAACGTAATATTCGTTCTCCTTAAACAGTGAAACGGTAACAAAAATGCCCCATCCTAAAAAATTTAATAATTTTTGACACGTGTCATATGAATAAAGTTATTGTTAAATAATTTAGAGCACAATTACTATTTTAACTACGCACCTGAATTTTTTCAGTCTAATTTACATACAATATAACTAAAAAAATAAATCTTCTTCACTCACACAATTAATGATGAATGTTTAATAATTAAAAGTTTAAATTAAAATTAGTTTTAAATTCATATTAAATTTAAACCATAGAGTTATTAAAATACTCCTAAAATAACTAATTAAATGTCAATTTTCATAAAAATTGATAGGAGAGATTTTTTTGTTAACATTTTAATGTTAAGAAGAACGAATATTATGTTTTAAAAATTAAAGGATAAAGTGTTATAAAGGTTATAATTTAGTGGGAATTTTGTAATTAGTCCTTTTTTTTTTTTTTTTTTTTTTTAAATTTATTGAATGTGCAATGGGTGTTCAGTATGGATCTATATGTGCAAAAAGGGGTTCCCGTTACATATTCAGCGGCAGCAAATCTTCTTCATCTATTTCGCTGCTCTGGTAAAGTTGTCGTCTTTGATCTCGAAATAATACATTCCGTTCACGCCCAAATCGGAAGAATTGTAGGCAGAATTCTGCTGAGTAACGCCACCTTCGAATGCTCTCATTCTGGTCCCTGCGTTCCTGAGTTTTAGAAGGTCTCTCTTCCTCTCTCTCTCTCTCTCTTTCTCTGATTTTATTGAAACTTTTCGATATGTTTGGTTGGGAATTCTAACAAATTCTCTCTGTTTAAGTGTATTATATAACCTTAAATTCTTTCATATTTGAATCATTTGTAACCGTTTTCTTATAACCTTTGTGGTGGTTTTTCTGTCTGTCGAATCAATTTTGTTAACCTCCCCATCTTGAAAGTTGTGTTCAACTCTTGTTTCATATCTCCGATCTCCCTGGTTTGGAAGTTGATTTTGTATGGTTCTAACCCAGCATTTGCCTTTAATCACTAATTGGATCCTCTCGGTTTCAGTCTCATCTCATCGATTCACAAGTGTGTGTGTGTGTGTGTGTGTGCGTGTGTTATTATTTTTTTTTGTCGTCGCTTTTTTCATATTTTCCTTTATTTTAAGAATATGTTTTGAGATTCAGAAGTAAATTTGTTTATGTAAATTTGTTTTTTCTTTGGGTAATTCAATTAGAGTATGGTACTACTTTGCATAATTTGATTGTGGTAGTATGATGTATTGATTATCTTGTGAAGTAGTATCTTCCCGTTTCTTTTATGTTTTCCTGACTAATTTATGTCTATACCATAATAGTATAGTAGTATCAACATTGACCTGAATATGTTATAGATCAAGTGTTTGTATTAAGCACTGTGTGAATGGTTTTTGATGATTTGTATAGTCTTTCTTTGTTCTAGATTTGGTTGGAGCTCAGAAAGCATTGGATTGGATTGAGGATCTTGGAGATGTCGAGTGGAGAAGTGATTAAGCGAGCCAAATACAAGTCTTCTGTCAAGGATCCTGGAACTCCCGGTGTTCTCAAAATGGTAATTTTCTTTTTTTTTGGTTCTTTTTTTTATTTTTAAATTTTGTTAAATGTTGCTTTTTTAGGTTAATTAGTGCTTATTTTAGTGGTAATTACTTGCTAATCAATGATGCTTACCTTTTCATTTTATTGATTATGAGGAATTTGGTACTGAGAAACTCTAATGGTTGGAAATTATTTGTTTTCATTGATTAGATGATGATATATTATACTATTATGTTAAAATGAAAGAAATTGTGGGTCATTGAAGCTATGAGTATTTTGGTTTTTGTATTTGTTTTGCCATAAAAGAAAGTTTTTTTTTTTTTTTTTTTTTTTTTGACGACTTTTGAAAACATTTGTTGCTTTGGTGCAGACTGAACAAAAGTTCCTATTCAATCCAAATGATCCCAGTTCTGCCACAAAGCTGGATGTGGAATTTGCACACATCAAAGGTACTGCTTGTTTCTTAAAACGTGTTTAAATTAACCATCTAAAGTTCCGTAGGTTTCGGTTCTATAGCTTCACTTTCCTCTTCTCGCCTTGTTAATGTTCAGGTCATAAACATACTAAGGAGGGATCAAATAAGCCACCTTGGCTTAATCTCACCCATGATCAGGTTTCTTTAGTTTTGGATTCTTAACCACATATTTTATTCTTAACCACATGTTTCTTAAAACTGTTGCTTATTCATTTGAGAATATAGCTAATGTTCTTTCCCTTACTCATGGACTTCAATGTGGAAATTCCAATACTGTGTTGTTCCAGGGTGGAAGTTACATATTTGAGTTTCAAAGCTTTGCTGATCTTCATGTATGCCGAGAATTTGTGGGTAAATCTCATTAAAAAACCATTAAATGGTATCTTATATGTAGTTATTTCAAATAGTGATACTCACCAGCCCAATTCTCTTAATCATCGTGCTCATTTTTCATTTCTTATCATGTGATTGCTCTATCATTGTATAGGAAATGCCCTTGCGAAGTCTGGAGAAGCTGCAAAAGCTGCTTCTACTGCAAAAGTCACCTCCTCTACGAAAGTTGCTTCTGAGAAATCTGCAGTTTCATTTCCTGATGAACAACTCAGCACAGCAGAAATGGAGCTTCGGATGAAGCTATTGCGAGAAGATAGGTAATATAGCTTTCTGTACCTAGGCGATAAAACGGCATAGACTAAATGGCCTTCATGAAAAATTGAGGTCTTTTATCACAATTATATATTTTATATTACCCTGTATAAAATATATATATATATATATATATATATATATATATCCAGTTTGGATTAGGGGCTTGGCAGGACTAGAAGCTATGATTTGGCTAATAGTTTATTTTTTTGAACTTTCTGTGTGGAGTACTAATATTATACATCCACAGCGAGTTGCAGAAACTTCATAAACAATTTGTGATTGGTGGTGTGTTGACAGAATCTGAGTTCTGGGCAACGAGGAAGGTAGGTTATTTTTACTGAAATTAAGTGTCTTAATCTGATGTTGTTTTTCCCATTGCTTTTGAAATTGAGTTTCCTTTAAAGGTTGTGATGTAGTGATATCTATTCCCCCTATATATAATTACAGAAACTGCTTGATGTGGATAACCGGGGAAAGTTAAAACAAAGGGTTGGTTTCAAAAGTACGATGATATTAGATACCAAACCTATGGCTGATGGTCGGGTAGAATCTCTCTCTCTCTCTCTCTCTCTCTCTCTCTCTCTCTCTCTAAAGTGAATTTTAAATTCTGCCAGTTTGGTGCCTTAGTGATGAAATTATTCTAACACGTTTTTTAAGGGGAAAAATTTTCCTTAGTTCTTAATGTTATTACTATTATTTTATTATCTTATACTTTTAGGCTGATTCTTCCTCTTTTTTTTTTTTTTTTTTTTTTTTTTTTTTTTTTTTTTTTTTTTGGGTGTACAAAGACAAACAAGGTTACATTTAATTTGACACCAGAGATCAAATACCAGGTACGTCTCTATGTATGCCCCTTTAGTCCTTTCCTTGGTTTTCTAATCTTGGAAATAATATAGGTATTCAAGTAGCTGGTAATGGTACAAAACTTTTATGTGTTGCTTGTATTGTTGCTGAATTATATGGTTGTTTTCATCTTTCAGATTTTTGTTCTAAAACCAGCTGTTCACCAGGCATTCCTTAATCTTGTTCCCAGTAAGGTATTGCAGATGTTGATGAAATTATTCCTCTAATGTTTATCCTTGTCCTTGACCTTATTTGTTTCTTATTAGGCCTAGGTACTAGATGTGATTATTCTAAAAGCATGCTTTGATATTTTCTGTGTCTGTGAGTATCAGATGACTGAAAAGGACTTTTGGACAAAATATTTTAGAGCTGAATACCTCCATAGTACAAAGAATGCTATTACAGTCGCTGCAGAGGCTGCTGAAGATGAGGAACTGGCCATTTTCTTGAAGGAAGACAATATTTTGGCAAGAGAAGCTCGTAGGAAGGTGATCCTTTAAAGTGATTTTCCATCCCTTTCATTTTATCCTTTTTGACATTTTTGCTGCATTTGTTTTTTGTGATTATAATACACAAAGTCTTGTAGCTTTTTTGTCCTCATGGTTGTTTCTTGATTGCAGATCAGACGGGTTGATCCTACTTTAGACATGGAAGCGGATCTAGGGGACGATTACACTCATCTTCCCGTAAGTAGGATAAGATCATCTTTCAATACACCTTATTTAGAAGTTTCTTTTACCTGTTATTTTCTATGGAATTTCTTGTACTTGCCTTTGGTTGAGATTGACCTAGTTATAAAGCTTAGCTAATAGACTCAACACGTGATAAAACTATGGTAATTAAGGGACTTATAAATAATAAAATAATTTGAGTTTGGAGTTACTTATTTTAACCCTCTTTTGATATTCAGGACCATGGAATTTTCCGTGATGGTACCAAGGAAATAAGTGAAACGCAGCATGAGCAATACATGAGAACTTTGTCACAAGATCTTAACCGACAAGGTGCTGTTGTTCTTGAAGGGAGAACTGTAGGTAAGACTTTCTAATCCACCTATTTTTTACCAATATTTTTTATATTTTTTATATTTTATTTTTTTAAGCTGTAGATGCAATATCTTGCCTATTTCTGTTACATTCCTTCTTTTTAGTAGATGATAATATAGAAGATAACCAATGCCAATTGTTTGACCTGCCGAGACTCATTAGCCATTAGGTTTCGCTAGATAACATTGCCTCGTATAAACTTGACTGCAGATGTGGACTTGGAAGATCCACGAACTGTAGCTGAAGCACTTGTGAGATCAAGGCAAGGTTAGAATGGTTTATTCATTATTTCAGATGGAAAGCCGCTTCTCAAGTTTTTTCCTCAAAGACCTCATTTTTTTCTCCTTGTTCTTGTATACTTTTCCCGATTTTTGCAGAACTTGATGGGGATAAGACACAGGAGAGACTTGATAGGCTTTCTCGGATGACTGATATAGAGGATCTTCGAGAACCTCTGGATCATCCTTTCGCCCCACTCTGTATCAAGGTTTGCACTATCATTATTATAATCACGTCTTTCATTTGTGCATGTAACTCATGTAATTCATTTCAAACCAGGATCCTCGCGACTACTTCGATGCACAACAAGCTAATGCGCTTAAAACTTTGGATGATGCACGGAATAAGATGGAACAAACAAAACGCAACCTCAGCATTGATGAAGCATATGGCTATTTGAGGGATTCGATATCTAAAATAAAGACGATGGGATTGAGTGACCCCATAGTCAAACCCGAAGTTGCTCTTTCGGTAAAAAAATCTTTCTTGATGATCATTCAAGCTAGGATATGCGTATGAACCAACCATATGTATAAACCAACCATACGTATTTCTACAGCTATGTGTATAAACCATCCATATGTATTTTTACAGCTAGAGAGTTACAGCTCGTCATCTCTATGGTGCAGGTTCTAAATGGATTGACCCAGAATATATCCAGCTCCAAGTTCCAACTAGGGAAGAATCCTCGGGAGAGTATTCTGGACGGTTTGCCTAACACAACAAAACATGAGCTTATGCACGTGAGTTGAGATTAGTTTTCCTTTTCCTTTTCTTTGTGCATGCTTTGGTTACTTTTCCTAGTTGTCATGTTGATGAGAACCTTTTTTATTTCTTGCCAGCATTGGATGTCCATACAGGAATTACTGAGACATTTCTGGTCTTCATATCCTATTACAACAACATCTCTTCACACAAAGGTGAGTTCTTAATTTTGTTTAACCATCTGTTTTTATTTTGTTTCGTTTTAATACTTTTTGGAAGTCATTCAGTCGATAACGTGCAGGTGAGCAGATTAAAGGATGCCATGTCACAAACATACCGGCAGCTTGAGGTATCTCTTTAGCCCTCAAAAACAGTTTGTTGTTCCGTTATTTTCTCGGCTGAAAAACGTCGAAACGAGTTTGGTGAAATCTCATGCTTGTTAATACAGGAAATAAAGGAATCCGTGCAATCCGACTTTCGGCATAAGGTTTCCCTTCTAGTTCGGCCAATGCATCAGGTGAATCAACGCCTCTACAATTTTCAGCTTAACTACGTGATCAAATTATACCGGAACTGAAGGATTGATTTTGTGATTTTCCCAATAGTTTTGGGTCAAAGAAATAATTACACAGATCATTTCGGTGCAGGCCCTGGATGCTGCTTTTCAACATTACGATGCAGACCAACAGAAGAGATCGTCAAAAGTTGGAGAGCCGCTGAATGGATATGTGTAGGATTCTTAGGTTATTAAGTTGTATTGCCAATGTCAAAACCAATTTTGATGTGAGCTCCTAATGCTATTATACATAGATGGGTTTTCCATTTTTGCCCCATCAGAGGAAGGAATGAGGCAGTCATACGCGCATGCCTGCTTTATCTCACAGGCACGCGCGACCCCTTGTTGTAAAACTGTGCTTTCTGGCATTTAGAGTGAAAAAAGTGAAATGCCATTATTGGTTAAAGAGTACTACTACAAATCTTGATTTGGTGTACTTTCTGCCCCCCTTTTTTCTTCGTCTCATAGAATCATCTTGGAGTACCGTAGACAATTGTACTTTCGTCATTACATATTATATAGTTCTGAACTATTAGATAACATTAAAATCATATTGAATCTCAACTAGATTTGATGGTCTAAAATTACGTCGTATGAATTATAAGAAGTTAAGGTTCCGTTTATTTTACTAATTTGAGTTTAAAATTTGAGTTTTAATACAGTAAAAAATTTTTAAAAACAGTTACATTTAATTTTTTTATTATAATAAAAAATTTTCACACAAAGTCATATCTTAACTCGAATTAAAAACACGATTTACCTAAAATGGTCTCAATAATTTGAATCTCAATAATTATACTAGCTTTTGAAAGGAAAGGATATCCTTATGTTGGTACAACTCGAAAAGAACAAGGAAATTGTGAGAATAACATAACAAAAAAGAAACACAAAAGTTGGCAAAACTTATTGAGCAAAGTATTTGCTGCGGAAATGGTAGGACTTGGTTGATGAAAATTCAACTACTGAAGAAAATATTGGGATCAATATCTAATTTTTTAGATTAAATTAATCGTAAAACAAAATTATTATAATAATCGCATTGGATTTGGAACCTTGTTAGGTTCATACAAACCCAACGGTCTTATAATTTTGAACGCTGCAATTAATAGTGGTGAATTACGTTTTTGTCCCTAAATTGATAATTACCATTTTCCCTTATGAATTATGAGTATTATTTGTTCGAAAGAACCATGATCAATGAATTGAACATATAGTTTAAGAATTCATTAAAAAAAATGGAATATAAAATAATCCAAGAAAATTATCAATCATAATAGATCTAAAAGCAATAATCTATGCATTATTTATAAGAATTTTTTACTATAAAAATTTAAAATTGAAAACTCGAATCGGTAAAATGATGAGGCCCTAATATACACAAAAACATTATCCAAAATAAGCCACCAAAATTCATATAAAATCAGTGACTATACACAAACGAATTGGCCATAATGAAGGACCAAGAAGGAAGCATATAATTATTGCAATAGGATCAACATATAATTATCCCAAAAGAATTCAAAAAAGAAAAAGATGACATAGAAAACAATTATATATTAAAAAAAAAAAAGCTAATAAAAACTAGAAAGGTGGAGGAGCAAAGAAGGGCCTCCCCGTACCACAAAAAGAGCCATGAACCGTTGGATCACAGAAATCAACGGTGTCCTTGAGCTTGTGGAATCCATTCTTGAACACTCCGAACCCAAACAGCAAACCGATGAGGATCACCACCAGTATCAAGCACGTGCACAGCATGCACATCCTCCCTCCACAACACATCTTCTCTCTAGAAAAACAAAAAACAAACAGAGAGAAGAGAGAGAGAGAGAGAGAGAGAGAGAGAGAGAGAGAGAGAGAGAAACCCAAGATTGGATTATTGATTTTGGTTTTCTGGGTATTTGGGATCTGGGATTCTGAGAGGTGAATTTGTATGGGATTTGTGGAGAATGTGGAGAGAAACGTGTTGGGTCTCTTTCTCTTTCAAGAATTGGAATTTAGAGAGAGAAAGAGCGAGTGAAAGTGAAAGAAACGGAATTTCTTTGACGCTATGGCCAAAGGTATGGCATGCTTTAAAGGAAAGCAACCCAAAAAACTTTTAATCCGTTTCTTAAACTTTCCAAAATGATTCTTCTCAATTTATTTATTTATTTTTTTTATAATTTAACCGTGTGAGATAACGTATTTTTATTAATATTGTGTGTCTTTAATAGCATTAAAATGAAAATTTATATGTATATATATGTTAAGAATGTGGGAAATTAAAGCCAATAGAAAGATAAAAATTGGTTGAGGTATAATATCAAGATATTTTTAAATTAAGAAAAAATATTTTTTTTAGACTATAAAATCATTTTTGTTTCAAAAAACTGATTTTATTTTCCCTAAAAAAAATAATTTTTTTCCTTATATATATATATATATATTCTTTTGTTTTTGTTTTTGTGGGTTAGATTGGCATTCTTAAAATGTTTTAAAGGGTGATCTTAAAAAAAAAAAAAAAAAGAGGAAATTATTAAAAATGAGGAGAGTTTGTTGTCTTCTAAACGGAAAAGCAGGCTTGCTTTTTATGAGGGTTGATTATGACGTGGTAGCAATCGATTAGTGGAGTAGTTAGCTCTTTAGTCAGAATTAAGTTTTACTACGGTTTTGTTTGTTCAGCTTAAAATAATAATTATAATTTGTTCTTTATTAACTAACCAAAATAATTATTTTAAAAACAATTTCTCATATTGATGTTAAACCTCTATTAAATTATATATCTAAATTACTAAATTATTTATCGGGCCGTTTTCCATCATGCCATGCAAAAGTCGAGAGAACGTAGGAAATATCATATTTTATAGTGATAATAATAATTTGTTATTTTATTAACTAACTAAAATAATTATTTTAAAAACAATTTGTCTTAGTCATCGACTACACTCGTCCACTTTTTGCGGACCACTATGACGTTTAACATGTCAACTGCAACACCAAGCTCAAGAAGAAGCTTTCTAACATGGGGATTGACCCGGTCGCTCACAAGCCATTTTCCCACCGTAAATTTAGTAAGTATACGTTAAAGTCAGTTTCGTCGTATTATAAGTTGCTTTGGTTACGATTATTTTGAAATTCTTTCGGTATTAAAGTGTTCATGATCAATTTAAAAAAACTTTTTCGTTATTTACGCAACTTTATTCTATACTTTTCTCCTTTTAAAATAAGATTATGAATGTTAAGTCACGATTAGGAATGACAATTCGTGTTGACGGGTCGTGTTGAGTTTTTCAGTTGACACGAATAGGCATGACACGAACACAACTTGTTTATTAATCTTGTCGAAATACAAAACTCAAACACGACATGTATATTGGCAGGTTGACACGACACGACACGAATAACCCGTTTATTAAACAGGTCATAAACGTGTCTTGTCAACTCGTTAATTAGCTATCAACCCGTTTATAAAATGAGTGATAAATGGGTTGTATTAACTTATTTCTAAACCTGTTTATAAAATAGGTGATAAATGGATCGTGTTAACCTAATTCTGAATCTTTTTTTGAACCTGTTTATAAAATGGGTGATAAACGGGTTGTATATTCGTGTTACCTAAATATGACATGTTTAATAATGTAACACCCCGAAGAATTAAACGAGATTAATTAACGTAATTAAGATTTATTAATGTGTATAATCTGATTTAGTTAATTAATTATTGGTTATTAAATGTTTCTGACGTGTAAATTTAAATAATTTTAAGGTATTTAAATATTCTTAGTAATTATATTTTATCCCAGAAGTGTGTGTGGGCACATTTTTGAACTGTCATTTTAAATATTTTGACACATGTTTTTCTTTTTATTTTATTTTCCTTTCTTTTTCTTCTTTTCCTTTTTCCTTCTCGTGCACTCTCTCTTTCCTGTCGTTTCCTCTCTCTCTCTCTCTCTCTCTCTCTCGTTCAAATCTTTACCAAATCAACAGGATTTGAACCAAAGGAAAATTTCAAGACGTTTTCAACGTCAAGAGACAGATTTGAGGTAAGATTTCTGAAAAGCTTCTCTTGAATCTCCAATTTTTCAGATTTAAAAACTTATTTTGGTTCGAAATGGATTTTGAGTAAAATCATGGTAAAAATTTAAGAATTTTGGTTCTTTTGATTGTATTTGTCATTTGGAACCTGGATTGGGTGATTTCCCTTTGAAATATCTCAGATTAGACTCAGATTTGCAAGTTTTCAGACTGATTTGGCGAGTTTCCTTGCCCTGCTGTCCTCCACCGGTTGACATGTGCGGTTGACCGGACTGCACTAATTCCACCGGTTGATTTATGCGGTTGACTGAATTACACACCACCGGTCAACCGGTGGTGTTGCACTGCTCTGTCATCGGTTGACTGGTGCACATGGAGTTTGACCCTGTTTTGACCCCAATTTTCGAAGAGAACCCAAATTAGCTTTATTTGGGGAGCTAGAGTAAATGAATTAGCATCTTTAATCCATATTTTGATATTAAAACCCTTGGAATGACAATTTTAAACATGAAATGGTTTATGAAACCGGTAATTGAATTATGACACACTAATTGGAAATCAAAGGATATAATTGAGATTGAATTGCTTTAGGAATGAGAATTGGATCCTAAAGTGTTATCTTGTACTAGTGCTAGCTGAGGACTCGAATTGAGGAGCTTTGAAAAAGAAAAATTCAGAATAGTGCATCGCTAGTCACAGGTTTGGTACTTGAGAGGTAGGATTCCTTAACCCTTTCTTTGATAGCCTGTTTTCAAAAGAGTTTTGGCCTTAAAAATGTTTTAAAGAAAGGGCATGTTTGCAAAAGAAAAGCATGTTTTAAAAACAATAGCTTGATTTTAGCTATTGGAATTATAATGAACTATTTCATAAAACTTAATGAATTTTTTCTTAAGACAACAGATCTTGCGAATCGGTAAACCAGTTGATGGCCTAGATAGGATGTGGAGAGTGCATCCTTGGGGGTAGAACCCGAAACCTGGCCCAGGGATGTAAAGGCTTGTGCTTGTGGTTGTGTAAGTAATTTATCATAGTATAAATTACTTGCTGATGCCTGTAATCACTACAAGAAAAAGGGGTTTTTGCGATGACAAAATGTCGTCGCAAAAACCCGAATGTCGTCGCAAATAACGGTCGCAAAAATTTGTCGGCGCAAAAACATTTTTTGCGACGACATAGTGTCGTCGCAAATGTATTTGCGACGACACGCCGTATTTGCGACTACAGGCATCGCAAATACGTCGTTACAAAATTCTCCTCATATGATATTTTTTGCGACGACATTTTCAAATTGTTGTCGCAAATAATCTTATTTTTTGCGACGACAAGTCTAAAAGAGTCGTCGCAAAAAACTAAAATTAATTTTGTTTTTAGTTTTTAAAAATGCCCCCCGCCCACCGTTCCCCACGCCAATGGCCCCACGCGCACCCCTGCACCGCCCCCAACCCCCCCACTTTGCCGCCAGTACCAATACCCCCGCCGCCCCACCTTTAGCCATCGCGCCAATACCCCCCCACGCACACCATGCCGGCCCCTCCCGTCCACCCGCCCGCCCACCGGCGCCCGGTACCCCCTGCGCACACGTACCCGCCCGCCCCCTCCCCGCGCACCGTCAACCTCCCCTCCCCCTGCGCTGCAGCTAATGAGCCCCGCGCGCCACGCCCAGGTGCCACTCCGGTGCCCCAGCAGCCTTGTGCCTCCCTGCGTCCCATCACCCCCACCCCCACGTGCCCCTGCCCGCCCGCCCCTCCGGTGCCCCCGCGGCGGCCATGCCGCCCCCTCCCCCATCTACCCCCCGCCCGCCCGGGCCAGTTCCTCCCTACCGTGCAGCGCCCGGTGCTGCGCACACCGTCCCCCTCCCCGCCTGCCCGCCTTTAGCGCCCGGTGCCCCCCCCCCCACGCCACGCGGGCCCCGGCGGTGAGCCACCTGGTTTGGTGGAATCTTGAAAAGATTATTTGCGACGACAAAGAGAAAAAGTGGTCGCAAATAATCTGAAATTATTTGCGACGACAAAGTCGTCGCAAATAAATGAGAAATGTCGTCGCAAATAATCATTTTTCCCGCGTTTATTTTTTGGTGAAATCTTGAAAAAATTATTTGCGGACGACAAAGAGAAAAAGTCGTCGCAAATAATATGAAATTATTTGCGACGACAAAGTCGTCGCAAATAAATGAGAAATGTCATCGCAAATAATCATTTTTCCCGCGTTTAGTTTTTTGGTGAAATCTTGAAAAAATGATTTGCGACGACAAAGAGAAAAAGTCTCGCAAATAAAGGGAAAATGTCGTCGTAAAAATGGATTACCTTGGCGGCAAAATTCCGCGCCATTAAAATTTGCGCTCCAAAATTATTTGCGACGACATTTAAGTTATTAGCGACGACATGGTTATTTTTTTAAACGGGGAGTAATTGCGACGACATGTCGTCACAAATATTTTATTATTTGTGACGACATTCATCGTCGCAAAAAATGTCGTCGCAAATGGCCTTTTTTGTTGTAGTGAATACGGAGATTTTCAGTTATATTCTTTTAAGAAAAAGAATGTAAGGTTTCGGCTATTGTGTTGGAACTGAATGTCTATATTTATTTCATTATTTATTCATTTATTTATTTACTCATTTATTTATTTATTTGTTTATAAAGTTATTTCAAAATATATCCTACTGGGCCTTTCGCTCTTGTTTTATTGTTTTATAAATATTAAACTCCTCCTAGGTGACTCTAGGAGCAGTGTGGAGTAGCTGAGTTGCTACCGTTTGATTAAGTGAAGACTGTGATCATCCTTCCTGTATACAAGTGTAAGAATTGTAAATTATGTAAACCTTGAACTCTAGATTTCTAGACTGTGGTTGATGTCTGTAATGTTGTTTACATGTTTATGTATGTACAATGTTGTATGTCCTGTGGGTGAAGCCTTGAACGATGTCAGAGAGTACGGAAGACCCCATAACTCTCTTGTAATTTATTTTCAACTAAATGTGGGGCTCGTTTGGAAATTTCTTTAATATTTCACTGTTGGTTTTAATTATTAAATGTTTAATCACGTTTAACTCTTAAACGAGCCTCCACGTCACCGACCCCTGCCCTGGGGCGTGACAAATAAACGGGTTATGGCATGTCAATTGCGGGTTGACGGGTTAACTTGAAAATGACACGTTATTTAATCGTGTTTTACGGGTTTGACTTGATTTTGATCCGGACCTATTTATGATAAACCCAAACCCGCTAATTTTGTATGGGTTTCGAGACTTGTCGCTACCAGAATTGCCAACCCTAGTTATGATTACTGTAACGACCTAGGGGTGTTATATGAGCAGACATTTTCTTATCTTATATGACATGTTATATGTATAGACATATTACATAAATATTATTAACATAATAAATAAAATATGCAATTGGCTAAATTAAAACCGAATTTTAATTTAAGTGTGACAACAGCAAGCATGCGTCTTGGCCATGCACGCCTTCATGTATTCACGTTTCGAAAACCAATACGCGGAAATAATTTTTTCAAAAACTTTTGAACAAATCACTGTAAATACATTAATTAAATGCATATATATATATATATATATATATATATGTAAAACGAGAATAAGAATTTTACCGTAGGTTGATTAGGAAAATCCTTTAATTCTTTCATGCCAAAAGAAACTCTCTTGGTTTCTCTTTTCTCTAAGAGACGAAAAATTGAAAGTCTGAAGAGTGAATTTTCTATCTCCCCTACTTATAGTGATAGGAGGTAGAATCCTTCTAATTAATTGGGTCACACCCATTTTCTGCGAAAGTAATGAGCGCAGGAGGAGAGACAAAAATCTCCACATGCCTGTTTCTGCCTTATCTCCAAAAGTCAAATATCTGTTTTGAAGAAAATCCATTTTTTTTTAGGCCAATTTCTATGAGGCCGATCTCTTGAAGTTGATTTTAATTGGTGCGAGACCGATCTCATCACTCGATGCTCGATATTTTTCTGTTGTTTCGAGCGTTGCTGGTCTCCTCACTACTAGAAATTTTTGTCGGATTAATTTTTCCTCCTACCAAACAGGCTCTTAGAAGAGAAAGAGAGAAGGAACTTGGTGAATATTTTATGCGATATGGTTATATCATGTGGTGATAAGAAAAATGGTGAAAGGGTTATTGGTATTTTTCTTGGAGATGTGGTAAGTGTAGCTTGAAGCAAAACAAGCTATATTTTGAGCAATAAAGTAAGACGTTTAGGACTTTTTGTGGTTGCTGAATTTAGAAAGACAAATCAAGCTTACAAGTAGGGCCGGCAATATGGGTCACGACATGACAACACGACTTGAAAATGACACAAATTTCGCAGGTTAGGATTGAGAAAAAAAAAAAAAAAGGAGTTTGGGTCAGAATTGGGTCGACCTGAAATTGACACGAAAAACACAGGTCAATTTCGGGTTTGACCCGCCTAAACCGTACACGACACGAAACTCGTAAAAAACTAAAAAATACATATATTTTTAATTACATATTTTGATTTTATTATGAACTTATAATATCATAATAGTTATATTCAAAATCTTATAGTATTATTTGCTTAATTTCAATGGTTGTTATTGTATTTTAGTGTGTTATGAATTTTAAGTTATTTTTAATATGTAAAAAACTAAATAAAAGTATACAATTTTCGTGTCAATTTCGAGTTCATGGGTCAATTTCGTGTCACGGGTCATTTTTGTGTCTTATCGTGTCGTGTCGTGTTAACCCGTAAAGTGGTCGTGTCGTGTTCGTGTTGCAATTTTTAAAAAATTTCAAGTCATTTTCGTGTTGTAAGTTACAAGTGATTTCTTTCCGTTATTGCCTTCACTCCTTCCTTTTCCAAAAGTGAAAACTCACTGTTTAAAACAAAAGAATAGATTTCAAAGCCAAAAACAAGGGAGTAGAAACTAATTAAGAACGCGTTTCTTACTTGTGCATTTGGCACAGAAAGCTAAAGACACAAATTTTTTCCCTCACATTGTTTGCCGCTGGTGATAGCGGCTTCACGCTACAATTCGACCACACCAGCCGACACCAGGGGCGGTAAGCGGTTGTCTAGGCGAGATCAAAGAAGAGCTTTTGATCCACGTACTTAATTCTTCCCCTTCAATTGTACCACTTTTTGGTTACATGACACATCCGGTGGATACAAATCAACCTAAATTCCAGAGGCAACCCAAAATAGTAAAGTCTAAGTCTAAGATTTGATTTTTTTTTTTTTTTAAACATCTTATGTAGTAGCCCAAGGAAACATAGCATACCGCGGTTAGATCACATTACAAAGTCACATATCTCACATTAAAGCAAAATTGAGTTCTATTACAAATTTTCGCTTATATTCACAAGATTAGCGACAAAATTTCAAATCAAATCACAAATTTCTTCCAGTAAGACCAATGTAAAACGTCTCCAGAACCAATCAATTAGGCAAGCTTCCATTTCAAATTAGCTAAATTGTGTTGCAGTTTTGTTAATAGACGCTAAAATGACCTTAAATTTCATGGGCAGGCCAAAAAAAAGAAGGAAAAAAAAAAGGTTAAAAGCCTTAGACTTTGTAGAGATTAACAAACATCAACACAAAAATTCCACTTCTGAGATTGATTAAAAACAACAGTGTGATAAATCCTATGAAATCTCTTCAAAAGTTCGAATATTTTTGTAATTCCACATAGTGATTCAGTCAAAATTATCTATGCAGGTCTTTGAATCTAACTATCAAATAAGCCCTCAATTGAAAACTATGAAAACCAACTAAGAAAAGGCCCAGTTCATGAGTACAGAATTTGATCATCAATTTGGAAGGCGTTGATCAAACAATTTCCCATGAAAATACGCTCTCCCCTTTGTCCTTTTAGCCCCCTTTTTGTATTCCTTCAATTTCACTTATCTAAGCAAAGTGACTGAATAGCAAAGTTTGCCTATCACATAAGCACTTTTTTTCTTTGGGCAAGTCTAGACTGTCCATATTTGCCAATCATCTATAACCATGTATGTATACACACACACACACACACACACACACACACACACACACACACACACACACACACATACATAATAACATCTTCTTTCTTAGGACTTTGTTTCTACTACTCTTGCTTTCTCTTGTGGTTTTGGAAGAGCCAAAGTTGAGAAGCTTCTTAACCTTGGGAGTTTTAGGCATTTTTGGGACAAGAGAAGTCATTAAAAGAAGCAAAAAAGGAAGCCTCAAGAGGCCTCCTTGCAATGTTGTTTTTCTCTATTTTATTGTGCTAGCCATTTCCTTCACTCATTGTGGTAAGCTATCTTCTTTATGTAATATAATAAACTTGTATGTTTTTATATAATTGGATATATATATATATATATATATATAATAGAGGATGTCTATCACACATCAAAACAGTTTGTTCCTCATGACTGCGGTGAAATTGAATTTAGTAAAGTACAGAAATCTTCATACATACATAAATATTCAAAGAATTCACGAGTTCATGCATGAATACAATGCGAAGCCATCAACAACGCAGCCAGAATTATTCATCAACAACTTCCAAAATCATTGTTGTGACAAAAACATAAATTGCAGTGCCTATCCATATATCATTTTGAAATATCAATTATTTATCAAATATATGCACTCTCCTTCGAAAAGGATTCAAATCTGTCCTCACTGTTAGTTGAGCAAAACGAATTTACCGTTCCTTGGAAAACAAACAAAGACAAAAACCCCTTTCCATTCAAAGCAAGAACCTAAAATACAGGACGATGAATTTTCAATCAATCGTATTTGAAAAATTTACAATTCAAAAATTTTTTTTTTAATCTGAATTTATAATTCATTATGAAACAAAGACAAAAACCCTAAAATACAGGAAAATGAATTATCAGAAATTTGCAATTGATTTTGATACAAAGACAAAAATGCCTTTCTTGGCAAAGAAACTCAAGATTCATGAAATGTGAAGAAGGGAAAGAGATACAGAAAGTAATGCAGAAACTGAAGGTACATTTCAGACTAGATAAATTTACTTTTTAGTCTGACACGGAAAACAAAAGCAAAGATCGGCGAAGACAAAGAAAAATTACTAGCTTGATTATTACTAAATTGCATGAATAAAGACCATCCAAACCATGAAAATTTCAGTCTTTCAAGAGAATTACAAAAAAAAAAAAGAAAAAAAAAAAAACTACTACTACATTGCATGAATCATATAACTGTAAATATGTTTTTCAAATTTATGAAACGGGTTTCATGAAAAAGAGTGAACGTGCCTCATTTTATGAAGGGGAGATCCATTTTGGGTTGTTTCTAGATCTTTACTGAAGCACCGCAAATTTTAGCTTTGGATTAACTAATTAATGTCAGCGGAAAAAAGCACTTAGAAAAATGCTAGTCGCACAAATCTTATTGATGGCGAGAGAAAACCATTGTGAAGCATCATCACTCCATTGTGGGCAACAGATGATCAATAATCGCTGCCCAACTCAAGAAGAAGCTTTCGGGCATGGAAATGGACTAGGTCACTCACAAGCCATTTTCCTACCTCATGGAGATCAGGACCATGTTACAGCCCCCACAAGTGGCTCACCAGCTCGTTGACGCCACTGCCCTAGGATGTTTCAGTATTTTGAACTTGGCAATTAATTTGTCAAGATCTATATTTGTTGGGTTTCTGTCTCAGCTAAGTCTCACATCGGTTGTGAACTAGGTCTTTCATCTTATGTGGGCTTATATGAGCCACATCGATCCCATATCGATCGTGGACTAAGTCTTGTATATCCTGTAAGCTTATAAATAAAAGTACAGTTTGTCATTTTAATCATCTCAAAAGAAATTATTCATTCTAGGGAGCACTCGAATAGTACAAAAAAGGACACAAAGGTTTAAGAAAAAAAGTTCTCATGATATTAAGAATCCAATTTCATTAAAAAAAGAAAATGCTAACATTTTCTCAGGAAGCAAACATCCACAAGTTAAGGAATATATTATTTAAGGAAAATAGTATTCTGGAATTCTATAGAATTTGTTCTGTAGAACATTTGAATTAAGAAACTATTAGGACAGTTTCTTTTTAGCTTTTGAATTGAAGAAATTTTTTTCCTTTTTCTCTTTTACTGTTTTAATGTACTTGTTATTCACGCGCATGAAATAGGAATTAATACCAAATTTAGCTTCTGAAGAGTAGGAGTCATCTTTATCCTCTATGGTTCGACTATTTTCTATTTTCTTAACAAAAATTATTTATTGGAGCCTGGTAGATTTGGTGAGTACGACGTGTACAAGGTATATACGTACAAGTACTGAATTCGATGGTGCCGATGCTGACGCGGATGAAACAAGCGGTGTTCATAGAGGAGTTTTGCACAGTAGGACCTCCAACGAAGAAGAGGGGATTGGTTAGGCCCAAAGTAAGCTGAAGAAATCAGATACTAGGACCCAATTTACTGCCAAGTTGCTAAAGCACTCTTGACTATGTGCATGAGAAGATGTTGAACTCAGCCATGGAGATCGCATGGACGAAGTACGGTGGGAGGAGTAACCGAACGGTTAATGGAGATTTGATTCTTAGAGTGTGGATAAGGCTGATTCAAAGGAGGAATGCTCCAAGGACAAGCACAGATTGCCTTTGGAGCAACTGTTTGACTCGTAAAGTGAAGATAAGGCTATTTCAGAGGAGGAATGCTTCAAAGACATGCACGGGTTGCCTCCAAAGTGGCTGTCTGACTCGCAAAGTACGGATAAGGCTGTTTCAGAGGAGTGTTCGGAGAACAAACACAGGTTGCCTCCATGAATATGTATCAGCATATGAAGTTTATGATTTTCCGGAAGTGTTCTCCAGGATGGTCGAGTCCAGCCATAGAGGTAGATTTTTAGACCTCCAAAGAAACTTCAGAAACTTCAAATGTAGTTGTAGATAAGTTTGGATGGATCAAACGATGTGTTTTGAGACTTTTTGAGTAAAATTTCTATGAAGAACTTCAAACCCAAAGAACACAGGTTTTAAGAACAACTCTCAGAGGGATGAACTCAAGAGTTAGAAAAACTTTCCAAAAATCCCAAAAGAGGTCTTGCCCCCGGGTCTCTCCTAAAATGAGAAGTTAAGAGGTATTTATAGGTGAAATTTGGAAGATATTGGCGATTGCTCTAAAGCCGTATGATCATGCCTTGTCATATGCTTGTACAGACCATTTCCTTCCAGGGCACTTGCATAAGGTGACTTTCCTCTTTGACAAAGAAATTGGCCAAAAAAGGTGCATTTATATACAAAATTTGGAATTCTTGCTGACATTGGACCTTTCCCAGGTATGGAGATCATATAGTGTTTGATTGAATTTGATGCTCCAGAGGCCTTTTTACTTCTGGAGGTCTTATCACATGCCAGACCAGCTCCAAAAGGCTACCTTCCGATTTTGGCTAAACAGTCATCGCTGAAGCACCTGACACATTCAATCTCCGTGGAGGATGGGACGAACCTTCAGACACAGGGGAGTCTCTTGGAGCATAGGAGGTATCATTGGTCACAAAGGGTTTCTTAGAGCATGGGAAGTATGTCCATGGTGACATCTATGGTGATGCCTCCGTGGGGGCGTCCACAGTGACGCCTTCAGAACAACAACTGTCACAGAGACGAATACTCATAGCTCTGGAGGAGAAAAACTTCTCATTTGGCGTCGAATGGAAAGTTTTCGCAACCTCAATTCCAGACTTTCGAGTCTCCAAAGGCTGCCAAAAGGGTTTCTAAGACTCCTAAAAGGAAAACCAAGGATTTTAGGGTTGGATTCTCCATCACCCATTCATTCCATTGCCCAATTATTTTAAAACACCCGAAGCGGGCCTTAAAATCAAATCAGACTAAGAAATAAATAGGCCCGCTCGATTACCCATAGCCCACCAAACCACAGCCCACGTGAGTTCCCTGAGCGTGTCTTAAATCCACTAATCGAGCCCAATTGCATCACGGGATGAAATCATTGGGCCTGGACCTTTGTAAAAATGACAATCAACATTAGCTCCATTGGTCACGAAGGCTATGTAGCATAATGAGATAGTCTGAGTGAAAAATCATTGTCTCTGGCATGTTGCATTGTAGTACTGTGACAGAGCAACCCACATAGTTGTCGCTCCTTAGATTTCTGAAACCAACACAAACAATGTCTCTTCAGATTCTGAGGACCCATTGTAGACAAATTGTTTGATAACATCTCGAGAGATTCACAGGGCTCTTCAGAGGAAACTAAAAGATAGTGTATTCGTGGACTCGCAAGGTCAGGTGGAGTTCATTCGTGAAATAATGCCTCTGGAGGCAACTCATCTCCGGAGGAAGCTTGCGTAACAACCAATTCACACGAGGACCTAAATTTGGTCCCCTGAAGAAGATCACGGGATAACACCTCCGAGGAGATAACTCATCTCTCCGGAGGGAATAAGTTCACACATGGACCCATAATTGGCTCGGTGAAGACAATCAGGAATCGTGCCTCCGGAGGAACATGAGGTGCTATGAAGACACACTTGATCTTTGCATGCCTAAAACTTTGCCGGGAAAGTTTTGAAAAACCTAATTATAGAAAGACTACGGGTCCGTTTAGTTCGCTGATTCGAGTTTTTAATTCGAGTTAAGATGTGATGTTATGTGAGAGCTTTTACTATAGCAAAAAAGTTAGATGTAACTGTTTTTGAGAGCTTTTTACTATAGCAAAACTCGAATTCTAAACTCGAATCGGCCTACATCTTTTATTTTTAATACGACGTATAACATGGTCTGCTTCAAATATTTACTTATATATTGTATAGGACCTACAAGAAAACATGAACACCTAAGGAAAATTGCTGAAGTTACCGTAGAGTGTATGTCTGGATTTTTATCCCTTACTATTGATTAATACTATTTTAACTAATATAGTTACTTGATGAAAAAAAATATTAATCAAGAGTGAGCAATAAAAGTCTGGACTCATACATTTTAAGCGGTGTTTATCTCCTTACCTAATTATACACAAATTTTAATTCCAATGTTTGTTGAAAACTGCCGAGTACAAAATATTAGACCAGCTTTGGATCCGAAGAAATCATTCGCATATGAACTCCCAATTGGCATCTTTTGGCTAATTACCGTGCTGATAACAAGGGAAAGTTGATGTAATTAAGTTCTTTGGTATTTGACAATATTGAGGAAATTACGCATCATAATAAATATTCTTAAAAGAAAATAAAAAAGGAGAAAATTGCTTAGATACTTGTTGATTTTGATGTGAAATCATACATTAATCTAATGAGGTACTACCGTAAAATGAGCTCTTTTCTGCCAAATTGTAATGTGAACAAAATGATGAGGCCCACTAATGCAATTACTAACTATAAATAGTGATTGAAAAAGGAGCAAGAGATGAACAAAAATGTCATTGTCAAGTTGGAAATATATGTTTGTTTCATTTTCCGCTGGACATTATTGTGTCAATAATTCAAGGGCTAAATAGTCTTTACATATGTAGATTTTTGTAATTATCTAGAGGCGTGAGTGAACATTATTAATTGTATATTTCAATCATTCCTCATAATTCCGAGCAGAATATGTCAATCAGTCTTCTCACATACTGATCTTCTCAAAACGCCATCTCCGAAAAGGTAATGAATTCTCGTCTGAGTTTCTGTGCAAATTTACTTGTTCAAACCTTCAATAAGAGTTAACAACAGAGGAAACAGAATAACAGGTTGTATCTTTGTCAGTTTTTTTTTTTTTTTTTTTTTTTTTTTTTTTTTTTTTTTACCTTTATGAACACTGCATATTTATGGAAAATTGTATGTATTTTTATTTATTTTTTTGGAAGAAATTTGGCCTAGTTGACGCATAACAAAACTCAATCCTTTTAGACCAGAAAGGGGTTTTGGTAAGTAGTGGAAAAACTTTTCTCAATCAACATAACAAATCTCAATCTAATTTGTTGCTTTTTTTTTTTTTTTCTTTCTTTTACAAATTTGCTGATATCCTTATTGTAAAACTTTGCAAATCAAAATTTTTTTTTCTTAATAATTACTAATAATGTATTCATTTATTATGTATTGACCTTGATTTCGTATTCTATTTTGTCAGTGAATGGATAAAATTCATTTCCTTATTTCAACTTTGAATTTATAAATTTGAGATAGTTTTTTCTAGTGTTCATATGAATTCTCCTGTTAAGTAAAGCTTCCTATAATATGATGGCAGACTACAAATCTAGCAGAAGGAAGTAAAGTGTCCCTTTATTATATGAACAGAAGCAAAGTTTCGAAAAAATGGCGGAGACCGCGGTGGGCTTGATTGTACATAAGTTGGCCTCATTGTTGACGGAAGAAGCGCACTTGTTGGGAGGCGTTCACGGTGAAGTTGTGGACATCAAATGTGATCTAGAATTCCTTTTGGCTTTCCTTAGTGATGCAGATACAAGAGCCGAAAGAGATCAAACGACAAGCAATAACCACGGCGTTAAAGTGTGGGTGCAAAAACTTAGAGAAAAAGCATTTGAGCTAGAAGATGTCATTGATGAATATACATGTATCATGGCCCAACAACAACGTCCCCACAAGCATAAATTTATCGGCTTCCTCCGGAAAAGTGCTTTCTTGGTTGTAAAACTAAAACCGCGCCATGACATAGCATCAAAAATACAGAAAATCAAGCGAAGGATTCGAGATATAAATGTGAGTAGTGCAACATATGGCTTTAATGCCACTCTAGAAGGATCTACAACTGCTGCTCGAAGTAACACATGGTATGATCCTCGGCAAGATTCTTGCTTCCTCAAGGAAACTGAAGTTGTCGGTATTCAATCGACAAGAGACGAATTGATTGCAATGGTCGAAAATGAATCTCCTCAACGAAAAGTGATTTCGCTGGTGGGGATGGGGGGCCTCGGCAAGACCACTCTTGCCCATCAAGTGTACATTCGCGTGAAAGGAGGATTCGATTGCAATGCTTGGATTGAAGTGTCTCAATCATACAATAAGGTGGAGCTGCTACAAAACTTACTGAGGAAGTTCTATGAGGCAAGAGAGGAACCTGTTCCAGAGAGAATTGATGTCATGGATCAGATCACGCTGACAACAAAAATAAGAGATTACATGCGAGGAAAGAGGTACTTTGTTGTTTTTGATGATGTTTGGAACTCAACTTTTTGGGCTGACGTTAAAAATGCTTTACTTGACCACAAAGAAAATTCTGGACGTATAATTATCACAACTCGATATGTGAATGTTGCGATTTTTTGTAAAGAATCATCATGTGTTTATATCCATGAAATGCAATGCCTCCATCTACACAATGCGTGGGAACTCTTTTGTAACAAAGCTTTTCATTATGACTTCCAAGGGCATTGTCCAAGCAACTTAGAAAAGTTATCTCGGGAAATCGTTGAAAGATGCGGTGGATTACCACTCGCGATTGTTGTCATCGCTGGTCTTCTTTCAACGAAAAACAAGACTGCAGATGAATGGGGAAGATTGCTTACTAGTCTAAGTTCAGAGTTGGAGAGTAATGAGCGTTTGACGAGCATAGAAAAAATCTTATCTCTAAGTTACAATGACCTACCTTACCACCTCAAATCTTGTTTCTTGTATTTTGGAATTTTCCCAGAGGACTACTCTATTAGGCGTAGGAGATTGATTCGACAATGGATAGCTGAAGGATTTGTGAATCCAAAGAAGGATAAAACATTGGAAGTGGTTGCAGAAGAATATTTGGCAGAGCTTATAAACAGAAGTCTAGTTCAAGTATCAGAAACAGACCTTAATGGAAAGCCGAAAAGTTGCCGCATCCATGATCTTCTTCGTGAGATCGCTCTAAAAAAGATAGAGGATCTACATTTTTGTCAAGTTTTGTCAAGAAGGGATTCAAAGTTCAGAGGATTAGCTCGGCGCATATCAATTTTCTTTTGTTCTGATGATGCATTCGCGAGCCACTCTAAGACATCTCATGTTCGATCTCTTTTAATCTTTGCTAAAGATGGAATGGTTGACTCTCTTGGAAGTATAATTTCTCATAACTTCAAGCTCCTAAAAGTTCTAGATTTTGAGGACGCCCCAAGACTAGATCACCTTCCAGAAGATATTGGAAAGCTGTTCCACCTAAGATATTTAAGCGTTCGAGGGACACGAGTGCAATTTTTGCCGAAATCAATTAGAAAATTGGAAAATCTGGAGACTTTGGATCTCAGGAAAACATTGGTATGTGAGCTACCTGTTGAGATCAATCGACTTCAAAAGTTACGACATCTTTTGGTTCACCATTCTGATGGCGGCGAGTATTTTCGTAAAAATATTCAGTGGGGAGTAAAAGTAAATAAGGGAATTGGGCTTTTGAAAGCATTGCAAATGTTATATTTTCTCGATGCCAGCATTATTAAAGCTGATGTGCTTGAAGAGCTGAGTGAGTTGATGGAGTTGAGGAAGTTAGGCATCAAAAACTTGAGAAGTGAAGATGGGAAGACTCTTTGTGGTTCTATTCAGAGAATGGAGTACTTAGAGACCCTCGATATCTCATCGTCAGTAAGCGGAAAAGGGGCACTTGATTTGGAGTCTATGTCATCCCCTTCAAAATTTCTTCAACGTCTCTACTTGGAGGGTCATATGATAAAATTTCCCAACTGGATCACCGAACTTCAAAATTTAATCAGAATACGAATTAGTCGGTCAAGAATGCAAGATGATCCTCTGACATTTCTTCAAAATCTGCCCAATCTTTTGGAACTCGAGCTCAACGTAGAATCATATTGTGGTGAGAAGCTGCACTTCGAGGAAGGAGCATTTCCGAAGCTTAAAGTGCTTTACCTCATGCATTTGTACGGATTGAATTTGATAGTTATAGAGGAAGGAGCATTGTGTAATCTTGAAAGGTTTTACATTGGTCCTTGCCCTCAAATGAAAGAGGTCCCCATTGGACTCCAACATTTAAGGAACCTTAACCTCGTTCGATTTGTTGAAATGCCAACACACTTCTTGATGTTCCAGAATTTTCGGAGTCTTGAACCCGTTCCAAATGTTGGATTCACAGATATATCTCTATTTGGAAGGAAGTTCTCCTTCAGTTTAGAATACGTTTTAAGACTCCAAACGTACATTCAAGGTTAGTTTGAAGCATGTAGATTGTTTATAATCATTGTTTTATATGATATACTCATTTTGACAAGTGTTGCAAAATGCAAAGAAAGAAATAAATGAACAATAAAAAAGATTTGTATTAATAGTTCAATACTATTTCCTTGACAGAGCATAAAGACGTGAACTGGAAGTCCTTGCCCTTTGAAGAAGTATTGAGTAAGTTTCCATTGTTCTTTACATTTGGAATGCAACTTTTGGGTCTCTCTGGTAGGTCCTCATTACTGGTATAGTTAATTTCCGACCGTTAGATCTTTTTAAAATCACATCATATTGAAAAACTATATATAATAGATGATTTCTGATATATGTCTGACGGTTTAGTTTTCGGTAGTACCATTTCAGTGTCTACCAGAGAAATCTCATTTTTATTGGGTTTTAATATTTTTATACTTATGGTATGTACTAATCTTTTGCCCTTTACTCACTCATCTCTCATTTTGATGCTATGTTGTATGCATAGAGAAACTCCTGCCATTTCGGATATCACGCCTTCAACGATCCATGACAGTATGACTTTGAGAAAGTCTCTTGTTGTGTTTATTAATGATTCTTTGGTCTGCTGCATATACTATCGACTATGTTGTATCTAAATATACGGTTGAGTTGAGTCGTTTTTTTATTTTTATTTATTTTTATTTTTTTATTTTTATTTTTTTAAAAGTACTTGTGCTTTTGAGTTAAAACAAATCTGTGATGGGAGTAAGAGCACCTCCAATGCAAGTGCAATGCTAAATTCGCTTTTAATGCTAAATTTTGACATTTAAGTAGCTAGGGATCGAAATTGCTTTCTGATGCAGTGCCATTTTTGGTAATAGATTTGGCATATATACTGTATTTAGTGGTTGATGTCTTGACATTTTAATTTATTAATTACATAATTGCGTCAATTTTAAAGGGATTCTCCCCAAAACACTCCATGTGTTTTTGTCAAAATAACACTTTCTCTCATCTTATTATGTAAATACTAAAAATTAGGGGTGTAAATCGGCCGGGTAGGGTAGGGTTGAGCCGAAAAATTGAGCCTACCCAAAACGGGTTGAGAAAACTTTGAGCTGTGACACTCTCTTAAATCCAAAAACCTTTCGGGTGACCTCGGGTTTTTCGGGTTCGGGTTGGTGAAAATCAATTTTAATATATGACTTCATACATCTTATATGTAAATAAATGATAAATGAGCAATAAATGATCTATATAGTAAATGAGAAATAAATGATCTATGCAAATACTATTATAGTAAATAATTACATTAGAATATTTCAACTAGAATATTTAAAGCGACCATGCAGAGTATAAATACACACAACTATAAACATATATTGAAGCGACCATGCAAAGTATAAATACATACACATTGTCTATTTCGTTGGTTTACCATAAACAATATGTGAAACCTCACAACTCTTTTCTTTTTCAAGAATCATAACATGTTTAACTCTTTAATATGTATTACCTATAAATTCACCCGTCTAAAATTTGTAAGAAAAATCTAAAAATTACAACTTGTTTACTCTTAAGTTAAAAAAGTTCCCAAAGGTTTCATAAGAAATTTCATACTCATAAAAAATCTTCACCGTGTCACAAACATGGAAATTAGTTGTAAATAGATGGGTCCGAGTTGCAAAGCTTCGAAAAAGCTGCACAAACATCCAACATAATACCAAGAAACTAGACAAAGAGAAACATGAAAATAGAGGGAAAAAATTTACACCAAAACTGTTGCACAAAGTACAAAAATTTGTCTCATCCCAACTTCAATGAAACTAATGCATGCCAAGAGAAATGAGAACATGAAAGAAGGAAGTTATAAGCAAAAACCTTGTCTTTATAAAGATTTTCATTGGAAATGTCTTCCACTGACCAAGAAAACACAGTATCAGTGAAAGGATTTGGAATTTTCCTACAAAATCCTTTCTTTACACGGTGAGATTAATCAGGAATTTTTGCTGAATCATAGGATTGCAATCCTTTTCTTTATTTAAATTATGTCCTCACCATAACAAAATCCAATAACAAAAATTCGAATGAAAAACAAAAATGTCCTACCTTCCTCCCAAATCAGCCAATCAAATGAAAAAAAAAGAATCAAATTAATCAAACACAAACAACCCGAATTCACAAAGTAATAAATTTCAACAAAAAGATTCAAATTTCACAAAACCATTTCTGTTTGGTTTCATGAAAAAAAAAAAAAAAAAAACTAACCGGGAAGAAGAAGAAGAACTTACGAGTTACGATGAACGCCAATGGTGAGGAATCCTGAGTGTGATTAGTGATGAACGGCAAGAATTGTCGGCAAAACGAGAGTTACGGCGTCGGCGAGAGAGTGAGATGAGGGCAAGGACGAGACAGAGAAACTGAGAGTGAGAGAGAGTGAGGGAGAAATTAGGGCTCAATTACATATTTACATTACACCACGCTCGGCCGGGTCGGTGTCATCGGGTGAAAAAAAAGCCACCCGCGCCCCAACCCGCACAGTGCGGGTTGGGAGTAAAGTAATCCGATTTAAAAAAGAAAAAAAAAAACGTAAACTTTGGGTAGGGTAGGGTAGGGTCGGACGGGTTTCTCGGGTTCGGGCTCAATTCTTACACCCCTACTAAAAATACCCGTTTTTATAAAAGACAAACCTAAAACACCGTTGTAGCATTTAATGTTTTAATTAAAATACTAAGATTATCCTTTCCCATCTTTATTAAATATAAATTAAAATATCACTAGACTAAAATGTTAAATAAAATTAATCTTAAAAAATGAAAAACTCTCAAAATAATTGAAGTATTTCCTCGGTTGGAATATTTATTTGAGCATTTTTTTAATTTTTTTGTTTAACTTTATATTTAAATTATATCTAAAATAATATTTAATATAAATTGGAAATGGTAATCATGATATTGTCAAAAATTTAACTGTTTTTGGGGGTGTTTTGGGTTTATAAACGCATGAGATGTTTTGGACATTTACATAACAAGAGGGGCTAAAATTGTATTTTGACAAAATACATACGATATTTTTAGTGTTTTTCCATTTTAAATTATTTTAAAATGAAAAGCTTACTTTTACAAGTTTTAAAACTTCATAATCATAACTAAAGGTAAATAAATTATGTAAAATAGCATTGTGCATTAGATCATAAAAAAAAAAAACATATCAAATATGCTAGTTTCCTTTTGTCGAATATAGTACTAGTATTCACGTTGATATTTGTAATGAAGATAGACTAAAAAGGTATATTATTGATTTTTTATGAGAATTTTAAATCAAGGAAAACATAATAAGCTTAAAAATAATTTATACACTAAAAACAATTGACAAACTAAATACAGAAATGACAAGTTTACCAATTCGAATAATGTAACAATTTTGAAATTTTCATGTAATTCTCAGTCAATGTGTCTAATCGTGTAAAGGGTACAAACAAACCCGAGTCTTATATTGTTTAAACACAAGAAATAAACACTAATTTATAAATCTTGAGCCATTCTACTTAGCAGGTTTTTAAGATGGAAGCACAAGCCCTTAGAAAGTTCAATTTTAACATGATATCAAAGCTCAACAAGCTCAAATGAGCTGCTCGATCTATCCAATACAAGATTGGTGACTCTATAGAGTGCATTCATTTAAACACAACAAATATAAGGACATTGGGTTAAAGACTCTACTGAAATCATAATATTGACTTTGCGAAGAGAATAAGGAAAAGCCTAAGTTCTAATTTTAGGGGGTAGATTCTCTAGTGAGAAAACAACCTTAACTAATACAATTTTAAGTTCAAGGATTTTCTTAGAAAATATTATGAAAGATTCCTTCTAATGTTTAAAAAAAAAAAATGTTAACAAATTTTAAGAAAACGTAAGCAAGTTTGAAGCATAGGAGTGAATCACATTAATGTGCTCTTGTGGAAGTTTTCTTAAAACAACTAGATTCCATTCACATCAAAGTTTAATATGTTAGAAAATTACTTTAGGATGAAAATGTTCACCAAATACTGGATTATTCATGTTGTATCACCAAAAATTTATGATCTAAACAGAAGCATACTTGAATAAGTCATGATGGAAGCAAATCACAAGTATTGCGGTTAGTCATCCAAATCGACACGTAGTCCTTAGAGTTTTCTTTAGATTATCTCTATTCTCTCTAATGATTGGATGTCAGAATAGAGTGAAACGTACGTGTGATTTGGAGACGATAACCGTATATAAGTTTTAACTGCCTATTAACTTTCATTATTTTTAATTTAGCACATCATAAAAGTAGAAATAATGATTTAGTCTCTACACATAAAAAGTTCACACTTAATTAGATACATTAAAGCCCTAAATACCTAAAATTTTATTAAATCACTTTAAATGGGCTTAACCTAATATGATAGCTTTTAATACACAATAATTAAACATATAAGCCCACATGGTCAACATAATAAAAAGGGCATCCTTGACAAAATATTTGTGCAAAAGTGTGGAAGAAACGAATGCAATGAGAGAAGACCAAAGAAATATAAGGAGACCTCAGGCAAAGCTCTGATTCTCAACGTTGCTGACAAAGAACTTGAGCTCCTAAGCTTCGGCGTCGGCAAATCGAAGTATTTTTCTTTCGCCTTTACCAAATTAAAAACGAACAAAAGAAAACAAAATCTAAGTATTGTGTTTGGTAATCAAATAGAGAAAAATAAAAATGATAAACTCTTGATTTCTGAACGCTGGCATCAATCGACTTGATGACAAATTGCTCTTTCATCCAGAGCACAGGGATCATTCTATAGTCACCACCGTTAGATAACTTGAATAGAAATGTCACTTTCTAATATAATGATATATACTTATGAGGTTAAATTTACCGTATGCTATACTTTATGTCAAATTTGATATTATTTGCTATTAAGCAATGCGCCTAAACAATTAGGGTGCATAGCGAATTGATTACACCACACAACGCGTCAAGATTTCATCACTTGTGGGGTTGGGGCGGGACTTTGGAAAGATCACAATCTTTGTCTATAAAATTTACGTTCGTCTGAAAGGACACTTGATAAAGAATAATTTGCCAGCATTACGCAACTTATTTATAAAGAAATTCTATCAAGCAAGAGAAAAATCTTTTCCTGATCAGGGAATTGATGCAATGGATGTCACCACATATACTAACAAAACTTAAGAGATTACTTGCAAGGAAAGAGGGTATGACTTTGGTTCTTTTATTTGTGTTTATTTTGTTACATTTTCTATTCTTATTTTCTAAATTTTTTGAATTAAGCTTGTATTCTGCGCTCTCTCTTCTTCCTTTATTATTATTTTTGTTAAAAATACAACGAAATTCTGAATTAAACTGACGATACATATTCATTCAAAGTCCAATTCAGCAGAAAGATAACCATAGCAGTCATACATTTATTTAGTCCGAAGTATTATATTTGAAGAACGTACTCGCAAGGTCATTAAAAAAAACAAAAAAGAGGAAAAACTACGCGAATGACAATATAAAAATACCGTCAAATACATTAGTCAACTTCAAAATGTTTTTACGTTTAAATTTTTCCAAAGAGTCGTACGTATAAACTTCAAAAAACTCATACATACAAAAAAAAAAAAAAAAAACCTTTAATGCTGTACGTGATTGCTAAATGCATGGTTGTTATTGTTTTAATATCAAATGGACAAAATAATTAAAAGAAGAAAAAGGGCCACACAAAGGGATTTTTTTATTTTTCAAATTTTCAACTAGAAGCTGAAGAAAAAGATTAGCTAGTTAATCTTTATAAGAAAAAGTAATTCCTCAAACGTGTACCCTTCATTCTAAGACTTTAGCACCCAACTCTAGCTTCTATAAATACATAGCAAGCGTTGGCATTCCTCATATATATACTTCAAATAACAAGCTTAGCCTTAACTTAAGGTAGCCATGGAGGTTGAGAGAGTCCAAGTTATTGCTTCCTTATCTTTGAACTCCAATGTAATCCCCGCGGAGTTTGAAATGCCTGAGAGCGAGCAGCCCGATGCTACCACATTTCGCGGCCCGATCCCTGAGATTCCTGTCATCGATTTCAGTGATCCCGACGAGGAAAACCTAGTCCGCCGCATAGCGGAAGCCAGCAAAGAATGGGGTTTCTTTCAGGCCGTGAACCCCAACATCCCTGCCGAGGTCATACGCAGGCTGCAGGAGGTGGGGACGGAGTTTTTCGGGTTCCCGCAGGAGGAGAAAGAGGTTTACGCCAAGCCGGGTGATGCCCAGTCCGCCGAAGGGTACGGCACCAAACACCAAAAGCTCGAGAATGGAAAGAAACCATGGAGTGATAATCTCTTCCACAGGATATGGCCTCCTTCTCGCATTAACTACCAATTTTGGCCCAAAATTCCTTCCTATTACAGGTTTTTATCTTTCTTTATATACACACATACATATGATATATATCCACGCTAATTATTTGACATCTCAATTCATGAACAAATGCACATCGTGTAGGGATTTATTTGTAAATTTTTCATATTATATTGACATAAATCTATTTCATTCCTCTTTTATGTGTGTGTGTGTGTCTATGTATGTTAAGATACCATCTTTGATCATATTGTTCTTAGAGAGGTGAACGAGGAGTACGGGACGCATGTGAGAGGGTTCGCAGATAAGGTGTTCAGGAGTCTATCGCTAGGGTTAGGGTTGGAAGCGAACGCTATGAAAGAGGCATTCGGAGGGGAAGAGCTTGAGTACATGCTGAAGATCAATTACTATCCGCCGTGTCCGCGGCCGGATCTAACATTCGGAGTTCTCGCACACACTGACATGTCGACGCTCACAATTTTGGTTCCTAATGAGGTTCCCGGTCTTCAAGTTCTCAAAGGTAATCACTGGATCGACGCCAAGTTCGTCCCCAATGCCATTATCGTACACATGGGTGACCAGATTGAGGTACGTGCTTGCCATAATTTATTATATATTTTACAAATACTATGTTTGGAAAACGTCTGTCTGCTTATGATGAGTGTTTTTTATTAAAAAAAAAAAAAACTAATTAACGTAAAAGGATTTGACCTCTACACCTAGTGGTGGAATTAAGGGGGGAATTACTGCTAAACGATGTCAGCAACTACTGCTTAACACAACAACCGATCATTGTGTCTTTGTCAAACATTAATTATATGTCAAAAATACGTAGCGGCACCACTGTTATTTAACACTACAACTAATAGAGAATAGTCATTACTTGTGAATATCACGTTGTGCGACTTAATTTTCTATTAGTGTGTAGTATTGTTGAAAAAAAAAAAAAGGCACGATTAAAATAATATTGCATATTTGTGTATATCTGTATATATGAATCGTTTAATTGCGTGGGAAATGCATGCAGATTGCAAGCAATGGATACTACAAGAGCGTACTCCATAGAACCACAGTGGATAAGGAGAAGGCAAGGATGTCATGGCCTGTATTCTTAGAGCCACCACCGGAGTTCGTCGTCGGACCGATACCGCAGCTTCTGAACGAGCAAAACCCTCCAAAATACAAGTCTAAGATGTTCAAAGACTACGCTTACTGCAAGCTCAACAACCTTCCCCAGTGATCCATCCATTTATATATATGTTCCTTTAATTTCCTCTATTAATGAATTAGTATATGAATAAAAGAACATTTCCTCTGATTAGTTTGTTAAGTCGCTCAACCAAATGTAATAATTGTCGTGGGGTTCATAAGGTGTAAAGTTCAAATACTACTTCCATTACGAAGAGTTTACTTAATTATCTCTTATAAAACTCATGATTAATAAATAATGATAATATAATTTTTTTGTTCTTGAGATAGACGTGCTATTATTCATTGAGTATATAGGAAGGAACCAATTTATTAAGGTAGAATTATATTGGGTACTGTTGGTAGCTTCGCAGTACTCTTCAAAAGGAATCTCCGAATTAAATATGAAATATTAAAAGTGTCTAAAAATCTAATCCGATGCCATATTATATATCTTATTAAAAAAATTTAGTATCTATTAAAACTCTTTTTAATTTAATCCCATGCAATGCCTGTTAGAGTTTGTTATAACCTACTTCATGTCGGTGTGGAAATGTACCATTGATTAATGGTGTATGATTTCTTACCAAACTATTAGGGTTTTTGGCACATTTACCTCTCTTGAACTTGTCGTGTTTTAATAAATTACCCTCTAAATTTTTAATTTTAGCAGTTAACCCAGTTAACTTGTCTAACTGTTGCAATTAACCCTATTTCTCTAAGCGCTATTAAAAAACTAACAGAAGTGGACATGTGGTCACATGTGGAGTTATAAATGGGCATAACCGGTATTCTATAAGGACTAATTATGGAATAAAATATTAATAAAAAACTTAAACTAATCTCAACCATCCCTCTTTTTTTTTTTTAATCTTAACCATCCATTCAAAAAATACCCTAGCATATAGAATACCTGCAATGCCCCTCTATAACTTCACATGTGATTGTCACATGTCCACTTCTATTAGTTTTTTAACATCTGTTAGTAAAATAGGGTTAATTGCAACAGCTAGACAAGTTGAGAGGGTTAATATTGCCAAAATTAAAAGTTTAAAGGGTAATTTGCTAAAGTCACTACAAGAAATTTGACTTTTAACATCTAGTTTTTTAGTCATAGAAAGTCCAAATTTAGTCGCATTAAACCTTCCGTAACTAAAAAAAGATAGCCATATAAAACCTTCTATAACTAAAAACACTACAAAAAAAGGCCATTTGCGATGAGATTTTTTACAACGACATTTGTTGTCGCAAATAATAAAATATTTGCGACATTTCGTCGCATTTAATCCCTATTTAAAAAAATAACCATGTCGTTGCTAATAACTTAACTGTCGTCCTAAATAATTTTGGAGTGCAAATTTTAATGGCGCGCGAATTTTGCCGCCAAGATAATCCATTTTTTACGACGATATTTTCCCTTTATTTATTTCGACGACTTTTTCTCTTTGTCGTCACAAATAATCTTTTCAAGATTTCACCAAAAAACTAAATGAGGGAAAAATAATTATTTGCAATGACATTTTCCATTTATTTGCGATGACAAAGTCGTCGCAAAGAATTTCATATTATTTGCGAAGATATTTTCTCTTTGTCGTCGCAAATAATCTTTTCAAAGATTTCACCAAAATCAAGCGCATGAATTGATGATTATTTGCGATGACATTTTAAACTTATTTGCGACGACAATGTCATCGCAAATAACTCTGATCTAATATACTCTATATTTTTCCTCTTCATTTTCTCCCGCCACTTT
Organism: Morus alba; assembly: GCA_012066045.3. Taxonomy (NCBI): domain Eukaryota; kingdom Viridiplantae; phylum Streptophyta; class Magnoliopsida; order Rosales; family Moraceae; genus Morus; species Morus alba. The sequence continues at coordinate 873,619 of CP050224.2, forward strand.
CTATCTTTCTCTCTCTGCCTCTTCTTCCCCTCGCCGCCGCCGTTACCTGTCACCACCGGCCCTCTTTTCTCTCTCTTCCTTTCTCTCTCTCTCTCTCTCTTCCCTTCTTCTCCCACTCTCTCTCTTCCCTTCTCTCTCTTTTCTTCCCCGGGGGTTTTAAGGCTGGTGGCTTTGCCCACCCCCTGGAGGGGACCTCCTCTCTCCTCTCTCCACACCGCGACATGTGTGTGTGTGTGTGTGTGTGGGGGGCATTTTTTGAAAAATTAAAAAAAAAAAATTAATTTCGGTTTTTTGCGACGACTTTTTTGGACTTGTCATTGCTAAAAAATAAGATTATTTGCCACGACAATTTAAAATCTCGCCGTAAAAAATGATCATATGACGAGAATTTTGTAATGACTTATTAGCGACGCCTGTCGTCGCAAATACATTTGCGACAATACTATGTTGTCGTAAAAAATGTTTTTGCGACAAATTTTTGCGCCGACAAATTTGCGACGACTTGTTGTCCCAAAAAACTTTATTTGCGACGACATTCGGGTTTTAGCGATGACTTTTTGTCGTCGTAAAAACCCCTTTTTCTTGTAGTGAAATATATAGTCACTACTTGGTTGCTAAAAGTCGGTCGTAGAAAGTTTTTTATGACTAAAATTTTGTAGTCACTAGATATTCATGCATTCAATGACTAAAATTTTAGTTGCAAAATTTTTTTAGTTGGTAGCAAGAAAATTTCACAGGCACCAAAAATTTGTGTTGCAAAGTGACCATATTATTTTTTGTGACTATGGGAAAGCTCATTGGCAACTAATTATTAGTTGTTGTTAAATCAATTATTAGACATATAATGACTAACCTTTTAGTCGCTAAAATTTTTAATTTAGCGACTACTAATTAGTCCATGAAATTTTTTTTTTTGATTTTGTAGTGACTAACAATTAGTCACTAATTAATTTATTAACTAACTTTAAGTGACCAACTTTTAGTCGCTATTTTAAGAAATTGTGGTCGGTAGAAACTCATGCCTCTTTTTTGAGTGACTAATTTTTTAGTTACTAAAAGGGTATTTTATTGCTAATTTTTATTTGAAGAATTAGCATAATATGTAATTAGATAAGAGAATAACATATCTAAATAATTATTAAATCACACATCTAAATATTGTCATATTATAGATAGTTCAAGTTTTTAGAAGTAAACATCAAACCAATTAGAGTATATAGATTTAAAAACATAAACCTAAACACATAAACATCAAACTAAATAGTTGAACATATCTCTAAAGATAAACAAACTTATAAAGAAATATTAAATGGCTCATGCGGGTGGTGGCGGTGGTGGCGGTTGTTGTGACAATTGAAAACTTGAGAAAGGATGTTCATCTGGTCCATTCATGAGAGCTATCATCTCTCTTCGCACTTCCTTGAGAAGCTCATTTCTTAATTGTTGTCGGATTGTTATAGTGATCTCCTCTCACTCTCTTTGAAAATCCATTCGCATTTGATTAGCCATGTTTCCAACATGTTGTCAAAATTGTGCCTCACCTTGAGTAGAAGATTGAGACGACTGCTTACGAGTTATCGGTCCAAGACCTGGTATATACTCATTTCTTTCACTACCTAGAATCTGAGCACATATTGCGACCTCATCAACAACTTCATTATTGTCATCCCTTTTGCTGCCTTAGCTCTACCATTTTGTTATTCAATTTTAAACAAATAGGTTTGTAAATTAAATACTTAAATATATATAGCAAATGTCAAAATATTATTAAAAAATAAAGCATACATATCTTATCTCAGCATCTTCACTAATCCAACCATGAGCTGCATTCTGTTGAATCTCTTTAGATAACTCAATTAGTCAAAGCTCAAAAACACCTTCAGATGACTGTCAAACATTAACATTTAAACTAATTAATAAGTAGACTTAATCTAAAGTCATATATAAATAAGAAATTAGCCTTTTCCTTTCTATTTAATGTGAATTAAAAAAAGTTTTAGTTTACTTTTCGTTAAATTACCATTTGTGATCAGTGTCCGATAAAAGACGTGGATCTAGCTCGATGAACATGTGCGAGTCTACCTGTGTTACCAGTTGTTGCCGCAGATCGTTTCTGCATCAGTTACTATTGCATTAGAATATATAAAAGTTTCTACAAAGTTTACAAGATAGAAAGATATTGTACATAATTTAAAAGAAGTGACAATATATACAAAATTTTTCTATTTTTATTGGCTACAGTTTCACCAAACAATCAATCTAAAAGGCCATACAATCTAAAGTATATAGGTTGTTACTTGAAAGCTAAACTTTAGCTACTCATTTTGAAAATTAAGCATTGTTTTTTTTGGGAGTGGAAACGTAGTTCAAGTAAAGGCTAGGTAAAAGTAAAAGAAGACTTGGGAAAAAATATGAACATAGAGTACTACTGTTTAGAGGCTTTTTATACATAGACACACCATAAAATTTGTATTACATCTCTTTCCTAATCAACCACTTTATATATATGGATATATAGCTACAACACACATATATTTGAATTGTATTTACTGAATAAAAATAAAACAACCCAATTAACAATAGGAAGAATCTATTAAATTCTTCAACATATTGGGTGACAACTTTCATTAAAAATAAGCCCAAATAAAAAATTAAAACATATTACATGCCATGAGATACACAATAAATAAATAAACTAAATAGGAGAAATATAAATGCACACCTGCCATTGTGGGTTGCTAAAATTGTTATCACACAGCCACTAACGATCCTCATTTAATCTCACTTTTGAAGGTGGGTGAGCTCTTGGATTTTTTCCATTCTTTATCATGTTCTTATAATATCCATGCAAACTATTTCGATGATTTTTATAACAATTAGAACAGTGGCTATCGATGAACTTCACCAAGTCTGTATCATTCAAGTTTAAGTTGAACTTGTCCTGTATCACATATTTAACAAAATTTACAAATTACTATTCATATTATTCATATCAAAATACTTTAGTGAAATAATTACCTTAATGCGGGTGTAAATGACTTCCTTATCCCCATTGTCAATCTTGCTCCATCCTTTAACTCTACGTGGGGCTTGATCTCGTACAATAATACCAATTTCAGATGCAAATCTTAATGCATTGTCACCATAAGGATGAAGCTCTCCCTTGTTATAAGTCACATTCAACTTGTTCTCACTAATCAAACGACTTGTGCCCTTACTTCGAGTAGGGCCACGAGTTCTTTTTTTTGGTGATGCTGAAAAGCAAATAATAATAATAACAACAACGTAGGGCCACGAGTTCTTTTCTTTGGTGGTGCTGAAAAGTAAATAATAATAATTATAACAACAACAACAATAACAATAATAATAACAACAACAACAACAACAATAATAATAATAATAATAATAATAATAATAATAATAATAATAATAATAATAATAATTTCCTCTGATTAAATGGAAGTGTCAGGAAGGAACCAATTTATTGCGTCGTAGTACTCTTCAAAAGGAATCTACGAAAGGAATCAATTTATTGCTTCGCAGTACTCTTCAAAAGGAATCTCCAAATTAAATATGAAATAGGATGAACATAAGCATTAATAAGGTCAAGTTAAGTCCCTAGTATATTTGTGCATAGAAGTTTCCATATTTTATCTTTTTTTAGTATTTATATTTTTCTAGTTCTAATTTTATTTCATTAAGATTCAGTTGCCTAGATAAAGTTAAATTACGATAATTGTGGTACTTAGAGTTAATTTAACACCCAATCTTTGTGGAGGCAATACTCACTCACCCTACCCTATCAAAACTTGACACCGTACGCTTGTGGGTGAACAATAGGCTCAGATGGAGGGGAAAAGAACCACGCAAATGACACAGTTTACTGGCGAATGTTTATCCACGACGGTCAAATAGGAAGGGATTATGTCCCAAGTCTGGGACAAACGTAGAGGACACACTAAGGGAGTGAGACTGACACTGCCATAGAGGAATCGTTCAAGCACTTCCACCTCATCATCTAGTTTGCAATTGGACGGGTCATCTTTGGTTAATTTGCCCCAACATGTCAAAAACTGGCTGAGCAACATCTACGTCGAGGAATGCAACATATTCGACAACCAGCAGATCATGATGGAAGTCATGCGCCTGATGAATCCTAACATCAACTTCTTGCCAGTTAACCGTCCCCAACCGTTGGTTCCTCCGTCACCTGAGTGAAATGGAGAAGACGAGGATGAGGACGATGATGCTGCTAATTTAGGATATTGAAATATCTATTTTTCTTTTTCTTATTATCAATACTTTTTAGTATTTCTTAATTAATTTACTTTTTAAGACTTATTTTATTATTGTGTTGACTATTTTATATCAATATTTTATTAAAAAATATCAATTTTATTGTTAAATTTTCTTCTAATTTATATATTCAATAATTAATATTATTATGAAAGTACGGTAAAAAAAATAATTTTTGCGACGACTAATCTAAAATTTCATCGCAAATAGTCCACATCACTAGTAACAACACTTTAAAGCCTATGGCTGCAAAAGGTTTATACAATTTTTGCGACGACATCCGTCGTCGGAAATAAGGCAGGACACGTCATCATCAATGACATGTTCGACGGAACATTCATGACGACTTATTCGAGACGACAATCACTGCTAATGTATTAGCGGTGACATCTGAAACTCTATCATCGCAAATATATTATGAGTCTAGTTTTTTGTGAACAATTTATATATTATCGTCGCAAACAATTTATAAATTTAATGAATACAATTAGATCGTGTAGGACTACTGCTTAAACCTAGTTGCGATTTTTTTTTTTTTTTTTTTTTTGCCTTGATATATACTAGTTGCCTTTTTTTTTTTTTTTTTTTTTTTTTTTTTTTTTTTTTTATCGAGAAGCCAAAAAGACTATTGTGCACAAAACATGACTTGGCGTAAAATAAAGCAGTTTTCATTTTTTTTTTTTTTTTTTTTAATTATTTGTTACGCTACGTAATGTGATTGGATGCGAACATGAAAATAACATCATAATAAACGTAGCATGACCGATATATAGGACATAGATTAGGCATATCAACTTGTAAAATAGACTTGAATGACCAATATATAGCTCATAGATTAGCACATAGATTTGCTTATAACCTAATAATACTTTTGTTAACATTAATATAGTCAACTTTTATTTTCTTTCTCCCTCAGTTTTTTTTTTGTTATTTTTAATACTAGTTGAAACACGTACTATGGACATGAAAATTAAGTATGTTATAATGAACAAAAAAACAAAAAGATCAAAATGCATGCATCTTAAAAATTAAGTAAATGTGTTTCAATAAATTATAGTTACAATCATAAGATCTTTTTTATAAATGAAAAATTCTATATATTTTATTCAATGTTTCGACCGTTCTTATTCAACACATGACCTAATTCCTTGACTCTTTTAATTATAATATAGAACTTATAATCTAACGTACGTAAGTGACAAATATTATACTTACCACCACGAATGGATGACTTTTTTCACTATCCAATATATTTACACATCAATATATATATATATATATATATATGATAAAAAAACATTTAATAAAACTAAAATGAAAAGGATACATACATACACAGGATGATAAGATGTGGCTCCAGTCTGGCAGCCCAAAACTGCCATTTCCCATCTGGACGTTGATATCAGCAATCAGGTGGGTTGATTTTAAATTTAACCCCCAGTTAACTAAGTTCTTTTAACTAAATATTTAAAATCAATTTTACTTTATTAAATTCAAAAACTACACTCAAGTTACACTCCAAAAGAACAACCCTTAAATATTTAAAATCAACTTACTAAATTAAAATTTAGTTGATTTGATGAGTTGATCAAATTGAACATAATAAAATAAATAAATAAATAAATAAAGCTAACCATTTACAAAATAAAAAATATATGAAAAGAAAGCTAACTTTTATCATAACTCATTAAATTCTAAAATTGTCAAATACATTGTAAACCAATATAAAAATAAAATATATGCACTCAAATATTTAAGTTGTAAACCAACAAATAAACAATTATAGGAACTTATACAATATAAAAAATAATAGATTGTCAAGTAATTAATGTAAATTATAATATAAATGTTATATCATGAGGTAAAAAAATATTTATTTATATATATATAAATAGATTGGGGCACCCACTCAATCAATAGTTGGGTTTGGTAGATTGAGTTAATCTCTTGATCGAATTAGTAGAGTCTGGATTATAAATTATAATAAATTGGGTTTGGGTTAATTGGGTAATTCTTCCGCTTGTCCAGTTTTTGTTCACCCCGTTCATACGAAGTACCCAAAGATCGTTACACTTATAACATGGGATAATTTGTAAAAATACCATTGAAATGAAACCCTATTTTATTTCAGCCTTAATATTAACTCATATATTTTTATTTTTATTGGCCCATATTAGTCACGTACTTTAAGTGGTAAAATTTATAATTTTCTCTATAGAAACTGTCATAATATCCTTCAAGCACCCAATATATATATATATATATATATATTTATAAATAATCTCGATTCAATTTTTGATGTTATTTAAATTACCCTTTAGTCCGGTAAACACATTTTAAAACACAATTTTAATATAAGATAAGATATCTACTAACATCAATTGATTGATTGATCCTTTTCCCTCCCTAACACGTCACCAACTACTTTCATTTTAATATAAATTAAATATTGCAATTTCAAGAACGTGCGCTTATGACCAAACCAATGAGGTTTCACGTTCACCTTAAAAGGGGCTGGCGCCGCCATTAGGCAAATCTGGCGATATCCTTCCGACCCCAGCCCATCCTATACGTAGAGAAAGGCGGGACGAATATTTATTCTTATAAAATAATAATAAAAAATGGAGAAAATTATTAAATTTAATTTTAAAATGTACGAGTCTCAATTTTTATTTATTATTTTTTATTAATATAATTCTTAAATTAAAAATAATATTAATTAAGAAAAATAATAAAAATTTAAATTCATGTATTTTTAAAAGTATTTATCTCATTTTTTTAAAAAGAAGAGTAAGAACCATGTGGAAGCAAGGATCACCCTTTGTATTTAATAAGAAAGAATTCTTGTAAGGTTTATTTCATGTAATTTGAAAAGAAATATATGTTGGGTTATGGCCAAATGCCCATAACCCAACCATCTCGTTTCCCAAACAAGAATTATGCTCTGTCCTTCCAATGTTGTTACAGTTTGTAAACTGGATGCACTACAAGAGAGATCATGAATGCAGCTAATTAGCAATATTTAAGCCAAAAATACATTGACTACCAATTATAGAGGTCAATTGCTTCAAAAAAAAAAAAAAAAAAAAAGAAAAAAAAGAAAGAAAGAAGAGTACGTAACCTCGAGATCTTGGGACGACTTGGCACAATTAGAGAAGTATAAAAAAAATGAAAAACATGAAACAAAGATCCCGAGAAGAAACATTCAATTATAAACTTAAGGCCCGAGTATTGTTTTCTTTTATTTGTGTTTTTTTAGTTGTAATAATACATATTTTCAGATACAACTTTTTATAATTAATTAAATATTTTGTGTAATTATTTCTTATTTTTGCTTTGCCAGATCTTTTATGAATCCATCTTGTATTGTACGTTCTCTCTTTCTTTCTTTTTTCCTCTTGTCAAATATTTTTTTTTATATATATATATATATATATATATATATATATATATATAAAGACATCAAGAAAATACAAGGTGAACGAAACGGACACCAAATCATATAAATCCAAGTAAACGAAAAAATAAATGTTGCAAGTCAATATCATTTCATAATAACAAATCCAAAACGTAATCTTTTGAAGAAGGGATAAGGTCATAATAAAAAAATAAGAAAAAAAACGCCATTAGTCAATTGTGATATAAAAATATTGTCCGTACATTAGTCAATCTTGAAGACGTACATGTTTGAATGGACTCTCCTGATTGTTCAATTTTCCTCCATCTATTCCTGCATCACGCTGGTCTCTTTAAGAAATCAATTCCGGTAATTAGGATTTTGTTTTATCAAGTGCTAAATTTTGCTCAAATTATTATTCGTCGCACCGATGTTGTAATGATAGAAGCTTTCAGGGGACAAAAAGCTTGTTGTAATTTTTAAAACAAATCTAGATGTAATACAAGATATTCAATTGATACAAATATATGTTATACAGTAGTATATATTCATCTATATTGCATGCATAGACATGTACATATATATATATATTTATATCTTATTGGGTCAATTATTTTTGCAAATGACCCCAAAAAACTAGTCTTTAGTCATATTTCTACGATTTTACATATGAAAGGGGAAGGAAAGGGGGCTACAAATTGTTTCTTTTTTGTCGAGCTAGAAGCTGAATTCAAATATTATAGAGCTGACCTGATAATATCTTATCTTAAAATGTGATTGAATCTACATGTTGGTTTTACTTTTATACCCGTCATTCTAAGAATTTTGCACCTAACTCAATAACGCGTTTTCATAGTTTGTATATAAATACATAACAAGCGTTGGCATTTCTCATTAAAACACATAACAAGCGTTAGCATTCCACATATATACAACAAATAACTAGCTTTAACTTATTGGTAGCCATGGAGGTTGAGAGAGTCCAAGTCATTGCTTCCTTAAGCTCCCATACAATCCCCGCAGAGTTCGTAATGCCTGAGACTGAGCAGCCCGTTGCCACCACATTCCGCGGCCCAATCCCGGAGATCCCCGTCATCGATCTCAGCGATCCCGACGAGGAAAACTTAGTCTTCCGCATTGCGGAGGCGAGCAGAGAGTGGGGTTTCTTTCAGGCAGTGAACCACGGCATCCCTACCGAGGTCATACGGAGGCTGCAGGAGGCGGGGACCGAGTTTTTCGGGCTCCCACAGGAGGAGAAGGAGGTTTACGCCAAGCCGGAGGATGCCAAGTCCATAGAAGGCTACGGCACCAAACACCAAAAGATCGTGAATGGAAAGAAACCATGGGGTGATCATCTCTTCCACAAGATATGGCCTCCCTCTGTCATTAACTACCAATTTTGGCCCAAAAATCCTCCCTCTTACAGGTTTTCATCATTCCCTGCATGTACATATATGATATATATCCATACTAGCTTTTTGATATCTCCATTCATGCACAAATATATACACGTCGTCCAGGGGTGTATTTGTAATTTTCTAATATTATATGGCTCTAATCTAAATTAGGGAAAAAAAACTCACTATAAAACTATGGCTTGACGTAATTGTATCTAAATACGTTTTATCCCTACCTGAGATTGGCATTACTAATTATTTACGTGACGATAAATGTTAAGAAATCATCTCTGATCTTTATGTTATTGTTAGAGAGGTGAACGAGGAGTACGGGACGCATGTGAGAGGGTTCGCAGATAAGGTGTTCAGGAGTCTATCGCTAGGGTTAGGGTTGGAAGCGAACGCTATGAAAGAGGCATTTGGAGGGGAAGAGCTTGAGTACATGCTGAAGATCAATTACTATCCGCCGTGTCCGAGGCCGGATCTAACATTCGGAGTTCTCGAACACACTGATATGTCGACGCTCACAATTTTGGTTCCTAATGAGGTTCCCGGTCTTCAAGTTCTCAAAGATAATCACTGGATCGACGCCAAGTACGTCCCCAATGCCATTATCGTACACATGGGTGATCAGATTGAGGTACGTACTAGGTGCTAACTATGATTTTTTTTTTTCTTTTTAATTGTGGCGCTGAGCACCACAATTAATTATAGAGAGTCGACGCCACTTGTAAATGTCACATCATAGGGCTCATTATTCATTATTGTGTGACGTTGAATACTAAACGGAAAAAAAAGGTAAGTCGAAAATAATGAGCTGGAGAGAAAAATGTAAAGCTATTTATGATATATATTTTTTTCAATGAATATAATAAAGAAGTAAATTATATATATATATATATATATATATATATATGGACTAATTGCATGGGAATTGCATGCGCAGGTTGCAAGCAATGGGTATTACAAGAGCGTATTGCACAGAACCACAGTGAATAAAGAGAAGGCAAGAATGTCATGGCCTGTATTCTTAGAGCCACCACCGGAGTTTGTAGTGGGACCCATACCCCAGCTTCTCAACGACCAAAATCCTGCAAAATACAAGTCTAAGATGTTCAAAGACTATGCCTACTGCAAGCTCAACAAGCTTCCCCAATGATTGACATTCATAACAATTCCTTTAATTTCCGTGGTTAAAACATTAATAATGCAGCAATGCTGCCATTTCTTTCATTACTTTATTATTTGTTCAATAGAATATGTGTTTTATCTATGCTTAATGTAGATCAATAACTTTTGTGGTGTTGAGTTCACACCACGACAAGATGTAGACGGTTGAAATCCCAAATAATTTGTATTAATTAAAGTGTATACATGTTAATTATGTCTCAGAAAGCTGGTGATTAGTAGGTACTACTAGTGTAATATTAATAATAATGAAGAACTGACACTTCTTTAATTAATTTGTTAATTTTCTCAAAAAATTATCTATCGTGTCTATATATGCTAGAGCAAATATGTATAGTAGTTTCCGTGATATTCATAAGATTTAAAGTTCATGTTCTCAACTCCCACTCCTAATTAGTTTGTGTAATCGATTTGCACATTATTTATTTGTTAGAATACTCATTAATAATACATAATGCTATTATAAGATTTATGTTTTTGACTTAGAGATACCGTTATCAATTTAGACCGTAAAAGCGCTATGCACAAAAAGATGCAATGACAAAACCTGATATAAGTTTCTAAAAACCAATGTACATTTTTACGTTATATTGAGAAGTTGTATTTAAAACTTTTAAATTCTACTTCCACTCCTACGTATGCTTTTCTTCATATAAAAGTGGTTCTTCTATTAAAAGTACATAAATACCAAATTATGCCTTAAGAAACCTTACACACGCTCGATTTTATATAGTGCGAGCACATTTCTTCATATTCAAAAATTTTCAAACGAATAATGTAACATCCCAAAGAAGTAAAGGAGATTAATTAAGGTAATTAAGATTTATTAGTGTGCCTAATCTAGTTTAAATAATTAATTATTGTTTATTAAATGTTTCTGACATGTAAATTTAAATAATTCTAAAGTATTTAAATATTCTTAGTAATTATATTTTATCATAGAAGTATGTGTGGGTACATTTCTAGGCTATCATTTTAAATATTTTGACACCTGTTTTTCTTTTCTTTCCTTTTCCTTCCCTGCCTGTGCAACACATGTTAGCGTTTATGCCCTTAGGAATAAATGTAACAATTTTCTTTGAGACATTTTGACTATTAATAAAGATTTGTTTATTTCATATATCTATGTATTGTCCAATTTATGTTCATTATAGTTGAATGTATGATAAGCAAACTGAAAGTTCGAGACTGTCATTCTAAATGTTTAGATCATGCATGTAATTTTAAGAATATGCGGAAGACAAGAATCTAAAGATGATAGTCTAATTCTTATGATCCATAATCGAGGGAATAAAGTTGAGCACTTTATTCATGTTAAGATTGTTATGTTGTCTACTTCCTAACGGAGATGGTTTGTCTTGGTCGTCGGAGGTGGGACTCCATGGGTGTAGACATTGATATAGTTTCTAATGGTGAAATCTATATTAGATCGGACCAAAGATGAATTGTTTTAATTAATAATTCTATTTGAATAAAATAATTCACTTTTGACGAATTATATGTTGTCATCTTAATCTGAGATGAATGATGAACCTGTATACTTGACTTGTATCGTTTGATGTACTAAAGAGAGACATCCTGACATTATATAAAGGTACGCTTGCCGGTGCATTGGGGGTATGACTCGTGTATGCGTAGATTCGTTATTCATAGATAGTGGAATCCATAGCTCCTATAAAGATTCAATGATATCCTCTTATACATTATCAGTGGGTTGGAAAATATGAGCGCTCAGCCATTGGACTACTTTGTGTTATCTAATGGTTTACAGTTTGTAATGATACGAATAGTATTTTTCTGATGGTATGATAATGGAATATAAGATAAATGTAATCGGGAAGGTAAAATAGAACTTGACCTCAAGTCGATTATGGATATCCTATGGGGATGATATACTAATATATTGAGTCATGGACTAGAGCTAATCAGAGCTTTGTAAATACGCTATATAAATCGAGAGTACAGCTCTAGGCTTTTAGTGGAATAACGCTAGAGTTTTTATAATCATGAGACGGACTTGTTGGTTTACAAGTAGCGTTGTGATTGTAGGAGCTTGATTTATATATGTCTATCGGGTCCCTTTGCTAGCTCACATAATTTTCTGTAACGATACGGTGTATTTCCTACATATTGGTAACTTGTGTTATTTCCGTAAAAGATGTTCAAAGTTAATTCATGAGTGATTTATCGTGTGAATTAATTGATAAATTAATTCTAGATAAATTGGTTGAATTATTGTTTTAAGAGTTGTTTAATATGGGAAGACTATTATATGACTGTTTTGACCAGACAATTTCTCTATTGGGTTGCTTGAATCAAAACTGAGTCTCTATGCAAGTTTCCCATATTGAAAAACTAGGAAAACAACTTTTGTCAGTGCAGACCGGTCAACCGGTGAGTTATAACGTCTCTGCCACCAGTTGACCGGTTGCAACGTAAAATGCATGCTGACGTGGTAAAATCGACTCTGGATGCGATTAGAACTTTGGGAAACCCAATTGTTACGGAAGTATGACTTCCTAAACATTATAAATAGCCTATTAAGTTACTTTATTCATTAGATCACTTGAGAGACTTTTTGGAGGCTATTGATAAAAGATTCCAAGAGGAAAAATTGTTTAATTATCAAGAACAATTTTTCTTTGGCTCTCTTGTGGTTGGAAGGAGATCAAGAATACCAAGAGGAGATTAAACAACGTGTGCCCACCCGCACACCGATTGTGGAAACGAGAATAGCAAAGAAGACCAGTTGGTTAAGGCTCTTCTGGTTGCTGTTTGGAACGCTTAGATCTGTCAGACGTGCAGTTTCCTGAAATCTCAAAAGCTATGATTTAGATCTTTAGTATTTATGTTATATAGCATCATGAACATATTCTTGTTTGGCTTTGACGTTGATTAAAATTTTTTAAATTCCGTTGCGCATTCGATGCCATTATTTTCCAACAACAACACACACACACACACACACACACACACACACACTCTCTCTCTCTCTCTCTCTCTCTCTCTCACTCTTGTTCTCACTCTCTCTTTCTCTCCCTCGTTTTCTCTCGTAAATCAACCAGATTTCAAACCAAAAAAAAATTTCAATAAGTTTTCAATGTCAAGAGAAGGATTTGAGGTAAGATTTCTGAAAAACTTCTCTTGAATCTCAGATTTTTCGAATTTAAAAACATATTTTGGTTTGAAATGAAATTTTATGGATTTTGTGTAAAATCATGGTAGAAATTTGAGATTTTTGGTTCTTTGGACTATATTTGTCATTTGGAACGTGGATTGGGTGACTTCGCTTTGAAATATCTCAGATTAGACTGAGATTTGCAGGTTTTCAGACTGATTTGGTGAGTTTCCTCGCCCTGTTGTTCTCCACCGGTTGACCTATGCGTTCAACCAAACAGCACTGATTCCACTGGTCGATCGGTGGTGTTGTACTGTTCTGTCACTGGTAGAACGGTGTACACGGAATTTGACCCTGTTTTGTTGAAAAACCTTGTTTTGACCCTAATTTTTGAAGAGAACCCAAAGTAGCTTCATTTGGGGATCTAGAGTGAATTGATTAGCATCTTTAATCCAAGTTTGAGATTAAAACCCTTGGAATGTTGATTTGAAACATGAAATGGTTTGTGAAGCCGATAATTGAATTACGGCACACTAATAGAAAATCAAAGGATATAATTGAGATTGAATTACTTTAGGAATGAGAATTGGATCCTAAAGTATTGTTTTGTGTCAGTGCTAGCTGAGGAGTTGGATTGAGGGCCTTTGAGGAAGCAAAAGCCGGAATAGTGCAACGCTAGTCACATGTTTGGTATTTGAGAGGTAGGATTTTTTATCCCTTTCTTTGGCAGCATGATTTCACAAGAGTTTTGGCCTTTCAAATGTTTTAAAGAAAAGGCATATTTGCGAAAGAAAAACATGTTTTAAAACAATAGCTTGATCTGAGCTATTGGAATTATAGTGAACTGTGTCATAAAGTTTAATGAATGATTTCTTAAGATAAGAGATCTTATGAATCAGTGAACCGGCTGATGGCCTAGATAGGATGTGGAGAGTGCATCCTTAAGGGCAGAACCTGAAACCCGGCCCGGGGATGATAAGGTTTGTGCATGTGGTTGTGTAAGTAATTTATCATAGTATAAATTCCTTGCTGATGCCTGTAATATGGAGAATTTTAGTTATATTTTCTTTTAGAAAAACGATGTGAGGTTTCGGCTACTATGCTGGAACTGAATGTCTTTATTTATTTGCTTATTTACTGATTCATTTATTTATTTACTTGTTTATAAACTTTATTTCAAATTACATCCTATTAGGCCTTTCGCTCATGTTTTATTATTTTATAAATATTAAACCCCTCTTAGGCGACTCTAGGAGTAGTGTGGAGTAGCTAAGTTGCTACTATTTGATTAAGTGAAGACTATGATCATCCTTCCTGTATACAAGTGTAAGAATTGTAAATTCTGTAAACTCTGAACTTTGGATTTCTAGATAGTGGTTGATCTCTGTAATGTTATTTACATGTTAATGTATGTACAATACTGAAGATTCTGTGGGTGAAGCCCCGATCGATGTTAGAGGCTTGTGTTTTAGCCTCTTGTGAACGATGTAGAAAGCGCATGCGATATGTCCTATGGGTGAAGTCCTTAACGATGTCAGAGAGTGCGAAAGACCCCGTAACTCTCTTGTAATTTATTTTCGGCTAAATAGTGGTGCTCGTTTGGGGATTTTCTTTAGTATTTCATTGGTTGTTTTTAATTATTAGATATTTAACTCCTAATCGAGCCTCCACGTCACTGAAACCTGCCCCAAGGCGTGAAAAATAATACTAAGGACACCAACGCTAATTAATCCTAACCTTTTTTTACCAATTCATTAATTGTTCATAATTTTATTGGTATGCAACTTTACCAATAGAACTTGATCTATACTTCATTAGTTGGTATACAGTTAAAATTAAAATTGGTATCGCAAACTTTATTCTTTTCAAAGTCTACATATATCAGCCCCCAGGCTTTCTGTTCGTTTTTGTTCTATGCGGGTATTCGTCATTCTTGCATTTGAATTCAGGTTTGAGCTCCAAAAGTACATCCATTAGTGCTAAGCAAGTGATTTTAGATCTATCTTAGCACCTTTCTAATCACATGAGCTACAAGTATCACGCACTGAATTATGCATCTAACATTGTAAGAATTTTGTGATTCATGATCATTAAAGTTACTCGAGGATTATAGCGGAGTTGAAGGTAAAATTTAGATACTTAATGTGATTAACTCTAATGATTAATAGTGTCCGTTATCATTTTTCTTCCTTATTCTTTTTTTTAATGGAAACGTATAATCTAACTTGCATACGTGACAAAATACTATTCTATATCCTCGCACGGTCCCTGCCTGAGCGACCAATCCAACAGCTCGCTAGATGAGCAGTCAAACTGACATGTCAGTCCAACATCTGAGAATTCAGTACGAGGATCACATCTCCAGTAATAGTATTCGGTGTTAAACTAAAGGATCATGTTCAAAAAAGCAAATGGGAAAGTTAATCATCCCACATGCTTGCTCTCTCAACATCATCCCTATAAGGAAAGATTTCCTAGAGGATCATAATCAAAAGTTAAACGGGTAACTACGCAAATGCTTATTTTTAGCCATCAAGAGCCTATAAATGCATACCATAGGCATATAAGACAAGGGTTCACGCATGATTAAATAGTATAATTTAAATAGTATAAGACAAGGGTTCACGCATCATCCCTATAAATGCATGCTTATTTGTGGATTTTTTTTTTATTAAATAGTATAATTTTACTAGCATGATGATCATTAGAACTTGTAGAATTTATTACTTTAATTTAATTTAATTTTTGCTTTTTTCCCAAAAAAAAAAATTTTAGAATATATTATGAGTAGAAAAATTAGAACTCATAATAACATAATTATTCTTCTAATATGCAATATAATATGGTTCTGATCAAATGGTAACTGAGCCAATAAATTCCCTAAAATACATATTTATTTATTATCCATGTTTATATCACAATCACAAATGCTACATTCAATACACTTTAGTAGTAAACTCTAGCTACGTTCCAAAAAGTGACACTCATAACTATAAAGTGTCACTATATCGTTCAAGCACCCGACAATTCCTTTTTTTTTTTTTTTTAATTATCTTTATTCGATTTCTATAGTCAGTAGAGAATTACCGTTTGGCCCTCTAAACACATTGGAATATTAGATATGTAACTAACGTCAACTAGAATGACCCTTTCCCTAACACGTGCCCAACAACTTTCATTACGCATATCCCAAGGCAACAACATGCATGGCAGAATTATTATACATGTAAAATCGTAATGTAAGTATTGCATGCCGAAATATAATATTCTTTATTTAGCACGTAAAAAAGTCTTTAGGTTTTATTTTTTTCACAATTTAAATTGTAACTTAAGTTCTTTTATTATAGTATTTTCTAGTCTTATTCATTTCACTGATTCGAGTTTTCCGTTGTAAGTTTCTACAATTAAAAATTTTCAGAAAATGTTATATCTAATTTTTTCTGCTACAGTTAAAAGCTGTTACACCTCAACTTGAATTGAAAACTCGAATCCACGAAATGAATCTTGAATTTGTATTAACATAAGAATAAGAAGTGTTAGTTTAACACTTATCATTTAGATTAATACATTTAATAGACCATGTTGGACTAGTGTACAACTAAACTTGTAATTTAAATTAATACAATTAATAGACCTCGATTCTTGTGCGAGAAATTAAGGACTTTGGTAAGGAATATTTTAATCTCTGTATATACAAAGATAGAAATTTACCAATACTCAATGTAAAACTTATAGATTTTTACAGATATTGTTAAATTATTACAAATATTGGTAAAGTTATAATTAGATCGTTTCCTTCAAGATCGAGCGCACAACTTTGGAGATTGATTTATCTTTTGACGTGAGCTTTCCTGATACATATTAATTAAAAAAGGTAGAGTTGATTGCTTATTTTGCTTCATTTCTATATAATATGAAAAGTGCTTGCTTTTATTTTCTTCTCATTTGAAAGCCAATTGAACATATAGTGACTGATTGCTATCGGATATCTCCTAATTAGAGATATATATTATTTTCTGATTGGTCAGATATAATGTTATTTTGATCCTCTCTAAGATCAAAATCCTGAAGCGAAAAATTTGTTGCCGATGAACAATGGCATAATTATTTTAGAATTCTGTTTTCGATAATGAGGATATATTTCAACAATTATTTAAATTTTACTTAGTGCAGACCGGATACAATCCCACCTGGAGTTCAGAAAGTAGATCCTTAAATTCAGTGTATTGTGCATCTTCTAGATCCACATGCGTCTCATCCAACATTCCACGGTCATCATTAATCCCGGCAACGTCTTCTAAGACTACAAACATCTCGTCTACTGGTTGATTAACTATTGGGTCTACACCTGAAACCGCCTCTACTTCACCATGGTGAATCCATGTTCTATATAATGGATCAAAACCATATCGATGTATATGCGCCGTCACAGTTTCTACTGGATGCATTTCATGGTTTCTACATTTCATACTAGGACAGCTGATATGGCCAATTGAACTTGCATAATTTTTGGTGACCTCAATAAAAGTAGATAACCCGTTCCAATATTCATCCGACAATCGGTTCCTCAAAGAAGTACAACTTTTGTCAATCGGCATTTCAACTATAAACGACAATAGACATAACAATTTATTAATGTGTTCAATTAATTTTAATTTTATTCTTAATTAACACAATTAAGTTTTATTAATTAAATTGTGTTAATGAACTTATTAAAATTCTGGTTTCCTAACTAAATTTCGCCTAACTAAATTTTGACAGCATAACGACTTATTTTTCACATAATCAAAAAATCAAAACCTGCAGAAAAACAACTTTAAAAGATTTCGGCACACCATAGCTGCAAGATGTGCCACCCAGAACAAAAATCATAAACATATACTAAATTTCAACATAATCCCGAATTCATACAACTACTACAATTTTAAGCTAAATAAATATAAAAAACTTACAAAGTTCAAAACCACTAAACGGGGGCTAAAAATAGAAGGATTACGTCGGAGGAACCGTGCAAACAAGGACGAAGGCAAAAACTCAAACGCCTACTCAAACGCCCACATCAAATTAAAACATCAAACATATTTTTCAAACACCAAAATTAATATTTTATTAACATCTAGAGAAACATATAAACACAATAATAAGTATAATGATTTTAAGTTATGAATATAATCTAGTCATCTAATTCTAAATTCTACTCATCTAGTTCTAAGTATAATGCTTAGGAAATGATTTTAAGTTCTAAGTATAATCTAGTTATAATAACAAGTATAATGTTTAAGAAAAAAAAAAAGGAAAAATATTGTTAAGAAAAAAAAAAAAGAAAAACACTTGTGACCGGGCAGCGGGACCGGGGCGGCGGGAGCAGGGTGCCTGGAGCACAGCGGTGGGACCAGGACGCCGGGAGGGAGCCGGCGGTAGTGTGGCGGTGGCGCTAGGAAAGGGAAAGAAGAGAGAGAGAAGGGAAGAGAGAGAAACAACGGAAGAGTGACAAGGGGAGAGAGGGAAGGGGAGGGCCGGTCGGCGGCAGAGGGCGGCGGCGGCGGTGGATGGAGAGGGGAAGAAGAGAGAGAGAGAAAAAAGGGAAGAGAGAAAGAAAGAAGGGAAGAGAGAAGGGAGCAAAGAGAAGAAAGGCCGGCAACGGGAGCGGCGGCAGCGGGGCGATGACGATGAAAAAAGGAGGCGGCGGGAGATATTGCAAGAGAGAGAGAGAGTCGGGAGAAAATGAAGAAGAAGAAGGAGAGTACATTAATTAGGGCATGGTTATTTGCGACGACAAAGTTGTTGCAAATAAATTTAAAATTTCGTCGCACATAAAAAATTATTTGCGACGAAAATGTCATCGCAATTACCAGGAACATCGTCGCAAATAAGTTTTTTTCCCCCCCATACTTGCTCGTCAACTAGATTATTTGCGATAACACTAAAACAATGTCATCTCAAATAATCTAAAGATATTTGCGACGACATGTCGTCGCAAATATGGCTAATTGTCATTGGAAAAACGTGGATTACATTCGCCAAAAAATCGCGCCATCAAAATTTGCGCGCCAAAATTATTTGCGACGACAATGAATTTATTAGCGACGACATGTGGACTTTTTTTAACGGGGGTTATTTGCGACGACATGTCGTCGCAAATAGTCTATTTTTTGTGACGACAAATGTCGTCGCAAAAAATGTCATCGCAAATGGACATATTTGTTGTAGTGTAATTTGTATACTTGTTAAGTTTTTGTCACTTTGGCTACAAATCAACTGCGCCAATACGCATAATGCTGTCATTTTAGGGCTAATTTGAGGGGAATATAAAAGGTAAAGGTTATAAGAATCAAATTAGGGGAGGAAGAGAGGAAAAATATGCATAAAATCCCTAGAGAAGAAGGAACTTTGGAGGCTCAAATCCCATGATTTCATTGAAGATTCTTGAAGAAGATGGTGGATTCAAGTTTAGAAGATCATTCTTCCAACGTAGTTCTTCCTTCTCCCTTTATTTCCTTTTTAGTTTTTTAGATTTTGTTTTGGTTACGGATTCCTCTATGTTGAGCTAGAATATTATTTTAGAACTTGATGTAACCTTATTTGAACTATGTTTTGAATATTTTGCCAAATGTTAATTTTATTTTCACTTAATTTATTTGTGTTTCTTTATGTTTATTGCTCTAATCTCTATTTTCATGGATTAGAGATATAGATGTGTGGATTTAGGCTCAGGAGAGCTACTTTAACATGTTGGAATTAGCTGGAAAACACAACTTATAGTTAGTTGAGTTCGAGAGGCCAATTAATTCGGGTAATCAAAAATTAGGTTGCTTAATGGATACTTGATTCAGTTAGGTTAATATGGATATTGTTTAACTGGCTTTTACATACTATTTTGCTCGGCACTCGAGAGAGGGAGTGAAATTACCTTCAAAAACCTAAGATTAATGAATTGAGTGGAATTGGCTAGCATTGGCTTGATGGGATGAACATAGGAATAATAAAGTCAAGTTAAGTCCCTAGTACATTTGTGCATAGAATTTTCCATATTTTATCTTGTTTTAGTATTTATATTTTTTCTAGTTCTAGTTGTACTTTTATTTCATTAAGATTCGGTTACCTAGATAAAGTTAAATTACGATAATTGCAGTACTTAGACACCCAATCCCTGTGGAGACGATACTCACTCACCCTACCTTATCAAAACTTGACACCGTACACTTGTGGACGAACAGTAGGCTCAGATGGAGGGAAAAAGAACCACGCAGAAGACAAAGTTTACTAGCGAATGTTTATCCACAACGGTCAAGGAAGGGATTATATCCTAAGTCTGGGGCAAGTGTAGAGGATACACTAAGGGAATGGGATTGACACTGCGATGGAGGAATCATTCAAGCGCTTCCACCTCATCATCTGGTTTGCAATTGGACAGGTCGTCTTTGGTTAATTTGCCCCAGCATGTCTAAAACTGGCTGAGCAACATCTACGTCTAGCAGATCATGATGGAAGTCATGCGTTCGATGAATCCTAACATCAACTTCTTACTAGTTAACTATCCCCAAATGTTGCTTCCTCCGTCCCTGAGTGAAATGGAGAAGACGAGGATGAGGACGACGATGCTGCTAATTTAGGATATTGAAATATCTGTTTTTCTTTTTCTTATTATCAATACTTTTTAGTATTTCTTAATTAATTTACTTTTTAAGACTTATTTTATTATTGTGTTGACTATTTTATATCAATCTTTTATTAACAAATATCAATTTTATTGTTAAATTTTCTTCTAATTTATATATTTAATAATTAATATTATTATGAAAGTATGATAAAAAATAATAATTTTTGCGATGACTAATCTAAAATATTATCGCAAATAGTCCACATCACTAGTAACGATACTTTGAAGCCTATGGCTGCAAAAGGTTTACAAAATTATTGTGACAACATATGTCGTCGCAAATAAGGCAGGACACGTCATCATCAACGACATGTTTGACAAAACATTCGTGACGACTTATTTGAGACGACAGTCGCCGCTAATGTATTAGCGATGACATCTGAAACTCTATCGTTGCAAATATATTATATGTGTCTAGTTTTTTGCGACGACTAATTTGCGATGAATATTTCTGACGATAATATAATTATTTACGACGACATTCCGTCGTCGCAAATAAGTTTTTTTGTTGTAGTGTGTTTCGGCAAATGAATTTTAAATTTATAAATGTGTCTACGTTATTACGTACTTATGAAATGTTAATGAAATTACAACTATAACGGTCCGACTTAAGGCGTCGTTTCAGACCATTTCCCTCCAAAACAAGTGCCCAACAACTTTCACTTTGTCACTCATTCCACACACTAAAAAGGCCATACGGGTGCCCTTTTCGTTACGTCTATATATGGTATATATTATATATGAATGTATATAAATCATAAAATATCTTGGGGCTGCAGCGCTTGCCAAAATATATATTTAATTATTTGTTGTGATACATTATCGTAAACAATTTATAAATTTAATTAATACAATTAGATCGTGTAGGACTACAGCTTAAACCTAGTTGCGATGTTTTCTTTTGCCTTGATATATACCAGTTGTCTTTTTTTTTTTTCTTT
The DNA here is from genome assembly GCA_012066045.3 of Morus alba. Taxonomy (NCBI): domain Eukaryota; kingdom Viridiplantae; phylum Streptophyta; class Magnoliopsida; order Rosales; family Moraceae; genus Morus; species Morus alba. Next base: position 895,616 of record CP050224.2, read on the forward strand.
TTTTTTTTAATTTTTATCGAGAACCCAAAAAGACAATTGTGCACAAAACTTGACTTGACGTAAAATAAAGCAGTTTTCATTAAAAAAAAAAAAAAAAATCTTTGGTACGCTACGTAATGAGATTGGATGCTAACATGAAAATAATATCATAATAAACGTAGTATGACCGATATATAGGACATAGATTAGGCATATCAAATTGTAAAATAGACTTGAATGACCAATATATGAACAAAAAAGCAAAAAAATCAAAAGGCATGCATCTTAAAAATTAAGTAAATGTGTTTCAATAAATTATAGTTACAATCATAAGATCTTTTTTATAAAGAGATAAATGAAAAATTCTATATTTTATTCAATGTTTCGTCCGTTCTTATTCAACACATGGCCTAATTCCTTGACTCTTTTAATTATAATATAGAACTTATAATCTAACGTACGTAAGTGACAAATATTACACTTACCACCATTCGAATGGATGACTTTTTTCACTATCCAATATATTTACACATCAGGAATATATATATATATATATATATATATGATAAAAAGAACATTTAATAAAACTAAAATGAAAAGGATACATACATACACAGGATGATAAGATGAGTCTCCAGTCTGGCAGCCCAAGACTGCCATTTCGCATCTGGACGTTGATATCTGCAATCAGGTGGGCTGATTTTAAATTTAACCCACTCAATTAACTAAATATTTAAAATCAACTTACTAAATTAAAATTTAGGTGATTGGATGAGTTGATCAAATTGAACATAATAAAATAAATAAATAAAGCTAACCATTTACAAAATAAAAAATATATGAAAAGAAAGCTAACTTTTATCATAACTCATTAAATTCTAAAATTGTCAAATACATTGTAAACCAATATAAAAATAAAATATATGCACTCAAATATTTAAGTTGTAAACGAATAAATAAACAATTATAAGAACTCATACAATATAAAACATAAATAGATTGTCAAGTAATTAATGTAAACTATAATACAAATGTTATATCATGAGGTAAAAAAATATTTATTTATATATATAAATAGATTGGGTGGCACCCACTCAAATGGTAGATTGAGTTGATCTCTTGATCAAATTAGTAGAGTTTGGATTATAAATTATAATAAATTGGGTTTGGGTTAATTGGGTAATTCTTCCGGTTGTCCGGTTTTTGTTCACCCCCTTAATACGAAGTACCCAAAGATCGTTACACGTATAACATGGGACAATTTTAAAAATACCAATTGAAATGGAGCCCCATTTTATTTCTATGTCTTAATATTAACCCATATATTTCTACTTTTATTAGCCCATATTAGTCATGTACTTTAAGAGGTAAAATTTATAATTTTCTCTATAGAAACTGACTTAATTAATATTTTTTCGATAAATATAATTTTTAAATTAAAAATAATATTAATTAAAAAAGGATAAAAATTTAAATTCATACATTTTAAAGGGTATTTGTCTTTTTTTTTTTTTTTTTCCTAAAAAGAGGAGTAAGAACCATGTGGAAGCAATCTAGGATCACGCTTTATATTTAATAAGAATTCTTGTAAGGTTTATTTCTTGTAATTTGAAAAGATTAATCTTACATAGTGTAACATATAAAAGCAAGAATATAATATGGAAAATTACGCAAATGGCTAAATATCACTTTTATTTAATATAATAAGTGAAAAAAAAGACAAATACTCTTCACAATACATGAGTTTAGATTTTTATCTCTAACTCTTAATTAATATTCTTTTCAGTCAAATAAGTATATCAATAAAAAAGGAATTAAAGAATAAGAGATAAAAATCTAAACTCATTAATTTAAATAGTAAATTCAATAATTTTCTCATTTAATAATTTTAAATAGACGTAATATATATATATATATATGTTTGGAAAAAAAATATGAATATATATGTTGGGTTATGGCCAAATGCAAGGTGAACGAAACGGACACCAAATCATATAAATCCAAGTCAACCAAAAAATAAATGTTGGAAGTCAATATCATTTCATAATAACAAATCCAAAACGTAATCTTTTGAAGAAGGGATAAGGTCATAATAAAAAAATAAGAAAAAAAACGCCATTAGTCAATTGTGATATAAAAATATTGTCCGTACATTAGTCAACCTTGAAGACGTACATGTTTGAATGGACTCTCCTGATTGTTCAATTTTCCTCCATCTATTCCTGCATCACGCTGGTCTCTTTAAGAAATCAATTCCGGTAATTAGGATATTGTTTTATCAAGTGCTAAATTTTGCTCCAATTATTATTCGTCGGACGGATGTTGTAATGATAGAAGCTTTCAGGGGACAAAAAGCTTGTTGTGATTTTTAAAACAAATCTAGATGTAATACAAGATATTCAATTGATACAAATATATGTTATACAGTAGTATATATTCATCTATATTGCATGCATAGACATGTATATATATATATATATTTATATCTTATTGGGTCAATTATTTTTGCAAATGACCCCAAAAAACTAGTCTTTAGTCATATTTCTACGATTTTACATATGAAAGGGGAAGGAAAGGGGGCTACAAATTGTTTCTTTTTTGTCGAGCTAGAAGCTGAATTCAAATATTATAGAGCTGACCTGGTAATATCTTATATTAAAATGTGATTGAATCTACATGTTGGTTTTACTTTTATACCCGTCATTCTAAGAATTTTGCACCTAACTCAATAACGCGTTTTCATAGTTTGTATATAAATACATAACAAGCGTTGGCATTTCTCATTAAAACACATAACAAGCGTTAGCATTCCACATATATACAACAAATAACTAGCTTTAACTTATTGGTAGCCATGGAGGTTGAGAGAGTCCAAGTCATTGCTTCCTTAAGCTCCCATACAATCCCCGCAGAGTTCGTAATGCCCGAGACTGAGCAGCCCGTTGCCACCACATTCCGCGGCCCAATCCCGGAGATCCCCGTCATCGATCTCAGCGATCCCGACGAGGAAAACTTAGTCTTCCGCATTGCGGAGGCGAGCAGAGAGTGGGGTTTCTTTCAGGCAGTGAACCACGGCATCCCTACCGAGGTCATACGGAGGCTGCAGGAGGCGGGGACCGAGTTTTCGGGCTCCCACAGGAGGAGAAGGAGGTTTACGCCAAGCCGGAGGATGCCAAGTCCATAGAAGGCTACGGCACCAAACACCAAAAGATCGTGAATGGAAAGAAACCATGGGGTGATCATCTCTTCCACAAGATATGGCCTCCCTCTGTCATTAACTACCAATTTTGGCCCAAAAATCCTCCCTCTTACAGGTTTTCATCATTCCCTGCATGTACATATATTATATATATCCATGCTAGCTTTTTGATATCTCCATTCATGCACAAATATATACAAGTCGTGCAGGGGTGTATTTGTAATTTTCTAATATTATATGGCTCTAATCTAAATTAGGGTAAAAAAAACTCACTATAAAACTATGGCTTGACGTAATTGTACCTAAATACGTTTTATCCCTACCTGAGATTGGTATTACTAATTATTTACGCGAAGATAAATGTTAAGAAATCATCTCTGATCTTTATGTTAATGTTAGAGAGGTGAACGAGGAGTACGGGACGCATGTGAGAGGGTTCGCAGATAAGGTGTTCAGGAGTCTGTCGCTAGGGTTAGGGTTGGAAGCGAACGCTATGAAAGAGGCATTCGGAGGGGAAGAGCTTGAGTACATGCTGAAGATCAATTACTATCCGCCGTGTCCGAGACCGGATCTAACATTCGGAGTTCTCGAACACACTGATATGTCGACGCTCACAATTTTGGTTCCTAATGAGGTTCCCGGTCTTCAAGTTCTCAAAGATAATCACTGGATCGACGCCAAGTACGTCCCCAATGCCATTATCGTACACATGGGTGATCAGATTGAGGTACGTACTAGGTGCTAACTATGAGTTTTTTTTTTTTTTTTTTTTTTTTTAATTGTGGCGTTGAGCACCACAATTAATTATAGAGAGTCAACGCAACTTGTAAATGTCATTAGTGTGTGACGTTGAATACTAAACGGAAAAAAAAAGGTAAGTCGAAAATAATGAGCTGGAGAGAAAAATGTAAAGCTATTTATGATATATATTTTTTTCAATGAATATAATAAAGAAGTAAATTATATATATATATATATATGAACTAATTGCATGGGAATTGCATGCGCAGGTTGCAAGCAATGGGTATTACAAGAGCGTATTGCACAGAACCACAGTGAATAAAGAGAAGGCAAGAATGTCATGGCCTGTATTCTTAGAGCCACCACCGGAGTTTGTAGTGGGACCCATACCCCAGCTTCTCAACGACCAAAATCCTGCAAAATACAAGTCTAAGATGTTCAAAGACTATGCCTACTGCAAGCTCAATAAGCTTCCCCAATGATTGACATTCATATCAATTCCTTTAATTTCCATGGTTAATACAATAATAATGCAGCAATGCTGACATTTCTTTCATTACTTTATTATTTTGTTCAATAGAATATGTATTTTATCTATGCTTAATGTAGATCAATAACTATTGTGGTGTTGAGTTCACACCACGACAAGATGAAGAGGGTTGAAATCAAAAATAATTTGTATTAATTAAAGTGTATTGATGTTAATTATGTCTCAGAAAGCTGGTGATTAGTAGGTACTACTAGTGTAATATTAATAATAGTGAAGAACTGCCACTTCTTTAATTAATTTGTTAATTTTCTCAAAAATTTTCTATCGTATCTATATATGCTAGAGCAAATATGTGTAGTAGTTACCGCGATATTAATAACCTTTAAAGTTCACGTACTCAACTCCCACTCCTAATTAGTTGTGTAATCGATTTGCACATTATTTATTTCTTTGAGTACACGTCAATAATACATAATGCTATTATAAGATTTATGTTTTTGACTTAGAGATACCGTTATCAATTTAGACCGTAAAAGCGCTATGCACAAAAAGATGCAATCACAAAACCTGATATAAGTTTCTAAAAACCAATTTATATTTTTAAGTTATATTGAGAAGTTCTATTTAAAACTTTTAAATTCTACTTCTACTCCTACTTTTACTTCATATAAAAGTGGTTCTTCTGTTAAAAGTACATAAATACCAAATTATGCCTTAAGAAACCTTAAACACGCTCGATTTTATATAGTGCCAGCACATTTCTTCATTTTTAAAAATTTTCAAACGAATAATACTAAAGATACCAACTATAATCAATCCTAACCTTTTTACCAATTCATTAATTGTTCATACTTTTATTGGTATACAGTTAAAAATTTAAATTGGTATAGCAAACATTATTCTTTTCAAAGTCTACATATATCAGTCACCAGGCTTTCTGTTTGTTTTTATTCTATGATGAAAACCGTCATTCTTGCATTTGAATTCAGGTTTGAGCTCCAAAAGTACTTCCATTAATACTAAGCAAGTGATTTTAGATCTATCTTAGCACCTTTCTAATCACATAAGCTACAAGTATCACGCACTGAATTATACATCTAATGTTGTAAGAATTTTGTGATTCATGATCATTAAAGTTACTCGAGGATTATAGCGGAGTTGAAGGTAAAATTTAGATACTTAATGTGATTAACTCTAATGATTAATATTGTCTGTTATCATTTTTCTTCTTTTTTTTTTTTTAATGGAAACCTATAATCTAACTTGCATACGTGACAAAATACTATTCTACATCCTTGCACGGTCCCTGCCCGAGCGACCAATCCAATAGCCCGCCATATGAGCAGTCAAACTAACAAGTCAGCCCAACATCTGAGAATTAAGTACAAGGATCACATCTCCAGTAATAATTTTCAGTATTAAACTAAAAGATCACGTCCAAAAAGCAAATGGGAGAGTTAATCATCCCACATGCTTGCTCTCTAATCATCATCCCTATAAGGAAAGATTTCCTAGAGGATCATAATAAAAAGTTAAATGGGAAACTATGCAAATACTTATTTTTAGCCACCAAGAGCCTATAAATGCATACCATAGGCATCTAAGTCAAGGGTTCATGCTAAACACGCTTTCACCCCTACAAGCATATTTATTCTCTTTTTACATACTTTATAGTATTTTTCTCACATTGTTTCTCTTTGTATTCATTGGAGAGCACCTTAGTAATCATCTTCTTTAGTCATAGTGAAATTATCGAAGACCCTACAATGGACGTACCTTAAGTTATCAGGAAACCATTATAAAATCTCTGTATTCTTATTTCTTTTATTTTTTTAATTTATTTTATTGCTTATGCGATACTAACGTCATCCTCCGAATTTAATCATTAGCCCTCTAACAAATTTAATTGTAGATTTCACCCTCTATAGTGATTACTTTCTAAGTATGTGTGTGTCTATATATATATATATGTGTGTGTGTGGTCTTAAATTCGGTATATATCCAGAAAAGTGCTGGATTCATCAGCACATTCACACAGAATGTTTGATCAAATGTGACCGGATCTAACGCGTTTACGGGCACTCTAGTTTGCCTCTAAATGTAGTCTAACAAGAAAGTTGGCTGCTATATATCTACTAAAAAAATCAATATACTATTTAAAGGAAATAAAAAAAAAATAGAATAGGTCCTTTGTATTATTATTATTATTATTATTATTATTATTATTATTATTATTATTATTATTATTATTATTATTATTATTATTATTATTATTATTATTATTATTATTATTATTATTATTATCATTATTACTGTTATTATTATTTTTTTGCTCTGAAGGTGCTCCGTATTATTTGATTCGTTCTGTTCCATATAATAGTGCCATTAAAAAATGATTATTCATTACTATATATCCACACCATGAACATAAAGTAAAATTATACCTGAATAAAGTCTACTTTAGCTGGTTGCCATCTATTTAGGTTTATGTAACCTAAGCATTTCTGATGTGTATTAGAGAAGTGTTATTTATTTTCAATTATGATGATGTGTGGATTTTTTTTTTATTAAATAGTATAATTTTACTAGCATGATGATCATTAGCACTTGTAGAATTTATTACTTTAATTTAATTTAATTTTTGCTTTTTTTTTTTTTTCCCTAAAGAGAGTGGCAAATGTTACTTTTCTTATCTTATAAGTATACTGATCATTAACATTCCGGTGCCTTTATTACCGGTTTTTGTTCCTTTCATTTTCACCAAATTAAATTGAGCATATACAAATCTTTGTGTTGACTCACTTTTTTCATTATCAGATCATAAACAAAAATTTTAGAATATATTATGAGTAGAAAAATTAGAACTCATAATAACATAATTACCCTTCTAATATACAATATAATATGGTTCTGATCAAATGGTAACTGAGCCAATAAATTCCCTAAAATACATATTTATTTATTATCCATGTTTATATCACAATCACAAATGTTACATTCAATACACTTTAGTAGTAAACTCTAGCTACTTTCCAAAAAGTGACACTCATAACGATAAAGTGTCACTATATCGTTCAAGCACCCAACAATTCCTTTTTTTTAAAATTATCTTTATTCGATTTCTATAGTCAGTAGAGAATTACCCTTTGGCCCTCTAAACACATTGCAATATTAGATATGTAACTAACGTCAACTAGAATGACCCTTTTCCCTAACACGTGCCCAACAACTTTCATTACGCATATCCCAAGGCAACCACATGCATGGCAGAATTATTGTACATGTAGAATCGTAATGTAAGTATTGCATGCCGAAATATAATATTCTTTATTTAGCACGTAAAAGTCTTTAGGTTTTTTTTCACAATTTAAATTGCAACTTAAGTTCTTTTATTATAGTATTTTCTAGTCTCGTTCATTTTACTGATTCGAAGTTTTTAGTTTTAGGTTTTTATAGTTAAAAGTTCTCAGAAAGTGTCATATCTAATTTTTTCTGCTGTCTGAGTTAAAAGCTGTTACATCTCAACTCGAATTATAAACTCGAATCCACGAAACGAATCCTGAATTTGTATTAACATAAGAAGTTTTAGCTTAACACTTGTCATTTAGATTAATACAATTAATAGACCATGTTGGACTAGTGTACAACTATTCTTGTAATTTAAATTAATACAATTAATGGTCCTCGATTCTTTTGCGAGAAATTAAGGACTTTGGTAAGGAATATTTTAATCTCTGTATATACACAGATAGAAATTTACTAATACTCAATGTAAAACTTATAGAGTTTGACAGATATTGTTAAATTATTACAAATATTGGTAAAGTTATAATTAGATCGTTTCCTTCAAGATAGATCGCACAACTTTGGAGATTGATTTATCTTTCGATGTGAGCTTTCCTGATACATATTAATTAAAAAAGGTAGAATTGATTGCTTATTTTGCTTCATTTTTATATAATATGAAAAGTACTTGCTTTTATTTTCTTCTCATTTGAAAGCCAATTGAACATATAGTGACTGATTGCTATCCGATATCTCCTAACTAGAGATATATTTATTTTCTGATTGGTCAGATATAATGTTATTTTAATCCTCTCTAAGATCAAAATGCTGAAGCAAAAAATATGTTTCCGATGAACAATGGCATAATTGTTTAATTAGAAAAAAAAAATGGATATTGTATTCACGAGATGTTGGGATGACTAATTAGAAGAATTAGATATTCTAAGGAAACATGAGATACAAGTTCTATATAAGAAGAAAAATTCTCAAAAAACGTAAAGGCCCTAGTAGAAAGAGCTTTAAGTTGAAGAAATAATCTTATTTCTTCTTTTATGTGTTTATTTTGTTAGATCGTAAAGATAGATAAAACATTTAGTGCAATTATTTTATCTCTCTCTCTCTCTCTCTCTCTCTCTCTCTCTCTCTCTCTCTCTCTCTCTCTCTCTCTCTCTCTCTCTCTCTCTCTCTCTCTCTCTCTCTCTCTCTCTCTCTCTCTTCTTAACAAATGTTTTACTTATATAAAAAAAGGAATGGACAAAACGTAGGTGAAACAGAAAAATTAATCATTAAAAATCCAACTAAACTAAGAAATTAAAATCACATTTCATGAAAATCGAATCATTAATATTTCAAAAAGAACGAGTTAAGGTAAAATAAATGGACAACTAGTGTTTGAAAAAAAAAAAAAAAAAAAAAAAAAAAGCTTTAACGTTTGTCGGGTAGTTAAATTTTAGAATTCTATTTTGGATTAGGATATATTTCAACAATTATTTAAATTTTACCCAAATTATTGATTATGGGTCCATATTGTAATCAAATGTAACGAAGGGAAAACATTGATGTCAATTTTTAAAAAGAAACCCGGTTTAATCTACGTGTTGGTTTTACTTTTATACCCTTCATTCTAAGACTTTACTACCTAACTCGTGCACCAAACTCAATACGCGTCTTTTATAGCTTGTATATAAATATATTAAAATTGTTGGCATATCTCAATAAACACAACAAATTAAGGACTAGCTTTGCCTAAGCTTACAGGTAACCATGGAGGTTGAGAGAGTCCAAGTCATTGCTTCCATGTCTTTAAGCTCCCACACAATCCCCGCGGAGTTCGTAATGCCGGAGACCGAGCAGCCCATCGCCACCACATTCCGCGGCCCAATCCCAGAGATCCCCGTCATCGATCTCAGCGATCCCGACGAGGAAAACCTAGTCCGCCGCATTGCGGAGGCGAGCAAAGAGTGGGGTTTCTTTCAGGCGGTGAACCACGGCATCCCTACCGAGGTCGTGAGCAGGCTGCAGGAGGCAGGGACGGAGTTTTTCGGGCTCCCGCAGGAAGAGAAAGAGGTTTACGCCAAGCCGGGTGATGCCCAGTCCGCCGAAGGGTACGGCACCAAACACCAAAAGCTCGAGAATGGAAAGAAACCATGGGGTGATCATCTCTTCCACAGGATATGGCCTCCTTCTCGCATTAACTACCAATTTTGGCCCAAAAATCCTTCCTATTACAGGTTTTCATCAATCTTTATATGTATATTAAGATATATATCCGTGTTTAAATTTTTTATTTCTCCATTCATGCACAATATATATCCCCGTCGTGCAAAGGTGCATTTGTAGTTTCATTTAATATTATATGGCATATGTATATATACATCTGTGTTTGTTAAGATACCATGTATGATCGTCATTATATTTTGTTAGAGAGGTTAACGAGGAGTACACAAAGCATATACGAGGGTTTGCAGATAAAGTATTCAGGTGTCTATCACTAGGGTTAGGATTGGAAGCGAATGCTATGAATGAGGCATTTGGAGGGGAAGAGCTGGAGTACATGATGAAGATCAATTACTATCCGCCGTGTCCGAGGCCAGATCAAACATTCGGAGTTCTCGCACACACTGACATGTCGGCACTAACAATTCTGGTTCCGAATGATGTTCCTGGTCTTCAGGTTCTCAAAGACGAACATTGGATCGACGCCAAGTACATCCCTTCTGCCATTATCGTACACATGGGCGATCAGATTGAAGTGCGTACTTGCTATGACTTTTGCATATTTACAAATATTATGTGTGATCTTGAATAGTTTTGTGCATGTGATGAGGTGATCAATTTTTTTTTTTTTTTTTTATCTATTGCTTTATTTTTATTTTTATTTTTATTAAGGATTCAAACATGTTGGGGGTACAGCTAGGCTATACCAACGCATGACTTTAACACTTTTATTAACATCAACCCGACTTAGATCATCTCTAATGTAAATGCCAATTGTAAATTTCATTGCCATAAAAAACGGTGATATGGTTTGTTATTTTCATTTTTACTCTAATACATAATGTTATTTGAAATATTAAATCTACTTTTTCCATAATTATTAAGCTTTGAAAGTAATAAAAGTAAATTTTTATGTTTAAAATAATTAAAAAATGTAAAAGTTACAATGATTACATGAAAAAGTAAACATTTCAACCAATAACAATCAAATGTTAAATTTCTCATATGCTATACTTGGTGAGACATTTGCCACAAAGTATAACATATGAGAAATTTGACACAACAAATAACATTGCGTTGGAAAGAATTTTTTACACTCAAACGCTAAATTTATAATTGACGCATTAATTATAATATTGCATTAGACATGCTCTTAGTGCTACAGTAATTATAGATGAAAAATATTTTAGTGACATCGCTGGTATTGAACTCTATAACTAATAGAAAATAGATCTCACCTAAAATATCAGCTTGTGTGCATGAGTGACTGGTGTTGAACAGTACCAAAAGACAAGAAAAAAGGCTCTGTTAAAAATAGTGCAACATATATCGTGATAGTTACTCACGTGATGTCACTTTCAGTATTGCATGCTTCATAAATGGAAAATTTATTTATTTTGGGGTCGCTATCTGAGCTGAAGAGCAAAATAAAAAGTCTTTGATAATTTTTTTTTTTTTCCATGGATATACAAAGAAGCAAATTTAAAATAATAGCGTATATGTGTATGTATATAATAATGAATTGCATCGCGCAGATTGCAAGCAATGGATACTGCAAAAGCGTACTCCATAGAACCACAGTGAACAAGGAGAAGGCAAGGATGTCATGGCCTGTATTCTTAGAGCCACCACCGGAGTTCGTCGTCGGACCGATGCCGCAGTTTCTGAACGAGCAAAACCCTCCGAAATATAAGTCTAAGATGTTCAAAGACTACGCTTACTGCAAGCTCAACAAACTTCCCCAGTGATCCATCCATATATAAATGTTGTTTTAATTTCCCTTATTAATGTATTTTTAAATGAATGATGAATAATTAGTTTGTTAAGTTGCTCAACAAAAATATTTCCCGTATTTGTGCTATATTTGCTAATGTAGAATAACTTTTGTGGAGTAGAGTTCACTCCACCACAAAGGCGTTGAGTTGAAATCCTCTCATTTCCAAATTGGTTTTAATTGAAGTTTAAGTATTTCTTAGAGTACCGATGATTAATACGTAATACAAGTATACTATTTTCGTTATTTTGAATCGGACATGCAATTATTAATTTAGTTTAAGAAACAATTTTATTAACATTGAATTATCGTGCTAGTATTCTTCGGAAGGGATCCACACTGCAATAATACAATACCCAAAACGGATGCTAAGCCCATTAACATAATAAAAAAATAAAAAAAAAAAAAAAAAGAAGAAAGTCAGCATGGGACGTCCCCCGCAAGGGACGAAAGTTTATTCCAAATGTTTCCCTTTTTTCTTTCTTCTCACCCCTCCTCTCTGGCAACATATAAACACAAAATATGAAACTTATTTCATTTGCATGCAGTAAATTAAAGAAATCGATAAGAGAAGCAACAAATCACGTGTTCCTTGCCTCAAGGGTTTGATTACTATCATATCACTTAACCTTTTGGCGTTCGTTACACTTAAAATAAATCCTAAAATATGAACATAACTTTAAATTAATTTATTCAAAAGTTATATAAAACCTAATATTAATTAAAGTTATTTTCCGCATGATCAGATCATATCTTATATAAAGCATTAATATCCAGCGCCCAAGCTGTTGTTGCAGTTTTGTAAAGCATTCTCCATGTGGAATGCGAAAAAATGCACAAATTAAACAAAGGTGCATGGTTTCACGGCAAAATAATATAAATAGAAGTTGACCTTGATCTTTGGAAACAACACATGACCTTTGTAGAACCAACGGTGAGAAAGAGAGAAATGACTTGTAGTGTATCCAATACTTAGACAAACTACAAGAAACAAGATTTTAGTTCTCCTAGACAACATGCCGTATTTTTGACGAAGCACTAAATTAAAACGACGTGACCTTTGTAGTTCCTAAACCAACACTAAAAACAAGTACCCATATAACATTTTGAACGACATGTCGTTTTTTCAGGAATTTTAGTGCCCTAAAACTTGCAGCACATTTCGCGCGTTTCAAATCTCTTCTAGCGAAAAAAAAAAAAAAAAGACCTGAGCGTATGATATTAAACGACAATGAGTGATCAACGACCTGAAATCGAATAAACGACAGCCAAATGAGAGGGGAGAGAGAGAGACAAAAGAGTCAAAGGCACGTGAATATAATATTAAACTAGAATGAATGTTCAACGACCTAAAATCAAAGAAACGACGTTAAAGAATAGAGAAATTGGACTAAACGATGAAAGTTGGGGGGTGGGGAACCGCTATCTGATAAACGACACCAAAGGATATGCCAGATTCCCTTTAACGAATGATAACTCTTGTTAGCGACAGTTGTTCATTCAGACTCTAAAACAGTCGCTAGTTTTATAACGTGACATATGCACATTTAGTTTGCTACACATTCGAGGATAAATAATAAAAAACAAAGCTTATGTTGCAAAGTTTATGTTGGAATTAATATAATTAATTAATTAATTAAAGTGTTTAATTAAATTATTAATTTTATTGGAGCTCGAGATTATAAGTTCATTAGCACCTGCATTGTCCTAGTAATTTTACCAGACACAAATAGTAAAATGGGAATTTTATAATTACGAAATTCTAAAATTAAATACTGAAAAATAATTAATTGATAATTAATTATTGTTTAAATAATGAGATTATTTAAATTTAAATTTGAACACATCTAGATTTATTCATTTAAACTTATATGATAAGTTGTTTAATCTAGAATTCAAATCAATTTAATTTTGACTAAAATTAGAATTTGAATTTGAGTCAAAATTGGACTACAAGATAAAGGATGATTTTCTCTTCCTTCTCTGTCTGATATTGGCGCCTACACAGGGATGAGAATCCCCTAAGGTGGCCGGCCATAATGGATAAAGGAAAAGAGGAGATTTTGTTCCAAATTCAAATAGGAGATAATTTACAAGCTTTATCTTGGAGATAGAGATTGGATTCCTTCTAGAAGTTTGACTTTTACTCTATAAATAAGAGAATGATAGAAAATTGAGCGAGACAATTTTTGAAACAATTTTTTTGCCTTAATTTTAAAGGGTGGCCGAAATTCTCATAGAGTGAGAGGGAAAATTTTTCTCTAAAAAAAATTCTACATCGTGCATGCGTTGGTGTTTGTAGAAATTCGAGTGTTTATTGTAACCCGTTTTGTCTCAGGTGTGCCCACACACACGTCTCTGTGGATTCTAGGAATTGATGTGGAAGACATTAGTTTTCTAAACACAAAACTTTGGAGCAAGGATTGTTCGAGGTCAAAGAACTCAAGTTATCATTCTAATCAGCCATTAGGTATAATTCCAAATTGAGTTCTTAATAAATAAATTAATATGATTATTTTATTCGTGCATAATTTAATATAATCTATAGATTATCTCAAAAGTTTTATGAAAATTTTTGTTATACATGATCCGCCTCCCCCACGCTTTTGCATCCGAATTCGATTCGGTATCCAACACAGAGTTTACAGAAATTTTAAAATTCTTACATTTATACGCCAGGAGGATGAACACAATCCTCTCTTAATCGGGTAGCAACTCAGTTACTCTGCACTACCCCAAGAGTCATCGTGGATGTGTTAACATTTATAAAACAATAAAGTGTGAGCGAAAGGCCCAGTAGAATATAGTTTGAAATAACTTTGTAAATAAGTAAACAAGTAAATAAATGAATAAGTAAATGAATAAATATAAAAATTTAGTTCCAACACAACAGCCAGAACCTCACATCCTTTTTCTCAAAGGAAATGTAACTAAAAATCATCGTATTACAAGCATGAGCAAGTAATTTATACTATGATAAATTACTTACACAACCAAATGCATAAGCCATCACCCCCGGGCCGGGTTTCGGGTCCTGCCCCCAGGGATGCACTCTCTACATCTTATCTAGGCCATCAGCCGGTTTACCGCTTCGCAAGATCTCTTGTCTTAAGAAATCATTAATTAAACTTTATGAAACAGTTCATTATACTCCCCAGAACTACAACAAGCCATGGGGGGTTAAAAACGTTTTTCTTTTGAAAACATGCCCTTTCTTTAAAACATTTGCAAGGCCAAAATTCTTTTTGAAAACAGGCTCACAAAGGAAAGGGTAAGAAATCATTCCCCTCAAATATCAAACCTGTGCCTAGCGTTGCACTATTCTGGCTTCTGCTTTCCTAAACCCTTAAATCTGAGTCCTCAGCTAGCACTGATAGAAGACAACACTTTAAGATTCAATTCTCATTCCTAAAGCAATTCAGTCTCAATTATATCCTTCGATTTCCTATTAGTGTGCCATAATTCAATTACCAGTTTCACAAACCATTTCATGTTTCAAATCATCATTCCAAGGGTTTTCATATCAAAACATGGATTAAAGATGATAATCCATTGACTCTAGGTCCCCAAATGAGGCTAACTTGGGTTCTCCTCAAAAATCAAGATCAAAACAGGGTTTTCAGGCAAAACATGGTCAAACCCCGTACACCGGTCGACCGATGACAGAGCAGTGCAACACCACCGGTCGACTGGTGGTGTACAATTTGGTCGACCGCATAGGTCAATCGGAGACCAATGCAGTCCGGTCAACCGGATTGGTCGACTAGTCCGGTCGACCTATGAAGAAACTCAAGCGAAGAAAACCTATGGAATCAGCCCAAAAACTTGCGATTTCAGTTCCAAATCGAAATATCTCAAAGGAAAACCACTAGATCCGGGTTCTAGGTCCTAAAACAAGTCTAAAGAACCCAAGATCTCTAATTTCTACGTTAGTTTTACTTAAAATCCATAAAAATCTATTTCAAACCAAAAATAAGATTTTAAATCTAAAAAACTTTAGGTTCAAGAGAGGTTTTCCAGAAATCTTACTTTGAATCCTTCTGATCTTGGCGTTGAAAACTTCTTCAAATTCCTCTTTGGTTGGAATTTGGTTGATTCGGTGAAGATTTGAATGGGAGAGAGAGAGAGAGTGAACATAGAGAGAGAGAGAGAGAGAGAGAGAGAGAGAGAGAGAGAGAGAGAGAGAGTGAGAGAGAGAGAGAGAGAGAGAAAGAAAAGGACACAGGAAAAAAGAAAAGGACATAAGGAAAAGAAAGAAAAAGAAAAAGAAAAAGAAAAGAAAAATGGACAGGTGTCAAACATTTAAAATAACCGTCTAAAAATACGCTCATACACAGTTCTGGGTAAAATGTAAATACTGAGAATATTTAAATACCTTAAAATTATTTAAATTGACACGTCAAAAACATTTATTAAACAATAATCAATTAATTAAATCAGATTAGGCACACTAATAAATCTTAATTACCTCCATTAATCACATTTAATTCTTCAGGGTGTTACAAAAGGGAGCAACAAATTGTTTCTTTTTTGTCGACCTAGAAGTTGAAGAGAAATATTATATAGAGCTGACTTGGCAATATCTTATCTTAAAATGTGATTGAATCTACATGTTGGTTTTACTTTTATACCCGTCATTCTAGGAATTTTGCACCCAACTCCCTTACCAAACTCAATAACGCGTTTTCATAGTTTGTATATAAATACATAACAAGCGTTGGCATTTCTCATTAAAACACATAACAAGCGTTAGCATTCCACATATATACAACAAATAACTAGCTTTAACTTATTGGTAGCCATGGAGGTTGAGAGAGTCCAAGTCATTGCTTCCTTAAGCTCCCATACAATCCCCGCGGAGTTCGTAATGCCCGAGACCGAGCAGCCCGTTGCCACCACATTTCGCGGTCCGATCCTGAGATCCCCGTCATCGATCTCAGTGATCCCGACGAGGAAAACTTAGTCTGCCGCATTGCGGAGGCGAGCAGAGAGTGGGGTTTCTTTCAGGCGGTGAACCATGGCATCCCTACGGAGGTCATCCGGAGGCTGCAGGAGGCGGGGACCGAGTTTTTCGGGCTCCCGCAGGAGGAGAAGGAGGTTTACGCCAAGCCGGAGGATGCCAAGTCCATAGAAGGCTACGGCACAAAACACCAAAAGATCGTGAATGGAAAGAAACCATGGGGTGATTGTTGCACAATATCTTACGCTCAAAATAATGTGATTTGTTATGCAAGTATACACAGCCAACAAGTAATAAAAGTGTGTGAGTTATCGTTCCCACGGAGATTGAAAATTGAACTAAAATGTAAGAAAAATCGATCACTAAACAAAATGATAAAGAAAATGGCTGAACCGTAAATCGAATTTGACTATCACAAGACAAATAAAAGATAACAAACAGTATTGACTATGGGTAATGTAAATTCAGAAATGCTCTAAACCTATCAGATACGAAAACAAATGTAAAAACAAGCTAGGATTTAGAATCCCCCTGAGTTGCAAGTCTGTTAGCGTTGCTGCTAAATGCTGTAGCAAAATTTCCGTTCCGTCAACCTGGATTTCATACTTGTTCACATTAATCCTTCCAGATTATTTGTGTTTGGGTTTCAAAATTAGATTTAACATATTCCTATGCACAGCCTAATTTCAACACCTCTTTTTTAGTACACCAACATCCAGCAGTCATACAAGATAACAATATATACCTATATTGTAACAAAATCAGCAAATTCTATTGAATTTTTCTAAATCTCATATCATCCAAGTTAGATCCACTAGATTTATCTTTTTCCAAAGTTAAATCTAATTAATAACTGCAAATTAATTTCCATCAATTAGTAGTAATGACAATCGGTACACTTGAATGAACAGAAGTAGAAATATTACTTAGCATTTAACATTAACAAAACATATTCACAACCCAAGGTTCATCATAATCCCAGCTACATCAAGTTAGCTCATGTTTTCAAATGTAAGACTAATAGAAGAAATCAGATCCATAATATTCAACATATCAGATTTAATGGAGTTACAGATTTAGAAAAGGGAAAGAGATGGAAGAGAAATGTGGAGTGGATTCCTCCACTCTCAGCTCGTCTTGGATTCCTTTTGCTCCCAGCTGCTCCCGGTTCTTCCTCTGTATCTCTCGATTGCCTTCTTGTCTAGAAAATAAGCTCAGGAAAATCTGTCCGTCCCGTCCTTCTTCTTCGCCTTCTATTTATATGCCCGCCCCCTCTCTTTTCGGACCATGTACTATCATCCGCTCAGCTAGGGTACGCATTGGAGCTTCCAGCCACGCCCGCGTGTCATTTGCTAAAGATTTCGCCGAGAATATTGCCATCTCGACCATCCAAAAGCGACTCCTCGAGAATAAGCGGAGAATGCAATTTGTACAATTCCGACTTTTTAAGACTTGGCCAAAAAGAGTTGCTGCGACAATTCGTTGCAAAAGCTGCCTTGTCGTTTCGGCATTAACCATAAAAGCGACATTCGCCCGAGAGAGCTGCTGCGACAATTCGTTGCAAAAGCTGCCTTGTCGTTTCGGCATTAACCATTTAAAGCGACATTCGCTGCACACACAATTACCGTTAGCCTCCTCAAACGGTTTTCTCCACTTTTTCTTTCTTTCCAATCCTTTTTTTTTCATAGAGAAACAGAAAACAAAGATTCAACAAGCTAACAAACATAAAACAATGAAAACAATTTAAAACTCAAAGCTTATTCTCACAAATCACCCTCTAAGCAACTAATTTAAGCTAAGAAATGATTAAGATAACTCTATTTTCATGGAGTTATCACACCCCCAAACTTAAGATTTTGCTTGTCCTCAAGCAAAACAAAAAGAAAAAGACTCAAAAACAAGTGTGCATTTATGGATGAATTCTCATGAATAATTCCTCAAGGATTGAATTAGAAACATAGCTCAAAGAAAAACACAATTTTCAATCAACTTTTATTTTGAACTTCAAAAGATTGTTTCTTCTCCAACTGGACTTTTCTTGTGTGTGTGCGATAGCCTTGTGCCATTTCAACATTGGAAAACCAAATGCGATCATGCGAACATGCTTATAGAATAGAATTTAGAATTTAAGCACATGCAAGCAAACTCCATAAGCTTACTTTTCAAAACCATCTCCACTAATGTAGACTAACACTTAATCAAGGATCAATAGGACTTTTAAAGCTTGTAACGATAGGCTAGGGATTAAGGTAGGATAAAGGAAATTTTATGGCTCAAATCACACCCTAAACACATTGTTATTCTAAGACCATATAAGAGCTCACATAACTCACCAAAGCACACCCTCAAACTTGATTTCCTCTCTTTTGCCAACCACTTATTGATTTTAAGTACGCCAAATTCTTTTTTTTTTTTTTTTTTTTTTTGAAGTACCGAATTGCTACCAAATGCTGTAGCTTTTTTTTTTTTTTTTTTTTTTTTTTTTTTTTTGAAGATCTCCTATACCCCCAAACTCAAACTCAACATTGTCCTCAATGTTGCAAAATAAACACACGAAGGTAAAGTAAACCTCACTATTTTTTTCAACTGCCCAGAATTGCTATCAAATGCTGCAGCATTTTTTTGTTTACAGAATTGCACACGTTTTTCATATCCACTGCATCATCTCACACCAACGCATATAGGGCAACAACAGACACAACACCACCCGACCTTCCTTCTCCAACATAGCTCAATATGTCATCAAATAACTAATATGCTTATGGGTGAGGGGTAGAAAATCGGAAACTTATTTAAAAGGCTTGGCTAAAAATGCGGGTAACAAAGAAAATGATATATATAGGCTCAAAAAGGGGTGACTAAGGATATAACATGTACAAGGTTGGCTTAAAAGGCTCAATCGGTCCAAAATGGCCTAAATCATGTCCTTAATCAAGTGATTGCCTAGGATTTCGCCTCGACAATTCATCAAGTAAGTTCTAGAGTTTGCAAAATCTAATGATATGATATATACACAATTTTATTTTTATTTTTTTTTTTTTTTGCATCACATTCACATAACCTTTCTCTAGAGATCAAATGCATCCATAACACAAGGCTAAGTGCTCAAAGTTAAGAAAAGAAATCACAATCTTTGAACAAACAATCAAGTGAATTTCAAAACAACAAGTTGAGAAAAGAATATTTTTCTAAAAACTAAGCTCAATCCAAATATTATCATCATAGGTCCAAGAGAATTCACCACAAAACACACCAAACAACAAGGAAAACAGAAGACATTTTTTTTTTTTTTTTAAACGAAAGACTCAAGTGCGAAAAATAACCATAGACATTCTAAAAGAAATAACGAAAATAGGAAAAGAGACAAGAGACTCCCTGTACACTTGGCTGAAACGTCACTCTTTCCACTTCCAGCTCGAAGCGCTCCTCAGCGACATCTTCCTTGGCGGAGGGTCATTAGCCACGGCCTTGCCTTTCTTCTTGGAAGAGGAACCTTTAGATTGCTGCCCCAACTCATGCGCAGCATCGATGCTTCATCAGCGCAATTTCTTCCGGGCCGCCCTCCGCAGTTGCCAAGGCTGGAGTAAGGCGTCCCGGGAATCTGAGGGACCGGCTCCGTGGGCCTGGTAAAGTTTACCGACAAGACTTCTTGAAGGCTAGATCCTCTTCTTGACATACTCCCAAGATTACCGCTTTGTGCTTCAATATGCCCGAGCAAACCTTGAATTTCATATTGTTGAATCTCTTGCAAGCTCATTCTTTGCTCTAGCATCCTCGGACTGAGCTAACTCGGGGCACACTCCCACTTGCCGCTCAGCCGGTCCCTTGAGTGATGAACAAGGCGCCGACCGAGCAAACCCCCGCCTTTTCTCCCTCACCGGCCGCCCTTGGGAAATGCGAGACATGGAGAGGGCACTAATGGCTCCGGCATTGACTTCAAGTGCATCGTCCTCATGACACGGCACCTTAGCTCTTAAACATAGGCGAGTGATGAGGGAGGGGAAATAGAGGCCACCTTTCTTTTTGGTCAAATGAGCTTTTAATTTCTTCAATGATAATTTCTCCAATATTGATGGGCATCCCCGTTAGAATGGCATATAGCAATAGAATTCTATCCTTAGCTACTGTTTTCCCATGGGTTGAAGGCATCAATCTGGCTGTGAGAAAATGATACCAAATCTTAGCCTCTGGCTTCAATTCCTTGCGAATGCATGTATATGCCCCTTGTTGGGATATTGACCATTCTGCCCCATCAATAGCCACTGCAGCCAATACTACTTCTAACTGCTCCTCGGTGACTTCTGTGGCAAAGTCAGTGTGTTCATCTACAACTTCCTCCAACCCGAAAATCGAATTTATCGCTTGCGCAGTGAAAGGCACTTGAACATTCCTCACAAACACCGATTCTTGATTATAGTCTAGTAGGTTTGCATAAAATTCCCGCACTGAGGAGAGCCAATGGGATTCGGATCGGATCTTGTAATCGCCTCCATCCGTGTGTGCGAATTATGTCTGTGACAAACGATGGCTGACCCATTGTTGGGGTGTCGCTCAACAAAAATCCCCTTTCTAAAGTTAGCCGCCGCCCTTGAGTGTATTCCTTGAACCGATTGGCGGCGGTTTTGTTAACAAATTTCTTAATCTTAACGTTCTTTCCCCATAGTTCAAACTTGCCCTATAATGTCGACAAATCCTGTAGTACTTCTCCACACTTAAACCGCCTTCCCCAAGATAGCTTTTGCGGATAGCAACGGGCTACCAAATCCTTAACAAATTTCTTGGACCACACCAATTAACAAAGCAAAGAGTCCAAGATAGTTTTATGGAAGTTACCCGCCCAATTCCGTCGGACGTGCGGCTTTAGGGGAAGAAGATTCTCGGCACTAGCAGTTCAAGTGCGCCCGCTTCAATGCCGTCGGAGGTTCGGCCGGCGCAGGAGGGCTCACGGGCAATGGGCCGAGGACGGAGCCGCCTCAACGCCGTCGGAGGTGCCTTTGAAGGCGCAGGAAGGCTCACCAAGACTTGTGGGTTGAAGAAAATTAGGGCTCAAATCAGGGCTATTACGGAGAAACCGGACTAAAAAAAAAAAAATATATATATATATATCTATTTTTTTTTTTTTTTAAAACGACAATTGCGCCAAGTCGCTCCATTCATCTAACTCCCCGAAAAAAAAAAAATTGAGGGCATTGCTACGATGATGCTCAAACAAAAAAAAAAATCGTTTTCGGGCATGGAACGTAAAATCTGAAAAATGTAAAGGAAATGACATAAACTTTAGAACTTTGGGTTGCCTCCCAATGGTACGCTTGTTTTAACGTCGATGACCCGACTTGTTACTTGTTTCAAGGCTCTTGCAAGGTGATTGATGTCCTGCTCCTGTCCACCCTGCTCCCCCAGTAATGTTTCAACAACTGGCCATTAACCTTGAATTCATACGACTTTTCTTCAAGTATATCTACTGACTCGTGAGGGTACACCTTGACAACTTTGAATGGGCCTGACCATCGTGATTTAAGTTTCCCAGGGAAAAGCTTCAATCTGGAATTGAAAAGTAACACTTGCTGCCCAGGTTTAAAGTCCCTTGGCTGGATTCTCTTGTCATGCCACTTTTTAGTTTTGTCCTTGTATAGTTTAGCATTCTCATAGGAAAACAGTCTCAACTCCTCCAACTCGTTCAACTGCAGCAAACGAGCTTCTCCAGCGGCTTGAAGCTCCAAATTAATCTTCCTTGTAGCCCAGTATGCTCGGTGTTCAAGCTCCAAAGGCAAATGGCAGGCCTTACCAAATACAAGCCGATATGGTGACATACCCAATGGAGTCTTAAATGCTGTTCTATAAGCCCACAATGCATCATCCAACCTTAGTGACCAGTCCTTCCGATTAGGATTTACCACTTTTTCCAAAATCCTCTTAATCTCTCTATTGGATACCTCGGCTTGTCCACTGGTTTGAGGGTGATATGCTGTGGCAATTTTATGCCTGACCCCATATTTAGCCAGTAACCCCTCAAACAACTTACTACTGAAATGTGTGCCCTCATCACTTATGATTGCTCGCGGAGTCCCAAAGCGGGTAAAGATATTCTTCTGCAAGAATTTAACCACTACACGAGAATCGTTAGTAGGAAGTGCCGAAGCCTCCACCCATTTTGATACGTAATCAACAGCTACCAAGATATACAAATTTCCATATGAGGGAGGGAATGGCCCCATGAAATCTATTCCCCAAACATCGAATAATTCTACCTCAAGTATGTTGTTCAAGGGCATCTCATGTCTTTGGGAAATGTTTCCCAATCTTTGGCACCGATCACAGGTTTTGGCAAACTCATGAGCATCTTTGAAAAGAGATGGCCAAAAGTATCCGATTGCGAGAACTTTGGCATTTGTTCTAAGACCTCCAAAATGCCCTCCATATGGTGACGAGTGGCGGTGTTGCAAGATGCTAGGTACCTCCTCTTTCGGGACGACATCGTCTCAAAATTTGGTCAAGACCGCTTGTAAAGAAAAGGCTCATCCCAAAAGTAGGATTTCACGTCATGAAGGAACCTCTTTAGTTCTTTGCCACTTCATATCGGGAGGCGTCTTTCCGCTCACCAAGAAATTCACCAAATCTGCATACCATGGTAGATTTGCTTGACTTACCACCGGAGTTGCTCATCGGGAAGGATTCTTGAATTGGAACACTCCTGTCACCTTCATTTTCAGGTTCCAATCTCGAGAGATGATCCGCCACTTGATTTTCCGTCCCGTCTATCCTTGATCTCAAGGTCAAATTCTGAAGCAAGAGTACCCATCTAATTAGCCTTGGCTTAGCATCTTTCTTTGAGATAAGGTACTTGATTCTTTGCATGGTCGATTGTAAACGTGACTTTTGTTCCCACAAGATAGGCCCTAAATTTATCGAATGCAAACACTACTGACTAATAACTCCTTTTTTCGGTGGTAGTGTAATTAAGTTGAGCATCCGTTAACGCCCTGCTAGCGTAATAGATGGAATGGAAAATCTTGTTTCTTCTGCCCAAGTACAGCTCCCACCGCATGATCACGGCATCGCACATTAATTCAAAGGAAGGTCCCAATTCGGAGTTACAATCACATGGGGCGGTCACCAAAGCTCTCTTCAACTCCACAAATGCTTTTAGACACTCCTTTGTTAAACTCAAAAGGTCTATTTTTCTCCAATAACGAGCACAATGGCTTGGAAATCTTTGAGAAGTCTTTAATAAATCTTCTGTAAAAGCCAGCGTGTCCCAAGAAGCTTCGAATCCCTTTGACTGAGGTTGGAGGAGGCAATTTCTCAATAACTTCAATTTTTGCCCGATCAACTTCAATGCCTCTGCTAGAAACTTTGTGGCCCAAAACAATTCCTTCTTGAACCATGAAATGGCATTTTTCCCAATTTAACACAAGATTGGTCTCCTGACACCTTTCTAGCACATTTTCTAAGTTCTTTAAACAGTCTTCATATGATTCACCAAAAACAGAAAAATCATCCATGAATACCTCAAGAGTTTTCTCCACCATATCTGTGAAAATGGACATCATGCATCGTTGGAAAGTGGCTGGGGCATTGTACAAACCGAATGGCATCCTTCGAAAAGCAAATGTTCCATACGGGCAAGTGAACGTTGTTTTCTCCTGATCTTCCGGTGCTACAGCAATCTGGTTATAACCAGAGTATCCGTCTAGAAAACAATAGAATTCTTTCCCACTTAATCTATCCAACATCTGATCGATAAATGGCAAGGGAAAATGGTCTTTCCTTGTGGCTTTGTTGAGCTTCCGATAGTCCATACATACTCTCCAACCATCCACGATTCGTGTTGGTATCAATTCATTATTCTCGTTAGCCACAACCGTCACTCCACCCTTCTTTGGCACACATTGGACAGGGCTGACCCATGAACTGTCTGATATGGGGTAGATAATCCCTGCATCAAGCCACTTAATCACTTCCTTCTTTACAACTTCCTTCATAATGGGGTTCAGTCTGCGTTGCTGTTCAACCGAGTTGCTGCAGCAATCCTCCAGCAAAATTTTATGCATACAAACTGAGGGGCTGATTCCTTTGATGTCTGCAATTGTCCATCCTATTGCCCGTTTGTAGTTCTTCAGCATTTCCAACAACAACTGCTCTTGCTTCAAATCCAAAGTGGATGAAATAATCACGGGTAAGGTGCTTCCTTCTCCTAGGTAAGCATACCTCAGATGTGTAGGGAGAGGTTTTAACTCTAACACTGGTGCTTCTTCAATAGATGGCTTGACCCGCTTAAACACTCCTCGATTAACTCCAATGATTCAAACGGTCTCTTCCCATTATCTCCCCGGTGCTTCTTTTCCCAACCATGTTACTTGAGCTTCCTCCTTTCCGCCATCCTCATCACAATTGCCGGACAAAAACATCCAAACGCACTCTTGCGGAATTCCTCCTGAATTTCTTCATCCACAACAAAGATCGAAAACACTCATAGCTGCACATTCTTCTACATCATCCGGGAATTGCATAGCTTTGAACACATTGAAGGTGACCCGCTCATCATGAACCCTCATTGTGAGTTCTCCTTTTTGTACATCGATCGGTGTCCCGCCTGTAGCAAGAAATGGCCTACCTAAAATGATTGGCACCTCCTTGTCGGCTTCATAGTCGAGCACGATAAAGTCCTGAGGAAAAATGAATTTATCTACTCGTACTAGAACATCTTCAATTTTTCCTTGAGGGGTAAACAAATGAGCGGTCGACAAGTTGAAGTGTGACCGTGGTTGGCCTTGCTTCACCTATGCTCAATTGCTTGAAAACCGACATTGGCATCAAGTTTATACTTGCACCGAGATCACACAGGCCCTTCCACAAAGAGGGTGTCTCCAATAGAACATGGAATTGTAAAACTTCCGGGGTCTCTTAACTTGGGTGGCAACTTACTACGCAAAATCACACTTGCATTCTTTTCGTGAGTGCCAATCATTTTCAAATTCTCCTAATCGTCTTTTCTTCGTAAGCACATCTTTCATGAACTTAGCATAGGTTGGCATCTGCTCGGTGCTTCCACAAGAGGTATGTTAATGTGGAGTTGCTTTAATACATTAAGGAACTTGCCAAATTGCTTCTCTTTTGCTTTTACGGAATTTCGAGGGAAGGGTGGTGGCAAGTTGACTTTTGCTTTGATCCGCAAATTCTGTTTGTGTTCTTTAAAGTAGAAATTGTCGCTGAATCGCCGTCTATTTGAATTGTTCACGCCATTCTCTCCCTTTCTTCTCGGGTTGGATTGAAGAGGGCTCTCCATGCTTTTTAGGCTTGACTTTTGGCATCTCCACTCTTTCCCTCTTCTAAGGACTATTGCCTTGCAGTGCTCCTTCAAAATCACGCCTTGGATCCTCCGTATCACTAGGCAAAGCCCCTTGAGGTCTGCTATTTAGAGCATTTGCAAGTTGCCCCACCTGGTTTTCTAGATTCCTCAAAGATGCTGCCTGGTTTTGAATCATGGCAGATTGATTTTGAATCACAGCTGTTTGATTTTGGATCACCATTTCGTTCTTTGTAATGTACTCCTTTAGCATGGTTTCAATTGCATTTTTCTGCTCCTGATGCACTGGCTTTTGAAAGGAGTTTGTTTGCTGATGACCAGGTGGTGGGGCGGTGCGGTTAGGTCCACTTGACGAGCTTGGGTCCTGATTTGCCCAAGAAAAATTTGGATGCTGCTTCCATCCAGGATTGTAGGAGTTAAGCGTGGGGATTGTTTCCTCTGTTGAAGTTACCCATATAACACACCGATCTTTGGGTTAGAAGGGCATGCTTCATATAAATGATCATCTCCACAAGACACACATGAAATGGTCTTTGTTTTCACTTCCGAGCTTCTCTCGATGTTTTCATGGACTTGACCATGTTGGCTAAAGAGGATACTTGGGCTGTAAGAGCGGTTAATGCATCCACCTCATAAGTTCCAGCTCCCCCTTCTTCCCTCAAAGTGTCCCCGCTGTTGTTGGGTATTGATAGTCATTGTTGGCTATCCTCTCTAGAATTGCATACGCTTCATTGTAGGACTTGTCAAGAAGCGCTCCATTTGCGAGATGAATTCGCCACCATTCGAGTCGAGCATTAAGACCGTTATAGAAGATCTCCATTTGACTCAATGTGCAATACCATGTTGTGGGCATTTTCTCAACAAATCTTTGTACCGTTCCCAAGTTTCATAAAGTGTCTCTTCATCCCTTCTTTGGAATGAAGTAATGTCGTTTCTCAATTTGGTGTTCTTAGTAGGAGGTCGATATTTGAGCAAGAACACGAGCTAGATCATTCCACGTGGTGATTGAGTCCGGAGGCTTCGAGTTCAACCACGTTCGAGCCAAGTCTCTCGGCAAGAAGGGAAACAACTTCATCATTAGAGCTTCTTGCGATACCCCTGTTGTTTGAACGAATCACAAACTTCAATGAACGATCGAGATGCAATCGTGGCTCTTGGTTGGCGAAGACATTGAATTGTCCAACTGTTTGAAGCATTTGAAACATCTTTGGTTTGAGCTCAAATTGTGGGGCCTGAATATCCGGTCTAACAATGCACGGATTTAGATCATCAAGAGTAGGCACAACATGCTCACGGATAGGGACGGTCTCATCATCTATCATCTTTGCATTGTTCCCATTATTTCCATTCCCATTACGTACCACAACCTGCTCCTCCATGTTAACTAAGTTAGCCAACCCCGCTGCTCTCTTCTTCATGCCCTGAAGGTGCGCTCGATCTCAGGATCTAGAGGAAGCAACTCAGGTTCTTGTGGCTCGTTCATGCACCAAGTCCGAAATTCTGACTGAAATCAAAAATTAAGATAACTATAAAAACAATAAAATCACAATGAATAGCAACTGATTTTTTTTTTTACAAATTATTCAATATACTCAATCCCCGGCAACGGCGCCAAAAACTTGTTGCACAATATCTTACGCTCAAAATAATGTGATTTGTTATGCAAGTATACACAGCCAACAAGTAATAAAAGTGTGTGAGTTATCGTTCCCACGGAGATTGAAAATTGAACTAAAATGTAAGAAAAATCGATCACTAAACAAAATGATAAAAAAATGTTTGAACAAGTAAATCGAATTTGACTATCACAAGACAAATAAAAGATAACAAACAGTATTGACTATGGGTAATGTAAATTCAGAAATGCTCTAAACCTATCAGATACGAAAACAAATGTAAAAACAAGCTAGGATTTAGAATCCCCCTGAGTTGCAAGTCTGTTAGCGTTGCTGCTAAATGCTGTAGCAAAATTTCCGTTCCGTCAACCTGGATTTCATACTTGTTCACATTAATCCTTCCAGATTATTTGTGTTTGGGTTTCAAAATTAGATTTAACATATTCCTATGCTGACCCTAATTTCAACACCTCTTTTTTAGTACACCAACATCCAGCAGTCATACAAGATAACAATATATACCTATATTGTAACAAAATCAGCAAATTCTATTGAATTTTTCTGAATCTCATATCATCCAAGTTAGATCCACTAGATTTATCTTTTTCCAAAGTTAAATCTAATTAATAACTGCAAATTAATTTCCATCAATTAGTAGTAATGACAATCGGTACACTTGAATGAACGGAAGTAGAAATATTACTTAGCATTTAACATTAACAAAACATATTCACAACCCAAGGTTCATCATAATCCCAGCTACATCAAGTTAGCTCATGTTTTCAAATGTAAGACTAATAGAAGAAATCGGATCCATAATATTCAACATATCGATTTAATGGAGTTCTGATTTAGAAAAGGGAAAGAGATGGAAGAGAAATGTGGAGTGGATTCCTCCCTCTCATTTCGTCTTAGATTCCCTTTTGCTCCCATTTGCTCCCGGTTCTTCCTCTGTATCTCTCGATTGCCTTCTTGTCCAGAAAATAAGCTCAGGAAAATCTGTCCGTCCCGTCCTTCTTCTTCGCCTTCTATTTATATGCCCGCCCCCTCTCTTTTCGGACCATGTACTATCATCCGCTCAGCTAGGGTACGCATTGGAGCTTCCAGCCACGCCCACGTGTCAGCTGCTAAGGATTTCGCCCGAGAATATTGCCATCTCAGCCATCCAAAAACGGCTCCTCAGAATAAGCGGAGAATGCCAGCTGTACAATTCCAGCTTTTTAAGACTTGGCCAAAAAGAGTTGCTGCGACAATTCGTTTGCAAAAGCTGCCTTGTCGTTTCAAAGATTAACCACTTAAAACGACATTCGCGAGAGAGTCTGCGACAATTTAATTGCAAAAGTGCCTTGTCGTTTCCAGCATTAACCATTTAAAACGACATTCGCCTGCACACACAATTACACGTTAGCCTCCTCAAACGGTTTTCTCCACTTTTTCTTTCTTTCCAATCCTTTTTTCATAGAGAAACAGAAAACAAAGATTCAACAAGCTAACAAACATAAAACAATGAAAACAATTTAAAACTCAAAGCTTATTCTCACAAATCACCCTCTAAGCAACTAATTTAAGCTAAGAAATGATTAAGATAACTCTATTTTCATGGAGTTATCAGTGATCATCTCTTCCACAAGATATGGCCTCCCTCTGTCATTAACTACCAATTTTGGCCCAAAAATCCTCCCTCTTACAGGTTTTCATCATTCTCTACATGTACATATATGATATATATATATATATATATATATATATATCCATGCCAGCTTTTTGATATCTCCATTCATGCACAAATATATACACGTCATGCAGGGGTGTATTTGTAATTTTCTAATATTATATGGCTCTAATCTAAATTAGGGAAAAAAAAAAAAAAAAAAAAAACTCACTATAAAACTATGGCCTGACGTAATTGTACCTAAATACCTTTTATCCCTACCTGAGATTGGCATTACTAGTTATTTACGTGAAGATAAATGTTAAGAAATCATCTCTGATCTTTATGTTATTGTTAGAGAGGTGAACGAGGAGTACGGGACGCACGTGAGACGGTTCGCAGATAAGGTGTTCAGGAGTCTATCGCTAGGGTTAGGGTTGGAAGCGAACGCTATGAAAGAGGCATTCGGAGGGGAAGAGCTTGAGTACATGCTGAAGATCAATTACTATCCGCCGTGTCCGAGGCCGGATCTAACATTCGGAGTTCTCGAACACACTGATATGTCGACGCTCACAATTTTGGTTCCTAATGAGGTTCCCGGTCTTCAAGTTCTCAAAGATAATCACTGGATCGACGCCAAGTACGTCCCCAATGCCATTATCGTACACATGGGTGATCAGATTGAGGTACGTACTAGGTGCTAACTATGATTTTTTTTTTTTTTTCTTTTTAATTGTGGCGCTGAGCACCACAATTAATTATAGAGAGTCGACGCCACTTGTAAATGTCACATCATAGGGCTCATAATTCATTATTGTGTGACGTTGAATACTAAACGGAAAAAAAAGGTAAGTCGAAAATAATGAGCTGGAGAGAAAAATGTAAAGCTATTTATGATATATATTTTTTTCAATGAATATAAGAAAGAAGTAAATTATATACATACATATATATATATATATATATGAACTAATTGCATGGGAATTGCATGCGCAGGTTGCAAGCAATGGGTATTACAAGAGCGTATTGCACAGAACCACAGTGAATAAAGAGAAGGCAAGAATGTCATGGCCTGTATTCTTAGAGCCACCACCGGAGTTTGTAGTGGGACCCATACCCCAGCTTCTCAACGACCAAAATCCTGCAAAATACAAGTCTAAGATGTTCAAAGACTATGCCTACTGCAAGCTCAACAAGCTTCCCCAATGATTAACATCCATTTATGTTCTTTGAATTTCTTCTATTAATGTACCGCTTAATAAATTACAGGACATCTCCTCTAATTAATTTGTTAAAAAAAATTAACTCACTTTTTGTTGAGATTTGTTCTTGATCCTTGTAATCTCCTTTGTAATTCTTTCCTAATTTAGCTTCTGCACAGTTGTATGATGAGTGTGAACAAAATAGTTAGGCTTGATTCTAGGACGTGATTCTAGGATAGCTGATTGTATTTTCTACCTATATAACCATGTACAGACTAATCACAAAGCATGAATGAAAAATACAATTTCTCTATTTTTCAAGTTGGTATCAGAGCCTCTATTGTTCATTCATCGTCTGAGTTAAAAAAAAAAAAAAAAAAAAAAAAAAAACCAGAAATCAGATTCCTTCTCAAAAGAAATCAGATTCCTTCTCAAAACCAAAATCAAAAAACCAGAAATCAAATATCTTTCTCAAACCCAAAATCAAAACCATCCTCGCCGTTGGAAGCCGTCACTCGCCACCGTCTGAAGACATCGCATCCAGACCCGTCGCCTTCGCCGATCAGACTCGTCGCCCAGACTCGCTGCCTCCACCGATCTGCTCGCCAGACGTCGTCATCACCCGCCACGGCTCTTTGCTTGCCGAGTTGTTTCCGTGTTTCAGTCAAAGCCATATGCTTCATGATTAATCTCAGGAAAACAACAGAGTTTGTCTTTTAGTGCTTATAAAGTTTGCTTTCCAGAGTTTGTTCTCACGTTTGTAGTATTATTATTATTATTTTAAAAAAAAAAAAAATAATTAAAAATGAGTGAAAAAATCATGAATTGTGCGGGATTAAATCGATTCGGTTGTAGTTCGATCGAGGAGTCTTTAATGCAGGAATCACCCTTACCGAATCAAACTATGACATATGGTCCCAATTGATGGAAATGCAAATTCTTTGAAAGAGACAAGATCTCCCACATTGGTGGCAAGATAAAGCCACGCAGAATCGGATGAAGGCTATGAGAAATGGTATCTTGAAAATCAAAAGGTCGGGAAGGTGGCTATTGATGTCGATGTCTCCAGAAATTATGAGGCGTTATTTACGCTACCCACCTGCCTACGAAATTTGGGATGCTCTTTCAAAAGCATTCTATGATGGAACCGATGAATTACAAGTGTTCACTTTGAACCAAAAGGCCTTTCTTGCCAAACAACAAGGCAAAAACACTCTCTGTTTATTATGGGGGGCTCACTGAAATATTCCAAGAGTTGGACTATCGTGATAAGGTAGTCATGAAGGATCCTGATGATGTCACAGCATATCGAAAATCCATTGAACGATTAAGAGTTCACATATTCCTCGCTGGATTAGATGGGGAGTTTGATCAAATCCGACGAGAGATTTTGCGAAGTGACCCAGCTCCAAACCTGGAGGAGTGTTATTCTTTAATTCGACGAGAGAGTGTACGCCTTATCACCCTAAAAGGCGTGTCCGAAACATCTGAAGCTTCTGCCATGGTGGCTCGTAACCAGTCTAACCAGAATCAACAAGACCGAGTACGACCCAACAATGGTAAAACGACAAATGGTATTGACAAGTCCACTTATAAATGCACCCAATGCAATCGGACTGGTCATACCAAAAGTCGTTGTTTTGAGCTGGTGGGATATCCAGAATGGTGGGATCATAGCCGGTCCAAGAAAGATCACAAAAGAACATCCACTGCAGCAGTTGTTGAAACAAAAGAAGATATTGCTGAAAAAGCCTCGGCGTTGGTAATAGCTGCAGATAATGGTGGTAAGGTTTTAAATATTTCTACACTGTTTTTAATAGTGCATGGATAATTGATTCGGTGCAATGAGATCATATGACATTTGATTCTAGACAGGTCTCACCTCTTAAAACCTCCTTACAAAAGTTTGTTTCTACCGCCAATGGAACCTCGACCCGGTCTACGGGGAAGGATCTTTAACTCTCACCGATACCTTAAATTTAGATTCGGTTTTAGTTGTTCCATCTTTAAATTATAACCTTTTGTCAGTTTCCCAAATAACAAAAACCTTATCTTGTATTGTAATCTTTTGGCCTGAATTTTGTGTGTTTAAGGACATTCAAACCAGGAAGACGATTGGTTATGGTACTAGGCGGGGAAAACTCTATTACTTGGACTTGGTGTCCAAAAGTTCTGACAAATTACAACAAGCTCTGACGGTGGATAGCTCTGAGGGGGAGAAAAAACAAAAAAAAAGAGGAGATTTGGTTATGGCATCGGCGTATGGGACATGCTTCCTTTAGATATCTAAAAAAGTTGTTTCCTAGTCTATTTGCAAAATTTGATGTTTCTAGTTTTCGGTGTGATGTTTGTGAACTGGCAAAAAGCCATCGTGCTTCATTTCCCTTACGTTTAAATAAAAGTCCACTTCCTTTTATGATTATACATTCTGATGTATGGGGTCCGTCTAAAGTCACTACTTTGGGAGGATCACGTTGGTTTGTAACGTTCATTGATGATTGTACCAAGATGACATGGTTGTGCTTGATGAAATCCAAAGGGGAAGTGAACTTATTATTTCAAAAGTTTCATAAAATGGTTGAAACTCAAGACAACATAAAGGTTCGAGTTCTTCACGGCGACAACGGTGGAGAATATGAGAATCTTGAATTTCAACAATATTTGGAAGCATTGTGGGACAGTTCATCAAACAACATGTTCTAACACACCTCAACAGAATGGGATTGCTGAGAGGAAAAATCGACACTTATTGGAAGTTGTTCGAGCTTCATTGATAGACGCCCATATGCCATTATCCTACTGGGGAGAAGCGCTTACTTCAGCAGCTTATTTAATCAATCGGGTGCCCTCTAGCATTATTGATTTTCGGACACCGTTCCAAACTCTCACAGAAGCAATTGTTGCCCCAGCTGTACCAAATTTACCTCCTCATGTTTTTGGCTGTGTAGTATTTGTACACCTCCATAAGCATCAACGCAACAAGTTAACTCCTCGAGCGCTGCGATGTGTTTTTGTTGGGTATGCTGCTCATCAAAAGGGATATCGGTGCTATCATCCTTCCACACGTCGAATGTTTATTACAATGGATGTTGTGTTTCATGAAGACACAATGTATTTTTCTGAGCCTGAACTTCAGGGGGAGTACCAGAAGGAAATTCAGACTCTAGATTACGACTTTCTAGAGTATGATTATCCCACTTCTGATAAAGCTGAATCGTCAAAGTCTGGTAACCAGGATGTGAGCAACTTGGATATAAGTGGTATAACAATGGATTATAGTGGTGACAACTCACAAGCTGGACCAGTGAACCATGAGATGGGTGAATTGGATTTAAGTGGTATAACGTTGGATCAAAGTGGTGATGAACGCCCAGTAACACAAGAAGCAAGTTTGCCTGAATCTGAGATTCTCGTTCAACAAACTGAAGATGTGGAGCCACCTTTGTCCGACGTATCATACCAATCACTTCCTGAAGGTGTTCTTGAGCCATACAAACAGCGGTTACCACGCGTCACACAATTGAGGTATCCCTAGACCCACATATGAACTGACCTATCTAGTAAAGTCAAATATCCCATGAGTCATTACATGTCTAACCACCGTTTGTCGAGAATCAAATATGTCATTTGTTAATCAATTGTCTAGTGTATCTATTCCTAACAGTGTGCAGGAAGCTTTTAGCCGACCCAGGTGGAAAGCAGCTATGAATGAAGAGATGAAATCCCTACAAAAGAATGAAACTTGGGAGCTTGTTAATCCTCCACCAGGAAAGAAAACAGTTGGATGTCGGTGGATTTACTTGCGGAAGTACAAAAGTCGACGGCACAATTGAACGCTTTAAAGCGAGGTTAGTAGCGAAGGGATACACTCAAACCTATGGGATTGACTACACAGAGACATTCGCACCTGTAGCCAAAATCAACACTGTTCGTGTTCTGTTGTCTCTAGCTGCAAACTTGGATTGGCCATTACAACAGTTTGATGTGAAGAATGCTTTTCTGCATGGTGAATTATCTGAAGAAGTCTACATGGATCTCCCACCTGGATGCATGAGACACGAGAAGCATAGTCGGAAGGTGTGCAGACTAAAGAAATCGTTGTATGGGTTAAAACAATCCCCAAGGGCATGGTTTGGAAGGTTCACGAAGTCTATGAAAGCATTTGACTACCATCAAAGCAATTCAGATCATACTTTATTCCTAAAAAAAAAAGCAGGGTAAGATCACGCACTCATTGTATATGTGGATGACATGGTGGTTACAGAAATGATTCTCAAGAAAGAAAGGCCCTACAAGAGTACTTGTCTAGAGAGTTTGAAATGAAAGATCTAGGTCCTCTGAAATATTTTCTTGGGATTGAAGTATCTCGATCCAATAAAGGAATATTTTTATCCCAAAGGAAATATGCCTTAGATCTTTTACAGGAAACCGGAATGTCAGGATGCCAACCAATTGGTACACCAGTGGAAGAAGGCCTAAAGTTATGTGTGGAGCCCAACCAGGTACTGGCTGATAAAGGAAGATACCAAAGACTTGTTGGGAGATTGATGTACTTAGCCCATACAAGACCAGATCTAGCTTATGCATTAAGTATTGTCAGTCAGTTTATGCATAATCCCGGAGAGCAACATATGAATGCAGTTATGCGGATTTTGAGGTATCTGAAATCTGCTCCTGGAAAGGGAATTTTGTTCACAAAGAACTCAGATCATCAAAGCATAGGCGATATCGATGATCTGACCGGGGCTGGTGCCGTGGATGATAGGCGATCTACTTCCGGTTACTTTACCTTTGTAGGTGGTAATCTTGTGACATGGAGAAGCAAGAAACAAAATGTTGTTGCTCGCTCAAGTGCAGAAGCTGAGTTCAGAGGTATGGCACTAGGACTTTGTGAGGCATTATGGCTAAGACTACTCTTGCAGGATTTGGGCTATTTATCTAGGCAACCGATTCAACTGTTTTGTGATAATAAAGCGGCATGTGACATTGCTCATAATCCAGTTCAACATGATCGTACAAAACATGTCGAGGTAGATAGATTCTTTATCAAAGAGAAGTTGGATGACAAAATCATGGAGTTACCGAAGATTCGATCAGAAGATCAGTTGGCTGATATCCTCACCAAAGCAGTTTCAAGCCGAATGTTCTCAAAGTTTTTGAGCAAGTTGGGCATGTGTGACATCTATGCTCCAACTTGAGGGGGAGTGTTGAGATTTGTTCTCGATCCTTGTAATCTCCTTTGTAATTCTTTCCTAATTTAGCTTCTGCACAGTTGTATGATGAGTGTGAACAAAATAGTTAGGCTTGATTCTAGGACGTGATTCTAGGATAGCTGATTGTATTTTCTACCTATATAACCATGTACAGACTAATCACAAAGCATGAATGAAAAATACAATTTCTCTATTTTTCAAGTCTTTTTCTATTACTCTCTTTAAATTCACTGTTTTATTTCTCTTAATTTGATATTTTCCCGTATTATGCTATTGCTAATGTATAATAATTTTCAGGGTGTTCAGTACCCCATCACAAGGTAAAAAGTTGCAATAAAAAATCTGCTTGACGTTATGTATTTGACAACTTAAAGTAAGCCTGCATTCACGCTGATGGGCCTTATTAAGAATTAATCAAGAAATGTTATATACGTTTCACGCATCAATTAAATAAACAATAGAAGTTGATCTTTCGAAGCAACCCAATATTATTTTTAAATAATTTGAGAAACAAATAAATCCTCCGCTTAACAAGAAAACGCAAATAAAAAGCAATTAAAGATCTAAACACGCAACCTAAAACCGCACAACCCGGAGCACCACGAGTGACACTATCGGTATTAATTACCTATAATCCAGCTTAGAGGGGGAAGCTAACTGATATGTGCAAATGAGTGAAATAACACGTTTAAGATGGTGTTTAGTAAATAATAGCATATTTTTTTTTTTTTTTCTGAATATGTAGTAAATAATATAATTTAATATGTTAGGTTTTTAGTACTATTAAAAAATTAGAAATACCCTCAACTCTTTTTCCTTTCTAGGTTTACCAGTGTTAACACTGGCAACCGGTAATACTGTATTTATAAGTAAATCTCATTCCATGTGCTAACACCCAATAAATCCTTGATTTGCCAATAAATCCAGACGTGGCCTGTAAATTCTAGATTTATTGGTAAAGCCGTATCACTGGTGCTATCAATAAATTCAGGATTTACCTGTAAATCCACCTCGCTGACAAGAGCACTAACGCTGGTGAATACGAGATTTATTGGTAAATCTGATTGCCGATACCGGCACTCGGAAATCCCGAACTTACTAGTAGATCTAGTTGCAACCAGTAAAATTCAGATTTATCAATAAAGTCATATTGTCGATGTCGCCATCTCGGATTGGTAAATACATGGATTTATCAGTAAATCCAAACCAGAATAGAGCTAAAATTACTTGACCATAAAAACTAGAATAAAAGTTTGTCTATAGAAATAAATAACATAATTGTTGTAAATACACATTTACAACTAAGAAAATTCCGAAAATACCCCATGTTTTTCTCCTTCTCTCCTTTCTCACAATTAGTATCTTTCGTTGGAACTGTAGCCAGAGTCGCCATTGCCATATCCGAAGCAATCACCGGAGTTACAGCCCTCGTCGGAACCTTTTACCAAGAGTATTTTAATAAATAGGTCATTTACCAAATTTTTTTTTCAAGATGTTATAGTAAATGAATTATTTACGGCAAATAATTCATTTACTACTTCGTAAATAATCCATTTACATGGTAAGTTTTTTATTTACTAAGAACATATACAATGTTTGGATGGTTTCATTTACCACGTAAGTTAAGCACTTACTGTCAGTGGTCGGAAAACCCACAACTTCAAAATGCAATTACTTCTTTGTCCGACCTCCAGTTATAGTGATTCTTATTCCTATGCACTCTTAGTGTGTGGACAAAGAAAGCCCATACCACAATTAACAGCCTCAGTGCTCGTCGGATCATGCCCCCGAGGCCCGTCGGACTTTTGCATTTTTCCTCGCAAAATTCACAGCTTCCAGCGTCATCGGTGTACAACTCTGGTCCCATTACACTCAGACTTTCATGGGGAGTAAAAGCCTAGACCTAAATACTCCGAACAACTACCGAAAGGAGAGGATCGACAAGTGGAAAAGAGTAAGAGGAAGAGTAGGAGAGAGAGAGAGAGAGAACAAACAACAATGATTAACAGCGATGCTCACAACCTCGATGACAACGGCAACGACATTTTGTCATGACGCCGGAGAAGGAGGAGGATAGAAAGCCGGTTGGGAGAAGAGAAAGATATAAATTTCAATGAGATCTAGAAGAAGAAAGAGAGAGGAAATAAAGGTCAATTTTGTCAAATTAAGTTGTAAAGTGTTATTCCGTTCACTTCGTTAATTTAAATTTTTAATTCGAGTTGAGATTTGATTTTATGTGAGAGTTTTTTACTGTAGTAAAAAAGTTAGATGTGATTGTTTGTGAGAGCTTTTTACTGTAACAAAACTCAAATTTTAAACTCAAATAAGCGAAATGATATTTTTATCAAACTTAAAACTGCTATTTACCTTCATCAGTCGAGAGATTTGGCCTATATGCTACAATTTCCCGTTAAAAAAAAACTTAAAAAAAAAAACTAAAAAAAAATTATTTACTGATAAATATCTAAGAAAAATTCACGGTTTATTAGAACCAACGGTGAGAAAGAGAGAAGATGACTTGTAGTGTATCCAATACTTAGACAAACTACAAGAAACAAGATTTTATTTCTCCTAGACAACATGCCGTATTTTTGACAAAGCACTAAATTAAAACGACGTGACCTTTGTAGTTCCTACACCAACACTAAAAACAAGTACCCATAACACATTTTGAACGACATGTCGTTTTTTCAGGGAATTTATAACTTGCAGCACATTTCGCGCGTTTCAAATCTCTTCTTGCGAAAAAAAAAAAAAAAAAAAAGAGAAAAAAGACCTGAGCGTATGATATTAAACGACAATGAGTGATCAACGACCTGAAATCGAATAAACGACATCCAAATGAGTAAAAAAAAAAACATAGCGCCACGAAGAAATAAATAAAGAAAATGGCTGAATTGAACGACATGTCGTTGCTTCACGCATTTGTAGTCCCAAAAAGACTTGCAGCACGTTTCAGGAATTTCAAGACTCCTTTCGGAAAAGAGAGAGAGAGAGAGAGAGAGAGAGAGAGAGAAGAGTCAAAGGCACGTGAATACAATCTTAAACGACAATGAATGGTCAATCACCTAAAATCAACTAGTACGATCTCAAAGGCCACATAATTCGCTTTTGGTTTCCCTCGTGATTTTCAAAGGCCACTTAATTCTCTTTTGGTTTCAAACAAGCCTTCAATTAGTACGATCTCATTTTAGTTTATGCTATGTATGTAGGTAAATTGTTTGGGCTAAAGAGAAGTCCCATATCGCATAGTTTGTGACTCCACCTATCCTACCTTATGGGGTTACCTAGCTATTTCAATACTATATCATGTCATGAAAGTAAATAATATGAAAGAGTGGTGTAAGATCAATTGTACTCTTAAAAAGTTGGTAGGTTCTTTGTCGGACTGTACGGAGGAGGGGATCGTTCTGCCATAAACATATAGAAAGTGAGAAATGTAATATTATATTTGATACAACATTGATATTCAAAAAGTGTAAGAGTTTGGATAACTAATTTCCTCGCATGAGTAATGTTATGTTACACTTCTTGCTTGTAAGGTTATGCCCCGTTAAATTGTTATGTTACACTTTTTACTTTTATTTTTAAGGTACTGTTTTGTATACCGACATTTATAGTGATTATGATCCTTTCTTTACTTTCTGAGATCACACTTTATGTTGACCATGTTAATGAATTGCTACAGATCTTATCTTGAATTTGAAATTTGATAAGTTATTTTTTGTTTTCGTTTTCGTTTTTAAAATTTTCATCAAACAAACGCGATTTTTACACCGTTTTTGTTTTTGTATCTCAAAATACGTGCAGAAACGTTTTCAAAAACAATTCCAAACGCACCATTTGTTTTTGCTTTGTTGCCGAAGAAAAGCTAATTCTTAAGTAGTTTTGATGAGTTGCTAATAGATACAAGGATTCTAAGTACAATTTTGATATCTACCAGCTACTGCTTTGTTGAAAAAGAAAAAGAAAATTAAAGAGGAGAGCTATTAGACAAACCATTAAAGACGGAAGATGCCTCATTTAAACAAACCATTTCCAATAGTGTACCAAATAGTATCTTTCAATTTATAATAAGTCCACTACTCCACAGTTCTAATAGTTAATTCAACGCAGATCAAAGTCAGAAACTCAGACCAACATGTTATACACCAAACAATCCAACAAAAAGTTATAATGAAGTTCATTAAATTTAATATTTATCTATTGATGATATTGTTGTTTTAACTTGAGATATTGATCCGACAATTATAAAAATTAAATAATTAATGAAATTTTTATAATAATTAATAAAATTAAATTCTTATCATCATGTCATATAATTTGTTATATATTAACAGATAATTGTTAATGGTAACAATTGAAATATATCACACACTTGTTCGGTCTAAAGTCACAAAAGATGGTGGTATAGACTATTTATTACCACCAATAAATGCCCCATTAGCAAAGTGTTTTTTATTTTTATTTATTTATTGTTGAGGAGCTTTTGTAAAGTGTTTGATGATCAAAACCCTACCTCTCTCTCTCTCTCTCTCTCTCTCTCTCTCTCTCTCTCTCTCTCTCTCTCTCTCTCTCTCCTAGTGACAAAGAGTTGAGACTACACACGCAACCTTGTAAAATATTTAAAGAGTTCCACTTGTTTTAGTGACCATTCCGATCAAAGATACACCCTTCCATCTTTGGCATGATCATGCAAGTTGACATAGGTAGCCTGGCCCATGACCCAAATTGTTTTTCTATGCGTATTTTTCAACGAAATGTCTCTTTCAGTTCCTGTCTTTTGATATTGACAACCCAAAATTTGTTTCTATATATATTTATATATTTATCAACAGTACTAGGTGGATATACCACCGATTAGGACATTTTAGGCCTAGATATTTATTTTCAAGGACTTTTTTTTGGTAAGATTTTTCAATTTTTAATTGTTAAATCTAATTAAAATCATATTAAATTAAAAAAAAATGCAAACTAGATAATTTATGATGCATATTTAATGGCTAAAAATAAGAATTGACGATATTTCCATTTTAATTTTTTTGTCCTACCAAATGAATTTTTTTATTTCATATACAAAAGAATTATAGCTTAGTTTAGTAGTATTGAAGATTTTAAAAAAATTACTTTTAGATGTGCTAAAGGAAGAAACAGTTGTTAAAAAAAGTAGCTTAGTGTTTGGTAAATTATAATTATAGTAGTTATGTTGGTTCCAAAATCAATATAATAGCGTTTGGTAAATTATGAGGTTGAATTGCTGTGAATAATTAAAAATAGTTATATTATATTATAATATAATAAAATATATATAATTACAATATAATATATATTTATTATTATTTTAATATAATATAAAAAAACTATTATTATATAATTATGATATCGAATATAATATTATTATTAAAATAATAATTAAAATAATTAAAAATAATGATTATATTATTTTATTTAATATAATATATATAATTATAATATAAATATTTATTATTATATTTAATATAATACAATAAAAATTATTAAATAATATATTATATAGTTGATATATAATATAATAATATTATTAAAATGGTTAATATAATTACAATATTATAAAATATATTATAAAATTACATAAAAATTACAATTATATTATATTATAATATATTACATTCTATAATCATTATTATATTATATTAAACAAATATATTATAATTAATATATTATATAACCATAAAGTGTGTAATACACTATAATATATAATAATATTAGAATTATAAGATTATATTAATAATTAATTATTATATTATTATATTATTATTAATATAATAAATATAATTATATCAATATAATATAATGTAATAATATTATTGTAATATTATTAATATAATAAATATAATTCAATCAATAACATATAATATATTATAAAATAATATATTATAAAATATAATTATAATATCATATTATTAAAATAATTATAATATTATTATAATATCATATTATATGATAAAATAATAATATTAGAGTTATTAATATAATTATAATATTATTTGTTATAATATTACTATTATATTATATTATGTTATGCGTCTGAATTTTATATTAAGAAGATTGTAAATTTTAAATTTTATTAGGGGTATTATGAGTATTATAAAAGTTTTATTAATTGTATTATGCTGATTCTTGCACAATCTAAAAGTTAAAGTTGTCTTTAGACTGTTTCTGATTTTAGTTGTAAATTCTTAAAAATTTCTTCAAAAAGTACTTTTAAAGAGATTTAATAAATATTAAAATCAACTTTTGCTACAAGCAGAAACTGATTTTAGAAGGAAAAAATAATACTAAACTAAACCTATGAGTTGATAGACAAATTGTGGTGAATAACTAATACGAGATTTTTATA
Source organism: Morus alba (assembly GCA_012066045.3). NCBI lineage: Eukaryota > Viridiplantae > Streptophyta > Magnoliopsida > Rosales > Moraceae > Morus > Morus alba. Next base: position 937,629 of record CP050224.2, read on the forward strand.
GTAGGCACTCAAAAAGTAACTTCTAAAAAGACTCAGTTTTTCAATTGTTGAATTTATATAAAAAATTATATATTTTACATATTTTTTAATGTGATTTATGATTTTAATAAAATTTAACGATCCTAAACTAATCTTACTAAAAAAGACCCTAACTTACAAAGAAAATACACCAAATTTTGCTCATGAGGCGAATTAGTATGAGTTTCTCAATTGCTACGAACATACAAGTGGTACATACACGTACAACTTTACAAGTTATATATCATGCGGTTATGAAAACTTTTATAGTTGTTCTTGTTAAGGTCTTGAATTTGTACCGATCCCAACATGTTTGGTGAATTACACAATGATACAATGAATTTATCCGAGTACACCGTGGATGTCCTTATAACCTTTTCTTATTAGGAAAACAAAAAGAAAAAATTAACAAATTAAGAGCCGTTTTAGTTTCAAATTGATGAATGTTCATGGCATTTTATAAAAGCCAATTAATACACGGCAACTTTTGAGGAATCTCATGGTTTTCTTGGTGGGCTAGTTTGAAGTTCATATATAAAAATTGATAAATGAGCTACCCCACTATATATATATATATATATATATATATATATATACACTTAAAAAAATCTAAATCAATCCCATTTGCGTATGAAGCAATATATATATATATATATATATATATATATATTTAAGAAAAAAATCTAAATCAATCCCAATTGAGTATTAAGCAATGCTTAGGGCACTAGCCTATGTGTATGGCTAGGATGAACTTGACATATAAGCACTCCCTAAAAGATGGCGTCATGGTGTCACTATAAGTAAAAAGATGAATAAGATTACTTGCAATGTTGGGATTCTTGTAAGTATATTAGCCTCCTTTTGTGGGTCCCACTCAAAGATACTTTTCTTGTCCACTTGTATTTCCTCCCATCAAAGGATTTTCTTTGTTCTTCTCGTCCACTAATTCAAGGGAAGCCAAAGAAACCCGGAATTCCTTGCCAAAAAATGAATTCCTTGCATAGTTTGTCTCTAATTAATCTAACAATTTTGGATCTTTTTATTGGCTAATCATAGAGCCTCAGTCCTATAGTCACTTGATATTCATTAAAATAATCGTATAAATATTCTTTAAAAGTGTATGAATTAAGATTTTTATTTTTTATTTTTAATTTATAATTTTTTTAATTAAATAATTGTACTAATAAAAAAATATTTATTAAAAATATGAGATAAAAATTTAAACTGACATACTCTAAAAAGTAAATTCTCATTTTTTTATATTCATCACCTGAGTGGATAGGGTCCATTTCACATTTTTTAAACAAGTAAAAAAAAAAAAAAAAGCAAGACTTTGATAGATGATGATATTATGACGTCATCAGCTTTTGTCCTTACACATGAACTATGGTCTTTCGATCGGCTGAAATTAAGCTATTGTTAGTTCATATGTCATTTTCATATTTTATTTTTTGTCTATTTTTCATGTAAGAAGACGTTTATACACTAATTGCTACTCATAATTAGCCTCACAGTCCTCTTTACCTTCTCCAAAATCAAGTCTAGCAATACAAGTAAGCAGGACAAATTCTTATAAATTTAAGTATATTTATTCCAGTTAGAAATTAAAAAATACGCATATTTTCTCTTCCAACCAACCAAAAAAAAAAAAAAAACTAGAAATACCTAGAAAAACGCTTGTTCATTAGAATTTTCTACTCTCTCTCTCTCTCTCTCTCTCTCTCTCTCTCTCTCTCTCTCTCTCTCTCTCTCTCTCTCTCTCTCTCTCTCTAATGTTTACTGAGGGTATAATTGTTTGGAACTTTTGGAATTTTTTTTTAATTTTTTTTTATTTCCTTTGCTGTTTACTTTTACAGTCAAGTAGCACATGATAATCCCAGCAGATGTGTTCCATTCCATGCATCTAACCAAGTGGGTCACTCTCGTTCAGAAGGACAAATACTAAATGCTTTTCAACCATAAAAACAAAGCAAAAATAATAATAACAATTAAGAACTCATATTTTACAAGAATAGATTCTTTGCTTCAAAGCAGAAAAATATTAATAGTAAAAAGAAAACAGTAGAAATTCTTTTCCTTTCCAAGCATGCCAATGGACGTACTCAAGCCCATAACACAATTAATAAGAAAGAAGCCAAGAAACCACAAATAAATAAAACCCACATCCTCAAATCCCCTCTCTTGAAGTGCATTGTAAGCCAAAAAAAAAAACCTTCTCCTTCAATGGCGTAAAAGCGACACCTAGAGCCGCTTGCGTGCCCGAAACCGGTAAAATAAGAGCAACCCCACATAGAATTAGTGCAAAAGATTATGCCCCACATCACAATTTTTTAACCTTTCTTTGAATTTCTTTTCAACACTAGCATTAGTGGTGGCTATGCATATAGAAACAGAGTGAAACAGAGTTAAAACAGAGTGAAAAAACCAGAGGAGAAACAGTGTTTTGCCCCCACATGCTTATGAAGAGTGGGAATTGCGGGATCTGTCAACCTGGGAAAGCCGGGAGAGTTCTTCTTGGAAGGTATCTTCGATTGCATCCATGAAATCACCGTGGCCTTGTCTTTCTTTTCCGATAGGATGACTGATTCCGCTTACAAAGTCGACACGACGCCACGACTCGCTCAATGGAGGATCGAGAATTTGGCGTCCTGCACGTACCGAAAATCCGATCCTTTCAAGATTGGGAAGTGGAACTGGTAAGTAAAAAAAAAGTAGTGACTTTCTGAATCAATTTTCCATACATCTTATCTCTGTTTGTTAGTAGTGAATGGACACTCGAAACAGGACAAAAGAATCTGACCCCCTCTAGATGTAAGGATGAAATTGAACTTTGTTTTAGTAGATGAGAAATTTGAGGACAAGAAAAAAGAAACAGATTTTGCTCAATTTTTATATCCTTCATATTTTAGAGTTGAAGAAAACCTTGACAAACTTTTTTTTTTTTTTTCTCTGAATTGAAGGCATTTATCTGTGGAGAAGAATAAGGTGTTGTTTGTTAAGCTTTATCCTGAGGTATCAAATTTAACTAGGGATAATCCGCCGATCGCCTCGTTCATCGTTCGAGTCGTCTGTTCCGCCGGCGATCGAAAGTCCTTAACTCATCCAGGTAACCGAAACACTCATGTTTTCTTTAAAAAAAAAAAAAAAAAAAAAAAAAACTGTGAGCAGGTGATAAAAGAACTTTACAAAAACGTTTCTTCCAAGGCCGTGTTTGGTATAGGAAAAACGTAGAAGGAAAGATAAAAAGTAGGAGAAATAATGGATGGATTCTAGGACAAGAGAGATTAGGCATTGTTTGGTTAGATTGATTAAATAAATAAATAGATTAAATGAGTGTTTCCAAAATTATGTCCAGAGGACCCAGTTTTGACCTCTCTAAAGATGGGACGATTAGATGAGGGAATTTACACACCAAACATGACAAGAGAAAGACCCTAATTTTTCTTTTTTTTTTCTCATCTAAATTATATATCTAATTCTAGGTTATGTTTTCTTTCCTTCTTACCAAACTTGCTTCCCTTTTCCCTATCACAATTTATCAACTCTTTTTTTTCCTTTTGGATTTTTTTTTTTTTTTTCCTTTCCATTGTATCATGCAGAAATCAAAGACAAACAGCTCAAGAACAACGACGATTTCATTTGGGCAATTGACGTCCCATTAACTGGAAAATTCATTATTGACGTTGAATTTCTTGATTTAAAAATTGCATCTCCTTCTGTAAGTTCTCTTCATCTATGCCTTTTAATTTCCCAAGTGTATATCAATCAAACAGATTTTTAGTAATTGAATAGAAAAATAGTTAGAAGAACTGATAGCTCGGTATCAATTCATCTTGCCTAATTTTAAAATGATTTTTTTTTTTTTTTTTTTTTGTGATCGAATATTTTTAGGGCGGCGAACCTTGCTCCATTTGGGACGACGGGTTCACGCAGAAACAATCAAATGCGACGGCTCTAGCAACGTTGGGACGAATGTTGACCGAAGGCATCCACACTGACATCATAATCCACGCTTCCAATGGGAGCATTGGCGCGCATCGCGCTGTTCTGGCGACGAGATCTCCAGTTTTTCACAGCATGTTCTCGCATGACCTCAAAGAGAAGGAAATGTCCACTATAAATATATGTGACATGTCAATAGAGTCATGTCAAGCCTTTCTCAATTACATCTATGGAAACATCCAACATGAAGAATTCTTAGCACATAGGCTAGCCCTTCTTCGTGCCGCGGATAAGTATGACATCGGACCTAAAAGAGGCGTGCCACGATAGCCTTCTAGAAGACATTGATGCAAAAAATGTGCTTGATAGGCTCCAAAATGCATCTCTCTATAACTTGCCAAAACTTAAGACTAGTTGCATGAGGTACCTTGTGAAGTTCGGCAAGATATTCGATATCCGCGACGATTTCAATGCCTTCTTGCTATCTGCGGACAGGGAGCTGATAGCGGAAATCTTCCATGAAGTATTGAGTGCATGGAAAGGTTTCTGAAAATGATCTTTGCTTGCAAAAGAAGGAAAGCATTAAAAATATGTGAAAAGCTTGTGGTATTTTTTTTATATCAAAGTCCATAAAGATGGATTCTCTGAAGAATTTTAGCATGAAGGATTTGTTGATCAAGAAGATGATTCTTTTGTGCATATGGGATTGATTTTTAGGTATTGATCTTGTTATTTGTAAATATATTGGTTTGTATCGCATAGATATTGTATCTTTGTCACAAAACATTACACATTCTTAAATTATGAAGATTGGATATTATTTATTTCAGATTTTTTTTATTTTATAAATATTTTAGTTGAAAATAATTTTATGTGTTTGTCCTTGAGGTCTAATTTATGTCATAACCAACTCAACCAACAATGCCTTTCCATTTATTTACGTAAAGTAGATATTGGCATTTCTTTTCCTCTGCAAAACCTAGGTCAAACTGCTCTTTAAGGTTGTGCATATGAATGTGAAATCAAAATATACCAAAAGTTAGTTACACCTATAGTTGGACCTTTTGCAGAGACAGAATATGGAACAATTAAACGCTCTAAAATAGTATAATGAAAAGCTAACAATTTTGGAACCAAAAAAGCGGGCTTCCTAGTTTCAGTCAATTTTATTGTTTAACAAAAATAAAACAACTAATTGAAATTCATTCAATGAAATAAACTTTAACCTTTGCAGTTATTATTATTATTTTTTTCCCTTTCTTTTTCTCTAAGTAAACCGTCGAAGTAATTTTAACCATTTACTATTATAGAGGTCTAAAACCAATCTACTATATTCATCAATATTAACGTAATTCCCCTTTTTAAAGTAAAAAATATAGTGGTTGCTGACTTAGCCTAATCAGGTTAGAGTTTGAAACTCTTTCCGTCCAAGTTCGAATAACAAGAAAAATAGTAAAAAATAGGCCAATATAAAAAGCTTAAGAAATTATATAGGTCAATTTTTAGTTATAGAAATTAATAGGCCATAAATTGTTAAGTTATGATTCATAATTAAATATGTTATGGATAAACTTGTCAATTTATGGCTCATAGTCAGGCAAGTTATGGACAATTATGGATAATAATTTATCAAGTTATGGTTCATAACCAGACTAATTATGGACGAAAGCAGTAATTTGGCCTATTTATTAACTTATGTAAACTATTGGCCTATTAATTTTAATTCATCTCAAGTTTTGACATATTTCTCTCTTTCTCCCAAGAATAATAATAATAATAGTAATAATAATAATAAATGCAAAAAAAGGCTAAAATGTATGACTGAAAAACTGACTTGAAAATCAAATATTCCATTAACTTTCCTCCTTGTATATAAGCAAATCATATCAAGATGGATATTATGCAAACAAAAAAAAAAAAAAAAATAAATAAATATTCAGGAACAAGAGCTATGTTTTTTTTTTTTTTTTTTTTTTTTTTTTTTTTTTTTTTTTCCAGCTAGTAACTAACCTTATAAGCAACGTTCTAGAGTCTGTCTTTTTTCAGTCTCTTTTTGCTTTCTAAGTTTTGGAATGACCTCTGACTCAAATCCCAAAAGGAGCTTTGCTAACCATAATTTTAGCATTTGAATGGAAAAGAAAAGCTTCTAAATATTTATAACAGAAAACTTCTTGGACTGGCTATATTATATAGACAACTACAAGAGAGGAGTGAGAGAGAGAAAGACACAATGAAAGAATATGGAGGGAATATTATTAGGATCTTCGTAACTATTTTTTTCTCTATTTTCTAGCTATATTACAGGCCAGACCTAAGTTCTTAGCCCAAACGACATCTATTTTACACCAAATAATGACTTTTTGAAGGAGTTCATTTGAGGACATTATAAAGCCCAGTATTTGATGGTCTCTATCCACTTCAAAATCAAATTGACTCCCAAAGAAGAGTTTTAGAGAATATTAGAGTTTATTTGGTACGAAAATTTAAAACATGGTGATTCTAATTATGATTTTTGAATTAGAATCATGATTCATGATTTGAGTTCAAATCATGATTCTAAAATCGTGATTCAAAATCAAGAGTTTGAATCACTTTGAATTAAGAGGGGATGATTTTAGAATCACGATTATGTCTGGTTTAAAACATCACATCATAAACGTCTTTATCTTTTCTTTTTCTCATTTTGCATAGAAAAAAAATTTAGAAAATAAAGGCTTTGAATCAGTCTATCTCCAAACTAAAACCTTTTTGGCATTGCAGTCAATTTCATGCTCAAAGGTATATTGTTAAACCTTCATATTCACTGAATACGTTTCTCTTTTTTTTTTTTTTTTTTTTTTTTTTTTTTAAAAAAGGGGACATAAAACACTACTTATTTAAATATTTACTTTTTCTCGAATAATTTAAGTATTATTGATTTAGATAATTCAATCTTTAGTCTCAACATTTGAAATGGCTCCATAACTGTAATTACTGGCGTTGTATATTATTTGATGGGTAGCGATCCAAAGTTATCCTTTATATTTCTTGAACCGCTTATTAATATTTTCTTCAACTTAAAGCCGAGGATTTGAATTCCATATCTTAAGTGGAGCCGGGTGTCCAACTAATGAAATGTTAATTTCTAATTGGTAAGATTTTTTATATAAATAAGTTCATGAATTTAAGAAATGGCACTTGACTTGTCATATCACTTGGTACAAAGGGTACAATGGTAGAAAAAGTTTCGCACATACATTTGGGCTCCTATGATTATAATTATCCCTATAAATAAGTATATCTCATTAGATATAATCTAATGTCTGTCGGGATCCTGTGGCTCGGGGATGAAGTGATGAGGGCTGAAACACACTATACGACTTGTTGAAGTCATATTCAACATGACTGAAGTACTGCTTAGTTGTATTCAAAGTAGATGATAACAGTAGGACTTCTGACGAAGATTTGGGGACAGTTAAGTTCGAATAGAACATAAGGTAATTAAATCTTACGGCTCACTTCGTTGCCGAATATCCAAAATGCCTTTGCAAGAGATGTTAAAAAATAATAAGTAAAGAATTATATAGACAAAAAATGGTAAGAGAAGTGATCAAATAGTTGATTGAATAGAAGACACAGAGGTTGGATGAGGCTATAATAAAGCAGTGTTTTGAAGACAGACACGGACTGCTTTGAGAGCGAATGCGTGACTTTTAAAGTTAGATAAGACTTTAGTTGATCGAAGATCTGATGATAAAAGCAGGTAGCTTCAAGAGCGAAGGAGTGGCTCGTAATTCTGGATTAGGCTTCAATGAAGCGGTACTCTGAAGACAGACGCAGGTTGCTTTGAGAGCGAAGGAGTGACTCAGAGCACTTCTCTAAAGGCGAGTGCAAGTTGCTTTGAGGATGAAGGTTCTAGTGCTTTCGTGAAGAAGTTGGAAGGTAACTTCAAACACTCTTAAATGATCAATTAAAGAAGATCTAGGAGAGTTTTTGTGGAGTTTCTAAGGCTATCAACACACTTGGTACCCCTCTCAAACTTGAAGAACTTCAAGCCTTTAGGGCAAAAGACTTGAGAAACTTTAAGAAAATCGGCTCATGTGTAGGCTAAAACCAGTTGCTCTGAGGGCTGATCGACAGCCTCTGACGAAAACTTGTGCAAAAGCAACTCTTCTTAGAGAGAAGCCACCAATTAACTTTCGAAGTTGACAAGAAGATGGCCCGAACATAGAATGATTTGGAGGCAAAGTTCTGAATTTTGGGCTAACTTAGAGCTTCCTCAAGTATGAAAATCTCAAGAGTGCTTGACTTTAATTTTATGCTCAGTTGACTTCCTCTTTTAGAGCTTTGATCTCGTGTTAGACCTTGTCATATATGGTTTATGCGAAAATGACTAAATAATCTTTGTTTTAGGGTCTAACACTAGGTTACTTTGGAGGAGCATGCAAGGGATCTCTTGGAGGGAGCCTCTGAGAGGCAAGTTCGACATGAAGAAAGTTTGAGGAAGATACACTTTACACATAGAGAGTCTCTTTTAGGCATGCGCATTTAGACGCGAAGAAAATCTATAAGAGACGTGACTGCCATAGAGGGAGTCTCTATTAGGCATGTTTGATACAAATGAAGGAAGTCTTAGAGATAAGCTTGCACAGAGAAAGCCTCCGTCAGGCGCATCTAGCACAAATGGAGCCTCTATTAGAGTCAAAATAATGAGTTACTATTAGAGTCAAAACAAAGAGTTTAAACCTTGGCTAGTGAGAAAACTTCTAGAGCATGGATTTTAACATTTTTGGGCTTTAAAAAAGATGAAAGAAAGGCATTTTGGGAATATCACCTAAATATTCTTAACCTAATTGGAAACAAGTGGGATTTAAATTAATACTCAATTAAGAGATAAACGAGCCCATTTGGTTACACATGGCCCACTAAAGCACTATGACACGAGTTTCTCGAGTGTGACTTGGGTCCATAAAACGTGCTCAATTAGACCACGGAATGAGATTATTGAGCACGAACCCTTAAATAGGCCTAGTACAAAATTGAGATCACACAATATTAATAATACACTTGCTTATCTTAACCAAAAGACATTGTATAGCAGCCTAAGCATAACATATTAGATCAAATTTTTGACACATTTATTGCATAAAAATATTACTAATATATTTCTTTAAGCAGATATATATATATATATATATATATATATTCAGAATGACTCGGGAAATAATCCATCAAAAAGTTGGTGAAGGAACTTCTTTCAAATGAATAAGTTTGTTGTCTAACATATAGGAGTAATTCTTGCTAAGCGATGGAAACTCAATTACAATGACCTTAAAATAAGGAGCATTTACACCCAAATCATTGAAATCTTGTTCAACACATTCCATATGAGTGTCATTATGTTTTTTTTTTGGGCAAGAATGATGTGATTATTTTTGGGATAAAAATTTCCCAACATTAGTATCGCCAATGGAACGTCCAAGAAGAAATGAGTGTAAAAAAAAAAAAAAAAAAAAAAACAAAAAAAATAAACTTTTGCATTTCCTATTTCCCTGATTTTGTGCTTAGATTACCATTTTCTACCGTTTTTACTATTTTCTAAGAACCGTCCAAAGAAAGAAACTGAATCACATATGAATTGTACTATTTCCACTTATAATTCTTTATTGCCCTTGATTTTCTCATTGAATGTTGAGGTAATTGTGGTCATGTTTAGCAGAGTTTTTCAAAAGCAGCTTTTTAAGTTTAAAAGTTACTTTTAAAATTGTTTAAATGATATGTCAGAAATGCTTTTACGTTTTAAAAAATCTTTCAGTTAAAGTCAGAAACGGACACTTAGCAGTAACTCATTTAGAATATTGGTTCCACTATTCTCTATTGGCACGTACAAAGAAAGATACTAATTAAGGAAAAAAAGAAACCAAATCCATTTTTAAACTCTAATTTAGGTCATGCTCTTTTTGCTCCTAGTTTACTCGAAAAAGAAAATACAAAAACCATTTTTTTTAGGGCTAAATGGCAGGATTTGGTAAGTGTAAATAACCAGCTAAAAATGAAATAATTCAAAATAACACTACAATAAACGTATAAGCTACTTATATTTTTAGTTATTGTTTACCTTATCTGTTTTCTTGGACGCTTTGACAAAAGAGTTCAGACAAGAAAACAAATGATGTACAATTTCGGAAAAAGTTTAAAATTTTGATTTAGGGGAAAGTAATTGGATGTTGAAAGAAATAAATGATAACTTTTGCTATTTATCCATAACATTAACAAAAAAGAGTAAAGTGGAACCTTTTTATATCAATATATATATATAAATATATATATATATATATATATATTAGGAGATATATAAGTATTTTAAGTCTTTAAGTAAAAATAAAAAAGTTATGGGGAAAAAAAAAAGGCAAGGCATTATTTGTCTGCAAAGGTTTAGTAGTTGAAGCGTCCAGCAAACAAAGACTTCTACAGAAGGGATTAAATTTAAGTTTCAGGATTGAAAAAGAGGCATACACTTAAAGCATTATTATTTTAAAAATAATAGTTCATTAAACATGAAAATTTTTAAAATAACGAAACAATGTGCTTCAAAAAAATCAAAATAATGTTTAGAAGAAATCCGCTAATTTCATTGTCAAATTTGTTTAATATGACTGAAATCCTAGCAAACAAAAAAAAAAAAAAAAAAAAAAAAAAAAAAAAAAAAAAGTATAAATTTTCTTTCTTTCCTTTTTCTTTTCTTTTCTTTTTTGAAGGAATTTATGGTGCATCAAATTGTTTACAAGTAGTAACTGTCGATTTATAAAATAAATAAATAACATTTCAATCCTAGGAATACTGCGAATGAATCTCAAAGCTTATGAACACGTGATCACTAGGAAGTCCAAAAAGAGAATGTCTAGATGTGTTCTTAAGATTAAAAGATATTTGTTCTCTGTTTGGGAAGTCAACGGATTCATTTTATTTCTCTTATAATAATTACCATATTAGAGGCCATGATTTTGGAACGAAAATTGGATTAAGGGGATAATTTTAATAACATGACATCTTTCGCGTTTACCTCGTATAAAAAATAATGTATTTTTTTAGGTTTTTTTTAAACTAATTTTTTGTAGTTGACTTGAAAATTTGAAGATTTGCATTTTTAATTATTAAAAAAAACACCAGAGAGAGAGAGAGAGAGAGAGAGAGAGAGAGAGAGAGAGAGAGAGAGAGAGAGAGAGAGAGCCCATATCCACTTTCCGTTACTTAAACCAAGGAAAGAAAACACATAAATTTTGCTAAAAAAAGGGAAAAACTTAAAAGAGGGGGAAAAAAAAGAACCTATAAAAACAGGGGAAATCGCAGCCCCCTCTGCACTCTCCTTCTCTACAGAGGAAAACAGAGCTTTTCAGTTAGTTTTTTTCGAATGAAGAAGACCATGGGAAACTGTACCATTCCTTCCCTTCTTCTCTCAATTCTTGCTCTCTTTTCTCTGTTCCAGACGCCAACTGAAGCCGTCAAAAAGGCGAGTGTAACTGCTATTTCTAATTGATTTCTTCTCCCTTAATCCAATCCAATGGCATCGAAACTGAAAATTCACGTTCTTCTTCGTTTGTTGTTGCAGCCTTATATTGTGTACTTGGGAGCACATTCCCACGGCATAAACCCTACTTCCATCGATCTCGAGAGCGTTACGACATCGCATTACAGTCTTCTCGGATCATTCTTGGGAAGGTACTCAAATTCTCATGCAAATACTAAAAAACGGGCTCTGTTTTCTTTTTTCTTTCGCCTTTCTCTTCTAACTCTGTTTTTGCATTCCAATTTTCTTTCGTAGCGAGGAGAAGGCAAGAGACGCTATATTTTACTCGTATACAAGACACATTAATGGTTTTGCCGCTATTCTCGATGAAGCCGAAGCAGCCGAAATTGCAAGTAAAAAGCTCATTTTGCTCACAAATTGTGATCTTTTTCAACACTCTGTTTTCCTCTGTTTTAACATGTCCGAAAATGGCCTTCTTTATTTATTTATTTATTTTTGTACAGATCATCCAAATGTTGTGTCGGTTTTCTTAAACAAAGGAAGGCAATTGCACACAACACGTTCATGGGATTTTCTCAGATTGGAAAGAAATGGAGTTGTTCCTTCTAACTCTCTTTGGAAGAAGGCTCGATTTGGTGAAGATACCATTATTGGAAACTTGGATACAGGTAATTCGATATTCCCTTCTCAAGTAAAAAATAAAATTAAAAAAAAAATCTTAAAATGAATAATTTTTTCACTTGAAAAAAAGAATCTATAGAATATTAAAATAAAGCAAAATTTTTTTAACCAAGTGGTATTACATGAGTTTGTGCAATTTTGATTTGATTGTTACTCGTTTTTAAGGGCTTGCCTGATTCTTTGAATGAATTCCTAGATGTCAACTTTGAAAGTTGATGATTTTACTTTTTGCTAATCAAGTTGATGTTTTTACTTATTAATTTTATTTTATTTTTTGTTTGTGATGCATTGAAGCCTCAGTATATTCAGGGCTTTTCATCTCAAACGAATGGTTAAACGTCAAAGTGATCCACTTATATTTCTGATATTCCACCAACCCAACAGTTTTATTTTGACTAACCCACTTTCACATTTTTTGTAAACGTTGACTTTTGAAAAGGCGCATACATCGTATATAACTTTGCATGGTAGTTTCACTTGTCAGTGGCCTTCTAAAAAAAACATAATTCTATGCAAATTGACGGAGAAAAGTGAAAAGAAATTATATATGTAAAGCTGCCTCATATGTTTCAACAGGAATCAAAAGGTCTCTCACCATATAACTACTGCTTAAGTCATGTGATCCATTTCCTTTTCTGCTCTTAGAATGATAGAAACAGTTTTTTTTTTTTTTTTTTTTTTTTTTTTTCGTTACTTTTTTGCTTATTATGAACAAATTTGTCAATAGTGGGCACACCAGAAAAATTAGATTTTGACTAGTCATTTCTGCTTTTCGATTGTAACGCAGCATTCCTTGGCAAGTGTATGAAAAAAATGTCTCCTTCGTACAATGCAGTTTTAAAATGTCTTATTTTCATCAGAATCTGTCGAATTCGCATACTATTATGATCTTGTATTGTTTGGTTATGATCTTAGTATCTTACCTTCGAAACATATAACACTAGTCAAGGTATCGAAGGAGCAATCAAAATTTTTTTCCCCTATAAGAAACAAAGTTTTCAACATCATGGGCACACCTTTTTTTTCAAAGAAAAATTTTCACTTTTGCTTTTGATTCCTACCCATAATTCTTCAATAGGGTGTAAAAGTGATATCGTTTTAAAATTTAGGTCTCGTTCACTTTGCGAATTCGAGTTTTTAATTCGAACTGATATGTGACATTTTCTGAGAGCTTTTCACTATAGCAGAAAAAGTTAGACGTGACATTTTCTGAGAGTTTTTTACTGTAGAAACTTAAAATTGAAAGCTCGAATCGGTGAAATGAATGAGGCCTTAGTTTTACATAATTTTGACATGATCTAACTTCGGAAACATGGAAAACCTTTTATGGTACCGTACCTTAACTATAACTGTTTTGACATTTTGCTAATAGTTTTCATTGAACTTGTTTTGTAGGTGTTTGGCCAGAATCAGAGAGCTTTAGCGATGAAGGAATTGGACCGGTACCATCAAAATGGCGCGGGATTTGTGAGAGCGACACCAACGACAGAATACATTGTAACAGGTCTATCATCTTCTCCTCTTTTCCTCTCTTAACATCTTCTTAAAGTAAATAATCATAGTTTTGTGGGGTAGATAACTTTTATTTTTCTTGGCCCTTATAAGGTCATACATAGTTTACCTTCAGATTGGATTTTTTGTGGTGCGTTTAGTTCTGAGTAATTCTAATTGTTGCAAGACAACAATTTTGTGGTAATTCCTCTTTGGCATCGGACAGTTTGTATTTGACAAGTATGTATCATTAAAAAAAAAAAAAAAAAAAAAAAAAAAAAAGACTTTGCTTTTGCAAGCAATAGATATCAAACTTTTTGATAAAGTCTGAAAAGAAAAAGAGTGGCCCAAATTATAAGCTTTCATAAAGTTGTCATACATATTATTTGCGTTATTTTAGATGTTTCTAATTCGTATGCAAAGTTAAGATATTTTGATACATTATTTGGGGGGTAATTTGTGCTTTATTTTTTTTTTTTTAATTTTTGGCAAATAAAAGGCACAAACAAGTGTTATTGGGAAAAAAAAGAGGACCTTCGTCCATTGTCCACATCAAAATAATTTTGCTTGATCTTTTATGATGAAGTTGACCAAGAATCCCTCGATGATTTTTGTAAAGTAATTTCAATGATTGCTTCTGTATTGACATTGACATTGCTGGAAGCAACATTTTTGTTTCACCTTTACATATTTAGTACTGCAATAATATAACAATGATTTTTCTAAATTCACGACTCACACGAAATAATATTACATAATACTTGTATATCTTTACCAATTTATTTTCTCTGCTCATGGATTTTGCATTTGTTACCCTGCTAATTAATCAATTATCAATTATTAATCAAAAAAAGAAAAAGTAAAGCTTGCTTAAATTGAGTTTATTGCTTTCTCGTATCACGCACTAATACTACAGAATATTTGTGTTTTTTTGGTATTATATTAAGAGCATTCTTGTGTATACAGATGTTATAATTCAAAACATGTAATTAATGAGATGTTTAGGAGTACCACCGGTGCTAAGCACCACTTAACAATAGGTGGACTCCATACTGTAAGAAACAAGAAATTAATCCCAAATGGAAAACAAAAGTAAACTCCGTATTTCTCTAGTTTTGATGTTTTGGAAAATTTCTTCCACCATGAATCAAGAGTGAAATGTGTTGGCATTTGTAAGGGAACTGTAAACAATGATAGATGATTGTATGTATAACATAACAATAAATCCATATCTGACTTCAAACACAAATTGTAGAGTTCAAATCCTAATTATAGATATAACTTCTTTCATTTGTCATATTTTAGGAAGCTGATTGGAGCAAGATACTTCAACAGAGGATATGCTGCATATCTATTGACTATGAACACAACAATTACCCCCACAGAAAACTCCACCTTATTCTCCATAAGGGACCATGAGGGTCATGGAACTCATACCCTTTCCACAGCTGGGGAAGCTTTGTTACCGATGCAACTGTTTTCGGCAATGGCAATGGCACTGCAAAGGGCGGTTCTCCGAGAGCCCGTGTGGCTGCTTACAAGGTTTGCTGGCCACCGGTCAATGGTAATGAGTGCTTTGATGCCGATATCATCGCTGCATTTGAGACTGCGATAACCGATGGTATTGATGTGCTCTCGGTGTCCCTTGGTGGTGAGCCCTCGGAGTTTTTTGAGGACGGGATCTCAATTGGGGCCTTCCACGCCGTTAAGAATGGCATTGTTGTGGTCTCCTCAGCTGGGAATTCAGGGCCTACACCGGGGACTGTTTCCAACGTGTCACCATGGATGGTGACCGTCGGAGCTAGCACAATTGATCGCGAATTCTCCAGTTATGTTGCCCTTGGCAGCAAGAAGCACCTCAAGGTATAAAAATTAGAGATATACATTAATTTCCGAGAAGCAGTTTAATTTAGGAGTTTCCTTATCTTATTTTGGGATAGTTTTTGAGTTTGTTATATATATATATATATATATATATATATTTTTTTTTTTTTTTCTGTAAATATAGATTTTAACTAAATTAAGAGTTTAATTAGTTTATAAATTATTGTTGAGCTTTCCGATTTCTTTTTCTCGAGTTCTTCTTCTCTATATATAAATCTCTTTTGATGCTATTTCTTTATCTAAATTTTCATTTGTTTTGAAATATTAGGGAGCAAGTCTTTCCTCCAAGGCCTTGCCATCTGAAAAGTTCTATCCATTGACCAGTGGAGCAAATGCTAGAGCTGCTAATGTTCCTCCTTCAGAAGCGTGAGTAAAACAAATCTGTTATATCACGAAATTTTGTCCTTTTATTATACAAATACAGAAGAGTTCAAATATCTCATTTTTGTGCATCACAATGCTCACATTCAATGCAGTTTGCTATGCAAGAATGGAACCCTAGACCCCAAGAAGGTGAAGGGTAAGATCGTGGTCTGCCTTCGGGGTGACATTTCGAGGACTGAAAAGGGTCAGTACGCTTCACTCGCGGGCGCTGTCGGTATGATTCTGGCTAATGATCTTCAAAGTGGGAATGAGATTATTGCTGATGCTCATTTGCTGCCTGCCTCTCATATCAATTTCACTGATGGAAATTCTGTCTTTGCATACCTCAACTCCACCAAGTACTATATACTATAGTTTTCTCTTATATATTATTATTTTGCTGTACCTCTATTATAATGTTTTGGGAGCTTTTTGTATAACCCAATTTTTATTTTCCTTTTAGGACTCCAATGGCTTACATGACTAGAGTAAAGACGGAGGTGGGAATAAAACCAGCTCCATTCATGGCTTCATTCTCATCAAGAGGTCCTAATACTATTGAGGAGGCTCTCCTCAAGGTTCATCCACTAGCTTATTATTAATCTTTTATTATTATTTTTATTTTTTATTTCCGGGAATTTTTATATACATTTTTTCCTTTCATTTCAGCCGGATATCACAGCCCCAGGAGTCAACATCATTGCTGCTTATACCCAAGCTGCCGGACCAACTGATCAGGATTTCGATAAGCGTCGTGTTCCATTCAACACCGAATCCGGGACTTCAATGTCATGCCCTCATGTTTCTGGCATTGTTGGTCTCCTAAAAACACTTCACCCGGATTGGAGCCCCGCCGCTATTAAATCTGCTATCATGACTTCAGGTACAATATCATTCTTTTATTGGTAGTTGTTTATATTACAACATTAATAACAACTCAAACTTGGTTCAATAAATTGGGATTACAGTAGTCTCTAAAAATATTCAAATCTAAATGATCCATTAAATTTTAATACCAAGTAATGTGACAAGGGAATTGTCATTTTTCCATTATTGAAAAAATAACATTTTTATTTGCTGCCATCAATTAACAGCAAGGACCCGGGACGACAACAAGGAGCCACTGCTGGACTCATCCATGAAAAAGGCGACCCCTTTTGCATATGGCGCAGGGCACATCCAACCGAACCACGCCATGGACCCAGGGCTTGTCTATGACTTGACAACTGATGACTACTTGAACTTCTTATGTGCCCGGGGCTACAATGAAACACTACTAAAACTGTTCTCAGATAAGCCACACAACTGTCCCAAGTCATTTACTCTTGCCAACTTCAACTACCCCTCAATTGTCGTTACCAATCTCGGTTCAGAATCCATCGTCGTTTCTCGAAAGGTCAAGAATGTTGGCACACCGGGCATCTACACAGTATATGTGAAGCAACCGGCCGGGATTTCGGTTAGTGTTTGGCCCAAAAGCTTGAAGTTCAGCAAAATTGGTGAAGAGAAGAAGTTCAATGTTTTTGTGAAGCCAAAGGGTGTTGGAAAATCTACTAAAGATGGCTATGTTTTTGGACATTTGAAATGGTCAGATGGCAAGCATAATGTGAGAAGTCCAATTGTAGTGAAGCGCAAGTAAGGAATGGAGTGTGAGATCTATAGTAATAGGAAGAAAAGCAATTACATTGATTCTTCTCCTTCTTCTCTAGGGCCTTAAAATTTCCTACAGAAATTTGTTACCATGTCTTTTCTTTTTCTATCTTCTTGGAGAACATATTTGTTTGTGCAACAGAAATTCCATATTTCCATCAGAAAAGGAAAAAAAAAAAAGTGATTATTTGTTACAGGTTGGTACATTTCTCTTCTATACCTTTTCCCTTCATTGTATTAAAGGAGTTTTTTTTTTTTATTTTTTTTTTAATTTTTGCTATCTTTTCTTAATTACCTTTTTATCATTACATACATAAAATCAATATTTGTATTATGTATTACATTATGAATAATTTAGACCCCAATACAACACTATTTATTTATGTGACAAGAATTTGATTGAAAAGGAAAAAAGTGTTATTTGGAAATAGTTTGGTACCTTTCTTTCTATTTTTCCCCTCCATGGTTAAAGGAGCTTTTTTTATTTATTTCTTTATTAGTACATATACAAATAAAAACTATATCTGGGCATTTCCGAATGAAAGACTTGGATCATTGAAAGCCAAAAATATATGAAAAATTAACTTAAACCAACAAAAATATCAGATTTGACACAAACAAAACAACCATGAAATTAACAATATCAAGATTATCTGTACCATTTATGACACAATCTCTGAACAGAATCAGCCCTGCAAACCATATCAGCAACTAAGAGTTAGTTATACATGTTTATACAAATCTACAGTCTAGATCAACAGCTAAACTGAAAAAAAGAGAAAAGGATTAAATCTTGAAAAAATATATATATATATATATATATATATATATATATATATAGGAGAGGGAGGAAAAAATCCTTTAGCATGTGGCATGGGTGGAGTAGGAAAGATGGTTTTTTTACTTTGTTGATCACCATAAAATTCTCTACTCCTTCAAGTAAAAACTCTATCTTTCCTATGCACCCACGCCACAAGTACTTGGAAAATCCGAACCCTCTCCATATTTTCTTCCTCTCTCTCTCTCTCTCTCTCTCTCTCTCTCTCTCTCTCTCTCTCTCTACAGAATATTTACAGAGGCGGCTTAAGATGGCAGTTTGTTTAGCTCTCTCTCCTGACTCCTCCATAACTTGTCCATAACTGATTACAAACTAATTGAATTTTATATGCGACAAACTAGGCAAAATGATATTTTAGGTATTTTGTCAGTATGTATTATTTTGGACTTGGCAACCCAAATTACAAAACCATAACTTTCAATGCATGATCGCATATAAATGGAAGCAGTGCCTTGCGTTAGCAACTACAAAGTGCCTTCTTGGACTAGCCACATATAATGCATATATGTTATATATGTGGTTGCATGTGTAATGGCAAATCTATAAATGATAACACCTTAACATGTAGAGTTCAAAACTACAAAAAAAGAAAAAAGATCTAAAGTATGCTCTATGCACGTATATGTGTATATATGTTTATACTTAGGTATGTATGTGTTTACTAATATATCGAGAATAAATCAATACAAATCTTTCACGTATACGTTTACACTTAGGTACGCATGTGTTTACTAATATATATAGAGAATAAGTTAACACAAATCTTTCATATATACGTTTATACTTAGGTATGTACGTGTTTACTAATATATAGAGAATAAATCCACACAAATCTTATAGGCTTTTTTTTTTTTAAAAGGAAAGGAGAGAAATAGTTTTTAGAGTGATGAGTTTGAATTTTTACTTCTTATCTTTAATTATTATTATTTTTAGTCAAATAAATATATTAGTTAAAAATATATTAATTAAAAGTAGATGGTAAAAATACACTAACAATATCAATCAACCATTTTCTCATTTTTTCTTTTTGATCTAATTATGGGCTTGGTTCCTAGCCGATATAATATCTTTCCTCATATCGACTCGAGACCCATAAAGCATATACCCACATGTAGCCCAGTATATGGAAGTCCTAGTGTTTGATGGTCCATTAACTTCAAGGGGATAGCCTTTTAAAATAAGGTTAATTTGAATAATTGTACTCATGAGTAAATTATTATTAATTTTAGCATTACTTTTATATACTTTTATAATTAGCATCGTTATGTCAGCAAAAGTGGAATTAGACCGTTTTTACTTGAGTTGAAATGACAATTGTGCCTCATTTTATTTTTGAAGCCTTGAATATATTTTGAAACCTTTTATAATTCAAATATTCAAAGTAGAGAGAGGAAGAGGAGAAAGAACACAGTTGTGCACAGAGACCAAGAAACCCCGAGGACCACCACTGACTACCACCGTCTACTACCGTCTACCACCGTCTACCACCTTGAGCACTGGCGAATCCACGACAGCGAGAACCCATGCAATCACGCGACGAGAACTGACAAACCTTCACTGGAGAAATCAAGGCCTAAACCTCTTTGTCGAAGAAGAATGAATCGAGGAAACCTCACCCTCTTCGTCGGAGAAATCAACCACGAAACATATGAGGTCAATGGTGGATTCCGGGACAAAGGTGAAAACTTTATTGGCTTTTCTTGTCTATTTGTTTCTTTTCTTAGGTATTTATTGTTTTTTTCTTTTACCATTTTTTGTCATCTTAGAAGAAAAGAAAGGCTTTAGAGGAGGAGATAAAAATAGATTAGGTCAGTTATTTGAAATTTTTGATTGTCATTGTGCTCCTTATTTGGTCTGTGACTCTGCCGGGTAGCCAATCATATTATTATGACCGGTCGGATAACACCGATCGGTAATTGTATTATAGCAGTCATAAGATAGGCACAACGTGCGGTTATAGCACTATGACTGATGGTCATAATCCTATGACTGGCCATCAGGCAGACATGCTCATAGTGTGACTGTCTGACTGATGAGCCTGCGGTCATAACATTATGACCGTTGGTCATATTACTGTGACCGCACTATGTGACTGCCTTATGACCAGCCATCAGTCATAACACTATGAGCGAGCTTGCATGATGGGCAGTCATAGTACTATGACCACCTAATACCAGACTCTTAGTGTACCAGTCATAGTACTTTAGTTAACAACTTTGTTTGCTTTTATTTTTTTATTTTTGTATTTATTGGTTTTTTACCATTTTTTGTCATCTTAGAAAACAAGAAAGGCTTTGGAGGAAGAGATGTCATTGATAGAATGTGACCCGTCTT
Source organism: Morus alba (assembly GCA_012066045.3). NCBI lineage: Eukaryota > Viridiplantae > Streptophyta > Magnoliopsida > Rosales > Moraceae > Morus > Morus alba. The sequence goes on from CP050224.2 coordinate 958,337, forward strand.
CAACAACATATCTTAAGGATAAAGTTTTTCTTGTGGCCGAATTCCAAGCACATTTCTCACCAAATCTATAAGACCAATATAAGTTGTATTGCTGAGGACCAATATCCCCTTTATTTCACAACCGACGTATCTCGAAGCACGGTCCCAATGTCTATTGTACTTGATGAAGACATTCAATCCAACAACCATTCCTAAGTAATTTCAAAAATAATAATTGTTAATCAACATGCAATTACTCCTAGTCGTCATCGAGTCATTAGAAATGGCCAGTCATAACACTGTGTAATGGTTGGTCATAAGGCAGTCATAGTGTGCCAGTCATAATACTATGGGTCATTTCGGTCATAATATTATGACTAGACGGTCATATCACTATGACTACCTTATGACCGACCATTTTGACTCATACTGTTCTAATTTGACTCATAGACAATGACTTATATTGTTATGACTGACTAGTCATAGTATTATGACCGGACATATAACACTATGAGTCATAATACTATGACTCTCAAGGTCAACTATGTCTTTGACATGTTGGTCGTTACAATCAATTTACATATAAGTTATAAACCATCTAAAGTCTCAAATTGATGAAGGATATTTTCAATTCCTATCACATTAAGTTCAACCTAGTCATTTTTTTCGAGTTCTATATACTAAGTCTCCCGAAAAATAACTTTAAAAAGACAAAAACAAAAGAAAAGAAAAAAAAAAAAATAAAATTGTATACCAACCTCAATCTAGTGCACAACCGGAGTATTGGTGACGAGGGAATGAGGGCGTAGGGAAGAGAGAGACCGAGTAGAGAGAAAGGCCAAACTTAAGAGAGAGAGAGAGAGAGAGAGAGAGAGAGAGAGAGAGAGAGAGAGAGAGAGAGAGAGAGAGAGAGAGAGAGAGAGAGAGAGAGAGAGAGAGTCAAAAATAGGGTGTAGAGAGAGAGAATGAGCGGGAGAGAGTTGAGTCTTTTTTAGGTGCTTTTAAGTGACCTAAGTAGCATAGAAGTCATTTTACCTTACACTGCTAACATGACAATGCTAGTTGTGAAAGTACACAAAAGTAGTGCTAAAATTAATAATAATTTATTCAGGAGTGTTATTATTGAAATTAGCCCTTTAAAATAAAGAAAATTAGCAGAGAAATACCCCTTTAAATAGACAGCATTTGATGTTTGTCCATTAATTTCTATCTAAAGGAGTAGAACCAGTCAAAGAACCAACATATGGATTACCAAAATTCACTTAAGCAAAAACAACGAAGAACTGCACTTCTAAAACGTGCACACCTCATAGAAAAAGATTGCTTTAGCACGTGCAATAGGCGATCAACATCTACGTGGTCACAGATAGCATGAGTTGCCCAATCTGTGATAGCCTCGCATCTGACCTAGCCCAGACGACCTATTGCACTGTTCATGATGGCGAAAAGGTGTAGCAAGGGAGAGAGAGAGAGAGAGAGAAACCTGGAAGAAGGTTGGGCGGTGTAGATCTCCGGTGATGTTATGGGTAAAGGAGATATGAGAAAGAGAGAGAGAAGAGAGAGGGAGAGAGAGAGAGAGGGAGAGAGAGCGAGGGAGAGCAAGGGAGAGAGAGGGGCGAGAGATGGAGAGAGAGAGAGGAAGAGAGAGGGAGGGAGAGAGAGGGAGAGAGAGAGGAGAAGAGAGGGGAGAGGGAGGGAGAGAGAGGAGAAGAGAGGGTAAGATATACAATTTTCTCTTTAAAATACTAAGTGTGCAGCCCAAAGTAACATTTTTTTCCCAAATTTAGAACTTTGAAAACTTAAAATTATGCTTGTATTTTACAATAGTTTAACCTTTTATCTCTATCTTTCCAGGACCCAAATTTTACACCCTGTGTTTTGTGAATATCTAAGAACATCCCTCCGAACGCATTGCTTTGATTGATACAATTAAGGATCCTTGAGAGTTTTTTTTTGTCAAAAATTGGTCGTCTATCCACCTCTGAGAGTGATACTTTTAAATAAGGGAGGCTCAAAGTAACAATTTTTTTGCAAAGATCCCATGACATGGTGCATATTGGATCACTTCAAGATGACACTCTTTTAAAGTCACAAATCTTTTATTTGAAGAATTGAGCTACTCGTTTGAGCTTGTTAAATATGATACTTTAATAAACATTATTTTAGAGTTTTGAGAACAGATGAGAAGAAAAGTAGAGGAGAAAAATTGCACTTTATAAAGGTATTGGGCTAATATCCTTATATGGTTGTGGTTATGTTTATGTTTAGACGATTTATGATTCATATATTTTACCCTTAATACGCTCCCGCAAGCTGATGCCCTGGTAGGAGTAATCAAACGTGTATTGGATGGATTGCAAGAAAAGTGAAGGAGAAGAATTGCATTTTATAAAGTATTGGACTTTCACCTTAAAAGATTAACCTATTTAAGTGGGGTGGTCTAATATCTTTATATGGCTGTGGTTATTTATATGTTTAGATAATGTGTGACTCGGGTATTTTACCCTTAACACATTAAACTTTCAAAGAACTTGGGTTTTCATCTTAGAAGTACAACTTATTAAGTTGGGTAGCCAAATATTCTTATAACTTGGTATTTATTCTTGTATTACAAAAATTTTTCTCGAATTATGACCGCTGTAACACATTGCCCCCCAAACTTTTATTCGTAACATTTGTCCTTCCTGATCTTTATTATATTATCAAATTTTCTCCTCCTGTTAGTTTGACTAAAAGAAGTTATACGTGTCTAGTGTCGAGGTGCAATAGTTGAGGTATTAATTGTATAACTACTAATTTACCCACTAATTTTTAATCTAATATGAGAAAAATAAAAAGTAAAATAATATGGGCATCTTCTTCCCTAAAGTTGGTTGCCCACTCTTCAACCCTTCTTCTGCTATAGGTACCAAAAAAAAAAAAAAAAAAAAAAAAAAAACCACCAAGTTTGTTCCCAAATCTACCAATAGATGTAGCAGAAAATTAATGGTTAATTCTTTTCCAATCTGTTAAGAACACAAATGACTCTGAAACCACTCCATTAACTAGTACTCCATAAACCCAAATCGGAATATTTCAAACCAAAAAAAATTCACCAATCCAAATAGCTAGACAAATTTAGATCAAAATCTCAACTGTTATTGACTCACTTTCTTTTCCCAACTGTTCTTGTGGGAGTTTATTTTGGAATTATGTTTATTATTTTGAGATTATAATATTTAAGTAGATTTATTAAGCAACTAAAGATACAATGAAATCGGCATGAACCTATCTAATTAAGTATCCAATAATTATCTAAGGAATTAAGTAACTTGGTAACTTGGTCCAAAATGCCCAATTATGGAATTACAAGTTTTAATTTCCAAAAAGTCCATGTTTTGCAACTAAGTTATTTATTTATTTATTTTTTTCAAGTTCAGTTAGAAGCTCTTCCGTTTTTTAGAACTAATCAAGTCAACAAAAAAGGAGATGAATCCTTCATCAAAAGATAGGAACTATGAATTAAATGTTCTAACAATAAGATATTATCAAGATGCAAGATGTTCTATTTTGAAAAGTTTTTTCAATTTTTATTTTGATGTTCAAACTTTTAATGATGTACTTTAACCTTAATGCTTTTCAAAAAAAAAAAAAAAAGTATCACAAATTTCTCTTAATACTATTTTTTAAGTATATATATATATATATATATATATATATTTTATGTTCACATTATGAAAACTAAATAGTAATAACTTGTCAAATCGGATCATTACAGTCACACCAAACAAATTAATCAAATATGATACAACTATATGCTAGACAGTCTAGAACACATTGCTGAGCATGTACTTTTGGAGTTCAAAAACATTATTTAAATGGAGCATCACATGTCATGTCCCTATAAAAATGGCAACGAATGTGACATGAAGTTGACTTTAAAAATACATTGTTGGTAAAGTTGTTTAAAATATTACTATTGGGTTTATTATAATAGAAAATTGCACCATTGCATCTTAATATGTTGTGTGAAAGGACTGTCTATCTAGATGGATCTTAACAACAATATATATATATATATATATGGACGAGTTTTTTACGTTTTTATTTACCCACAAATTCATATTTGATTCGTGGGTTTGAATTATAGTGATTTATGCTTTCTATTTGAAATGTAGAACCTGAAACTATGATGATTTGAGCTGCAATTCAAATTGACGTTTAAATATGCAAACAAATTGCAATTTGAACAGAAATAAAATCTAAAATGTATTTGGATAGATGTTGAAAACTGTTCTCAAAGTTATGCAACAAATTTTTATAAAATCTCATTGTAAATGACATATTTTAATTTGCAATATGGACAGAGATTTGTTCATCTCTTATTTTGGTCAACTTCTCAATTTATTCTAATCGTTTAATTAATATTATACAATTAAAATAATAATACTTACAGATGGATAAATATTAGAGTAATTATTAAAACTATATATATATATATATATATATATATATATATATAACGATAAGCCAGCGATTATACAATTAATATTTAATGCCCAAGAGTCATGTATTTTAATTGAATTATTTATATATTCCCAAGAGGAGAGCCTGCTATTAAAAGGGGACATAGTTAAGGAGGAGAGCCACACATAACAGAACAATCTCTACCAGAGAGAAATCTAGAGTGAGAGAGAGGTGATGGGGAATAATAATAAGGTAATTATGTTTTCGAGGGTGATATTAATAATAATCGTTAGCATAATAGGCTGCAGTTCTTCTGCTTCTGCAGCTATTTGATACCAAGAAGAATCCTCCAAGACACAGACTGGTGTTTCCAATATTTCTGCGACAAAGATGATATATATAGTTGTCCATCTGAATGCCAGGCCAAGTATTATTGCGGGGTTGTTGCTGGGGGATTTGGTGGGTGCTTACCTTACGATTGGAATTGAGTTTCATATTCCAATCATGTGTTTTTATATATGTTGCCGGGGAAAAGGAAAAGAGAAACAACTACTTAATTGTTTCTCCTTAATTTGGTGATCAAATAATGTTTGATAAGGGTGTGTTTATGAAATGTGTTAGTGCATATTTAATGTTGGCTTATTTTTGGCAAATTGGTTGTAAGATTGGTTGACATTGTAAATTGATAGTCCTCTTAAGGAAAGTTTGGTTGTCTTGCTCAAGGGCTGAAATCAAATGATTTGATTGCTGAAAATGAAGAGTGGACTTTTGGGAGGAATTGATGGAATTCTTGTATGGAAAAATCCGTTGATGGAATATTATCTTGATTGAGGGCAGCAACCTGTTTTGGAAAAAGTATTTGTTTTGAAAGTTTTGTTAACGTGGGATTTGGTGGATGGATGGCCGGTGGTGGTTCTTTGGGCAAGGTTCTGCTATATCTTTATATACACCATGTCCATGAACAGAAAGATAGCTTTTGAAGAGAAAAAAATGAGCCTTTGTGTTTTATGGTTTTAAAAAAGCAATTCAAGGCCATATTATGGGGCATGATTTGTATAGAAGAAATATTCAGAAAAAGTCTATGTGAGAGTGAGCCTTTGAGTTTTGATTGAAGATCGTCCTTCGGGAGAAGGATTAGAAGATTTCGGGAGAAAGTGCACTGCCAGCCGAAGGGATTTCGCCGTGCAGTTTTGAAGACGAGTGGTGCTCGCTGGACAAGGCCATTAAGGAGATTCGATACGGCGGCGACAACGTCAAGGAGGGAGTCTTTGGGTGTATAAGTCTGTTTGGTTTTTGTAATCTCTTTGAACTTAGTGGATTGTTCATTGTCTGGGCGTGGCCCCGCAGAGTAGGTGTGCGCACCGAACTGCGATACTATTTTCTGGTGTTCTTTTCATTTCCGCATTAATTTCCTGCATTTCTGGTTTGCTGGTTTAATTTATAATTTTCTGTCATAACAGTGTTACAGAAAAGTGTTGTAACGCTTTCTGTGACACCAGCAACAAAAACAGACCTATTAATTGGTATCAGAGCAGTTCACTAACCTTTTGTTTGGTGAGATTTTGGGATTTGGTCTGTTATGTCAGGTATGGATTTCTTGAAAGAAGGTGGCCCAGTTTCATGACCTCCTCTCCTAGATGGTTCAAACTACTCCTATTGGAAAACACGCATGAAGGCATTCATCAAAGCTATAGATGAAAAGGCTTGGAGGGCTGTCCTGACTGGCTAGGATCATCCAGTGAAGAAGGATACTGAGGGAGTAGAAAAATTGAAGCCTGAGATTTCATGGTCTACCGAAGAGGACAAGTTGGCAAACAACAATTCCAAAGCACTGAACGCCATTTTTAATGGGGTAGATGCAAGCCAATTCAAACTTATTTCAACGTGTGAAATAGCCAAGGATGCTTGGGAGATACTACAAACGGCGCATGAAGGAACGGCAGCCGTGAGACTCTCAAAACTCCAAATACTTACTACAAGGTTTGAGAATCTCCGGATGCAAGAACATGAATCTATTTCTATGTTTAACTCAAAGTTGTGCGATATAGCCAATGAGGCATTTGCTTTTGGTGAGAAGATTTCAGAGGAGAAGCTTGTGAGGAAAACTTTGAGGTCTCTTCCACAGAGGTTTGCTTATAAGGTGACAGCTATTGAGGAAGCCAAAGATATCCAAACAATGAAACTTGATGAGCTGATGGGTTCTTTGCGCACTTTTGAGATGAATTTGGATGAAAACAAGGAAGGAAAGAAGGAGAAAAGTATTGCCTTTCAAGCTGAAGTTGATTATGATGATGAAGAAGACTTGGCCCAGTCGATAACAAAGTTGTTGAAGAAATTCAACAAGGTGATGAAGAAGGTCAATAGGAAGAATGAGAATTCAAGAAATGGCAATTCCAGCAACTTTCAGAAGAATAAATCTGCAGCAAATAACACAGAATTGAAGACAAAAAATAGGGGTATTCAATGCCGGGAATGCGATGGTTACGGCCACATTCAATCCGAGTGTGCCAACACCCTCAAGAAGAAGAAGAAGTCGTTTAATGCAATATGGAGTGATGAAGACTCTGAAGGCAGTCAGGAGGATGAAGACCATGTAAGTAACTATGTTGCTTTCAATGTTTATACTGATCAAAGTGTTTCTGCAGACAATGTTACAAAAAGTGTCACAGACAGTGTTGCAACACTGCCTGTAATAGATTCCGTGAACAGTGAAAACAGAGGAGATTTTTTAGATTCTGAAAGTGACAGTGATGGTGAGGAGTTGACTATTGATGCCATACAAGAATCCTATAAAACCATGTTCAGCAAATGGGTTAAGGTGTGTGAAATGAATAAGTCTCTACAGGAGCGAGTTGATGAGCTTGTTCAAGAGAAAGATGTGCTTAAGAGGGCTGCCATTAACTATGAATTTCAAGCTACTGAAAATGAGAAAAAGTTGCAGGACACAAAGGCTGAACTGGAGAGCACTCAGAAAAATTTGAAGATGATGAATTCCGGCACCACCAAATTGGATCATATTCTTTCTATGGGAAAAGCTAGTTGTGATCGTCATGGACTTGGTTATACTAGTGAATGCTCAACGTCCAAGACAATATTTGTGAAGGAGACACCCACACCTAAGCCTCAAATTATCCCTAATAAGAAAGGTACTATCTCACCCCCACGACGTAAAAAGTTTGTTCCCATATGCCATTATTGCGGTTTAACTGGCCATATAAGACCAAGATGCTATAAGTATTTGAATGCTTTGAAGAGAGGTATGCTCATGAACCCACCATATTCCGTAAACTCAAGAAGGACACCTAAAGCAAGGATTGATGTGCAAAATAAATTTCCTAGACGTGTTTGGGTAAGGAAATCTGATTTAAGGTGTCATAGGACTTATACATCTTTAGAAGCATGTACTAATGGTTGTGTGTGTAGTAATGGTGGCTGGTCCAAGCATTTGACAGGTGATAATATCAAGTTTAAGAGAGTGTTACATTCAGGGGGAGTAAGACTCGTAGAGGACTCAGGGGGAGCAACACTTCGAAAAGGTTTTTCTTTTAGTATTATTTTTTCACTTTGGCTGTCTTTTGTCAAAAAGGAGGAGAACTCTTAATTCAATTAACCCTCTTAGTTGGTTAATTTATCTTTTATCTTGTAATAGGTTCTTTTTGTTAGTAATGATAGTTTTGCCAAAAATAGCCAAAGGGGGAGATTGTTAGTGCATATTTAATGTTGGCTTATTTTTGGCAAATTGGTTGTAAGATTGGTTGACATTGTAAATTGGTAGTCCTCTTAAGGAAAGTTTGGTTGTCTTGCTCAAGGGCTGAAATCAAATGATTTGATTGCTGAAAATGAAGAGTGGACTTTTGGGAGGAATTGATGGAATTCTTGTATGGAAAAATCCGTTGATGGAATATTATCTTGATTGAGGGCAGCAACCTGTTTTGGAAAAAGTATTTGTTTTGAAAGTTTTGTCAACGTGGGATTTGGTGGATGGATGGCCGGTGGTGGTTCTTTGGGCAAGGTTCTGCTATATCTTTATATACACCATGTCCATGAACATAAATAAAGCTTTTGAAGAGAAAAAAATGAGCCTTTGTGTTTTATGGTTTTAAAAAGCAATTCAAGGCCATATTATGGGGCATGATTTGTATAGAAGAAATATTCAGAAAAAGTCTATGTGAGAGTGAGCCTTTGAGTTTTGATTGAAGATCGTCCTTCGGGAGAAAGATTAGAAGCTTTCGAGAGAAAGCGCACTGCCAGCCGAAGGGATTTCGCCGTGCAGTTTTGAAGACGAGTGGTGCTCGCTGGACAAGGCCATTAAGGAGATTCGATACGGCGGCGACAACGTCAAGGATGGAGTCTTTGGGTGTATAAGTCCGATTAGTTTTTGTAATCTCTTTGAACTTAGTGGATTGTTCATTGTCTGGGCGTGGCCCCGCAGAGTAGGTGTGCGCACCGAACTGCGATACCATTTTCTGGTGTTCTTTTCATTTCCGCATTAATTTCCTACATTTTTGGTTTGCTGGTTTAATTTCTAATTTTCTGTCATAACAGTGTTACAGAAAAGTGTTATAACGCTTTCTGTGACACTAGCAACAAAAACATACCTATCAAAATAATTATTGTTAAAGCTAATAAAGCTTTTATATATATATATATATATATATATATATATGGATCTAATTTTGATAGTTATTCTAATATTCATATACACACAAGAACAAATGATAGATATAACGACACATTTTAACAGTCGTTATATGATAAGACGACGTATAGGTGAACCGTTACCGTATCACGAGTCATTGAAGCTTGATAACATTTAAGGATGGTTATTAACCGTCGGTAAATCCTAACATTAGACTATGGCAAACCGTTGTCTAATATCAAATATTTAATGATGGTAAATTACGATTAACGTAATATCGCTATGTTTCGCTTTTTTCCACAGATGGTCTTTTTCATCCCGTATGTTATGGCAGTTCACAGATACCAACAATATTACAATAATATTGCATACTAATTTAAAATAAAAAAACAATTAATCTCTCATATTTTTATTTGTCCCTTTAAAAAATGTCAGCATTTTTCTATCATTTCTACTAAATGAGCATTAGTATATTGTTTTAACTTAATTAACCTGGTAACGCCACTAGTTATTGCATTACACATATATATTACGATAAATAATTTTATGATCATTAATATACATTACACATATCATTTATTTATGTATTATTTAATGAATTTCTCAAATACAAATAATTTTACTAATGAAATCTAGAATTCATATATTTGGACGAACAAATGAGTTAAGTCGTTAGGCTCATTAAGGTTAACTCCAATAGTTACTGTGTTCATCCAGTCACATAGTGTTCTGAAAATTGATGAAAATAAATCAATTAAAAGAAATAATATAATAAAGAAAAATAAACTTACTGTGCAATCATTTGTCTAAAGTCCTACCGTATTTCTTCTTCAACTGGATCCAGCCATATGATCCGATCTTACTAGTGACAAACGATGGCCAACATCCAATGACCCTTTCCATTATATGGCACGAAATAATTTCAATTGGGATCTGCATTTTATAATACTGATGTGAGGCTAGCTGTTCGTTTCGCTATTCCAATCTCCGCTTCACAACGAATGTAACGGGTGATAATCAAGGAAATGAAGCCCCAACGTGGGCGAGAGACCTCGATTGATTGCACACATACCACAAGTAACTACATGAAATAACGATATATTTAATTATACATTACTAATAAATATGACTCCATATTAAATGATTTCTTGCACACACGCTGATATATTAGTAGGTGGCTAAGTATTGAATGTCCTCCGCGTTGAGGTAGATCAGCATTAGCTCCAAATGAATAATGTCATATGGCATGTCAATCTCTATCGTGCCTGCGGTGCCCATGTATTGTTCGCATATATCATGAGGTCCTTCATGTCTGTGGGTAATCCTTGCAACTAACCAGGAACCAGATGTGTTACTTCGTCGGCACCGTGAGAACTTGTCTCTTTCTTCCCTTTCTTTGTTTCACTTTTTCCAATTTTTGGCACGACTCTCCTTAACACTTGTCTTTGATCGACAGTCGGTGCAGTAGGGGAATGGTTTTGGGATCGTTGCCTAAATAATTCTTCCCCTTTGGCCTCCATCATATCAACCTTACTACGCAAATGCATCTCCTCATTCGTCCTTGACTTGTTGGTGGAATGAAAGTACGTAGAATGCTAAAATAAAAGTCCGGAGGAATAAAAGTACGTAAAATGCTAAAATAAAAGGCGAGGCATAATTAATCATTGATGTAAGTGGCTTAATTAGCATTTATAGCAGAGTAAAGCGCTTGGTACTGTACCATATGATGATGCTAATATTAAATTTATAATTTAGAGCGTCACAGTGGACAAATTAACCATTGTACTCTAAACTACTACTCGTTTCTTTACAACATAGACCCTGAACTTTTAGTAGTTTTAGAAAAATGTATGTCGAACTTTAAAATTAGTTACAATTAAAGTCTAACCACTGATGGCATTATCAATTAACAATTTAAGATACGAGATTTACATGTAACATGATTTTAAATGCTCAGGATCTTTTTTGCTAAAAGACGAGTTTACTTTTATTACCAAAATTTAAATCTGATGTGCTTCCAGTTATTTAGTTGACTTGAAATATATATACATATATATAACATTTATATTATATTTCTTAATTATGCTAGGATGGGCATGTGTGGTGTGGTTAGCCACTACTGGAAGACTTTGATATATAGGGACAGTTTGGCATTGTTGTGTTGTTGAAAATTTCTGTTGTTGTTTTGCAGAAGTTGTTGTTATTAGAAATATGTAGGTATTTGGTAAATTTTTTATCAAAGTTACTGTAAATACTTAAAGTAAAAATTTAGGTATTTAGTAAACTATGTACAAAATTACTGTGCAGATGTATAACGACTAAAATAGACATACTTTAATGCACATACTTATAATTAGTTTTATTTCTATTTTTATAGTCAATATTCATAATATTTATACACCAAAATAATAAAAAAATATATATAATTTTCATGTTATTAATTAAATATCTGTAAAATTAAATTAATTTTATTCAAGGAGATAAACTAAATATCTATAAAAAATTAAATAACATAAAGAACTGAATGTACATTATTTTTCAAAATTACAACTTTATAGATAAAATCTATTCTTTAATTTAATTTGGAACAAAAACAATGACTTGATTGAAAATTAAGTTTTATTATTAGGGTCATTTTAGTAAATTTAGGCAATGATAGCAGAAGCTGCTATGGAAAAGCAACATTTGACTTGCTTCTCAAATTTTGTTGTGGGAAAGTAATTTTTTGAAGCTGCTGGACAAAAGTAAGTTTTACCAAACACTCTGACCTGTTGTAGCTTCTTAGAAAAAGTTAAAAACAGGCTCCAAAAGCAATGCCAAACGGGATTTTTTTTTTCTCAGCTTTTTTTTTTTCTTCACTGGATTTTCATTTGTACTCCTTTAAGTTTCAAGTGGACTTGTGTGATCAACTTCTTTAAGATTCTAGTGATGAAATCCTCCGTAAACGATGAACTAAAGTATGTAGTTCAACTAAAAAAAATTATTAAACTAATTATTAAATTTTTAGTTGTTTTATTGTAGTAAATTTGGTTAAATATTTTTCGGCTTCCATGTTATCAACCTAAGTTTTTCTTGAGGAATATTAAAAACTATTGAATCACAATTTGTTGTTTAATGATGAATCAGGTTAAAACAAAGGGAGATAGGGGTTGAATCCCAAAAAATCAAGGTCAACTACTTCTATATATGTACGTTTATTTAATGATTCGTGAAGAGATAAGCTCAGGTACATTTCTTTATAAGGTTATCCTGAAATATGTAACTGAAGTGTTCTTAAAGTCATCTATGTGTATTGAACTCACATGTTCTCTTAATATACCAAAATATGTCTCATTTCGTGTCTTCTAATAAAATTATGTCACATCTGTTAAAAATATTTAAACAGTTATGATTTTTAATTGACATAATAAGAAATTTTAATTAATATTGAATATTAATTAACGTGTCATGATATTATTAAAATGACATGAAGTGGACATGAAAAAAGAGATAGAGGTGTCGATTGCCAAATATGTAACTTAATAGTCATCAGCAAGCAAATTAACTAGCTAAAGGAACAACCGTATTTCAAACAGATTGTTATATATTATAATATATTCACAATTTAGCTTTCAATATGTGACTTTTCCAAAATTAATTGAGCTAATTGAATGATTAATTAACAAGAATCATATTATTACTATTATAATTGTCAGAAATCATACATCTTTAATAATTTGTGCAGCGCTGTTTACTCTTCAACATGAATTATGTTATAAGAAAACTACAACATGGGATCAAATTTTTATATAAGATATGTGATGCATATATGATTAGGATTTAGATCATCTTAATGTTTTGATTTTAAAGCTATGTTTATCTTTTATGATTTAAATATTATGGTTTCGTATTGAAAATATTGTTGATACTCTTATACCCAGGAAACTTATATTTATTTTATTTTCAGACTGAATGATTGATTAATAAATATTGAGTTTCTAGTTCTTTGTCTATAATTTATGTTCTTATCTATTTCTCTCGATCCCTTCCGCATCTCTTTCTCTTTTTGATTCTCACTTTTCTTTCTTCAATCTGTCTCCCACTACATCATTATCAATCTAATTATCGATCTGGAATGGCTTGACCTGTAATTTATGCACTTGCTCTAAACCTACAAAAGAAGCTATCATTCTATAATGTTTTTGCCTTTTGGCTTTCTTTATGACTTTCTTATAACTACTTTGGTGTTCCTTTCCTTAATGAAGCTCTGTCCTCCAATTTTTTTTCTCTTCAGATAGTCAGGAATCATTGTTTTATATAGCAGGACGGAGAACTGACCAAAACTCATGACTTCTAATTAATCCTACTTTTTTTTTTTTTTTTTTTTTAACATTTCCTTGCGAAAGCTGGTACAACATTCTTATTAACTACTTATCGTTTGTCATCTTTACTTATTCATCATCTAACTGTCATCATTTCACATTATGACAGTAATTTTAATCTTTTCATTTTACTGTTATTTTTTTCTATTCCTTATTGTTAGAGCTAATGTTTCGTCTGATGTTCCAGTTGATGTTAGAACATTACCGACTTTCTTATTATTCAGATTAATTACTAAGAAAAGACAGTAATGCTGAAATAAAATGCACACGATATGATATCGCAGTTCGGTGTGCACACCTACTCTGTGGGGCTATGCCCAGACAATAAATAGTTCACTATGTTCTAGAAATTACAGACACCGGATGAACTTATTCACTTAAGGACTCCCTCCTAAAAAATGACGCCGCTATGACGAATCTCCACAGTGATTGTTCAGCGTGCACCACGCGTCTTCGAAACTGCACGGCGAACTCCCTTCAACCAGCAGAGCTTCCTCCCAAAAGCAACGAATCCCTCTCTCGAAGGAAGATCTCAATAACGCACTAGACTCACAAAAACTCACAGACTCTTTTATGAAAATATTCTATAAAACCCATGTACCACTTGAGCAACCTTGAGGCTTTTTAAATTATCAAGCTTCTAAAACTCCCCTTCTTTCACGTTAATCACATAACCCATAACAAATCTCCTAATCCAACTAGATAGCTTATTTAAATTCTCTCCACGTTCTTCTCCAAGTAATATGCATGCTATCTTATCTACACAAACAAATTTGCTTCATTATCTCTAAGTGCACAATATCCTCACAATGGCTTAGTTATCACATTGGCTCCATCTTGATCACCACACGTCAATTCTAAGTTCCAATAAATATATATATATATATATATATGTGTGTGTGTATATATATATATTCAAAGATGATGCCTTTGAAGTATATCTCATAGTGATCCACTTGAAACAAACCAATGCACATTCGGATAATACATTTCATTTTCAAATCCGAATCACTCCTTTAAAATAGCAACTTAATCTCCACATTATCTCTTTGTAGAATCTCATTTAAATTCAAATAACCAATGCCTTTAGATAATGTGGTAATGTATATGTCTAGATAATGTGCGACTCGGGTATTTTACACTTAACACATTGAACTTTCAAAGACTTTGAGTTTTCGTCTTAAGAGTACAGCTTAATAAGTTAGGTAGCCCAATATTCTTATAATTTAGTATTTATTCTTGTATTACAAAAATTTTACTCGAATTATGACCATTATAACATTTGTCTCCCGAACTTTTATTCGTAACACTTGCCCTTCCTAATCTTTATTATATTATTAAATTTTCTCCTTCTGTTAGTTTGACTAACATAAGTTGTACGTGTTGAGGTGCAATAGTTGAGGTATTAATTGGATAATTACTAATTTACCCACCAATTTTTAATCTATCTAATATGATAAAAATAAAAAGTAAAATAATATGGTCATCTTCTTCCCTAAAGTTGGTTGCCCACTCTTCAACCCGTCTTCTGCTACAAAAAAAAAAAAAAAAAAAAAAAAAAAAAACCACCAAGTTTGTTCCCAAATCTACCACTAGATGTAGCCGAAAATTAATGGTTAATTCTTTTCCAATTTGTTACGAACAAAAAAGACTCTGAAACCACTCCATTAACTAGTACTCTATAAACCCAAATCGGAATATTTCAATACAAAAAAAAATCTCCAATCCAAACAGCTAGACCAATTTAGATCAATCCCTCCGATTTCCCTACCCAGAAAACGAAATCTCAACTGTTATTGACTCACTTTCTTTTCTCAACTGTTCTTGTGAGAGTTTATTTTGAAATTATGTTTATTACTTTGAGATTATAATATTTAAGTAGATTTATTAAGCAGTTAAAGATACAATGAAACCAGCATGAACCTATCTAATTAAGCATCTAATAATTATCTAAGGAATTAAGTAACTTGAGAAATTGGTCCAAAATGCCCAATTATGGAATTACAAATTTTAATTTCCAAAAAGTCCAAGTTTTGCAACGAGTTTTTATTTTTATTTTTATTTTTATTTTTTTTTAGTTCAGTTAGAACCTCTTTCGTTTATTAGTACCGATCAAGTTAACAAAAAAGGAGATGAATTCTTCATCAAAAGAGTTAAGTTATCAATTAAAGATTCTAACAATAAGATATTATCACGATGCAAGATGTTTCATTTTGAAATGTATTTTCATTTTTTATTTTTATATTCAAACTTTTAATTATGTACTTTAACCTTAATGCTTTTGAAAAAAAAGGTTATCATATAATTTCTCTTAATACTTTTTTTTAAGTATATATATATATATATTTCTGTTTACGCTATAAAAATTAAATAATAATATCTTCTCAAATCGGGTCGTTAGAGGCACACCAGGCAAATTAATCAAATTGGATACAACTATATGCTAGACAGTCTTGGACACATTGCTGGGCATGGACTTTCGGAGTTCGAAAACATTATTTAAATGGAACATCACTTGTCATGTGCCTATTAAAACGGCAACGAATGTGACATGAAGTTGACTTTAAAAATACATTGTTGGTAAAGCTGTTTAAATTATTACTATTGGGTTTATTATAATAGTAAATTATACCTTTGCATCTCAATATGTTGTGTGAAAGGATTGTCTATCTAGATGGACCTTAACAACAATATATATGTATATTGGACGAGTTTTCCATATTTATTTTTTCATTTACCCACAAATTCATATTTGGTTTGTGAGTTTGAATTATAGTGATTTACGTTTTCTGTTTGAACTGTAGAGGTTCTACAACTATGATTATTTGAACTCAATTCGAATGGACGTTTGAATATGAAAACAAATTGCATTTTTAATTAAAAATAAAATCTAAATTGTGTTTGGATAAATGTTGAAAACTGTCCTCAAAGTTATGCAACAAATTTTTATAAAATTTCATTGTAAATGACATATTTTAATTTGTAATATAGATGGAGATTTATTTCTCGCTTATTTTGGTCAACTTCTCAATTTATTCTAATTGTTTAATCACTATCATACGATTAAAATAATAATACTTACAGATTGATAAATATTAAAGTAGTTATTCAAATTATATCCATATATATATATATATATATATATATATATATAGCCAGAGATTATACAATTAATATTTAAAACCCAAGAGTCATGTATTTTAATTGAATTATTTATTCATTCCAAAGAGGACAGCCTGCTATTAAAAGGGGACAAATTTAAGGAGGTGAGCCACACATAACAGAACAATCTCTACAAAGAGAACTCTAGAGAGAGAGAGAGAGAGAGAGAGAGAGAGAGAGAGAGAGAGAGAGAGAGAGAGAGAGAGAGAGAGAGAGAGAGAGAGAGAGAGAGAGAGAGAGAGAGAGAGAGAGAGAGAGAGAGAGAGAGAGAGAGAGGGGAAGATATACATTTTTCTCTTTAAAATATTAAAACTCCGTTTATTTCACCGATTTGAGTTTAGAATTCGAGTTTTACCGCAGTAAAAAGTTCTCAGAAGCAGTCACATCTAACTTTTTTGATACAGTAAAAAACTCTCACATAAAGTCACGTCTTAATTCGAATTAAAAACTTGAATTAACGAACTAAACGGATTCTAAGTGTGCAGCCCAAAGTAACTTTATTTTTCCCAAATTTAGAACTTTGAACACTTAAAAATATGCTTGTATTTTACAATAGTTTAACCTTTTATCTCTATCTTTCCAGAACCTTAATCTTACACCTTGTGTTTTGTGAATATCAAAGAACATCCCTCCATTAACTAGTACTCCATAAACCCAAATTGGAATATTTCAAACCAAAAAAAATTCTCCAATCCAAACAGCTAGACAAATTTAAATCAATCCCTCCGATTTCTCTACTCAAAAACCAAAATCTCAACTTTCATTGACTCACTTTCTTTTCTCAACTGTTCTTGTGAGAGTTTATTTTGAAATTATGTTTATTATTTTGAGATTATAATATTTAAGCAGATTTATTAAGCAGCTAAAGATACAACAAAATCGGCATGAACCTATCTAATTAAGTATCCAATAATTATCTAACGAATTAAATAACTTGGGAAATTGGTCCAAAATGCCCAATTATGGAATTACAAGTTTTGATTTCCAAAAAGTCCAAGTTTTGCAACAAGTTTTTTTTTTTTTTTTTTTTTTTTTTTTTTTTTTTTTTTTCAAGTTCAGTTAGAACCTCTTTCGTTTGTTAGAACCGATGAAGTTAACAAAACAGGAGATGAATCCTTCATCAAAAGAGTATAGTTCTAAGATAGGAACTATCAATTAAAGGTTCTTACAATAAGAGATTACCATGACACAAGATGTTCCATTTTAAAAAGTATTTTTAATTTTTATTTTGATGTTCAAACTTTTAATTATGCACTTTAAGTTTATTTTAATGTGCTCGATCGGTCTCTTTTTGCTAAAAGACGAATAGCTTATTGTGCGACGGTGTAGTTTACTTTTATTTCAAAATTTAAAGCTGACGTGCTTCCGTTTATTTAGTTGACTTGAAATATAATATATATATATATATATATATATATATATATAAAATATGCATACTCCTTAATTATGCTAGGATGGGCAATGCGCGGTGTCGTTGGCCATTAGTGGAAGACTTTGTGGATGTTTTGTTTATATATTTAGAATTATGATTTAGAATTATTTTTTATTTTATGTGTATTTTTTGAGAGAAAAAATTACTATAGAGAATCATGAATCATGATTCAGATTAGAAATGAATATAAGAAACAAACATTCTCAAATATATAGGGTCAGTTTAGCACTGTTTTACTGTTACTGTATTAAAATCATTTTAATAAATTTAGACAATGATAACAAAAGTTATTATAGAAAAACAACTTCTTACTTACTTCTTAAATTCTGTTGTGGGGTAATAGTTTTTAAAAATTGTTGAACAAAAATAGATTTTGTTAAATTTCCTAATCTACTATAACTTCTTAAAAAAATTAAAAACAGGCTCCAAAAATAATGCCAAACGGGTTCATAATTTGTTATTTTTTCTTACATTTCTCATTATTCTCAGTGTAAAAATTGTTTACTGCTCAGGTTTTTTCTTATTGGATTTTCATTTATACTCCTTTAAGTTTCAAGTGGACTTGTCTGGTTAACTTTTTTAAGATTCGAGTGATGATCCATCCTCGTAAACGATGAACTAAAATATGTTCAACTAAAAAAATTATCAAACTAATTATTAAATTTGTAGTTGTTTTATTGTATTAACTTTGGTTAAATATGGTGCAATATTTTCCGCTTCCATGTTATCAACCTAATTTTTTCTTGAGGCATATTAAAAGTTATTGAAACTTTAATGATGAAACAGGTTAAAATAAAGGGAGATGGGGTTCGAATCCCAAAAAATAAGGTCAACTACTTTTATATATGTACGTTTATTTATTGATGCGTGAAGAGATAAGCTCAGGGACATTTCTTTATAACGTCATCCTGAAGTGTTCTTAAAGTCATCTATGTGCATTGAACTCACATGTTCTCTTAATATAATGTCTCTTTTAGTATCTTCTAATTTTATTAATATTTATATTGTCATGATTTTTAATTGACGTGATAAAAAGGTTTAATTGATACAGCATCTTAATTAACACGTCTTTTAATAATATGAAATGGACATAAACAAAGAGATAGAAGAGTTAATTCCCAAATATGTGACTTAATATTCATCAGAAAACATACTAGCTAAAAGAACAATCGTATTTCAAACAGATTGTTATATATTATATTCACAATTTAGCCTTCAATATGTGACTTCTCCAAAATTAATTGAGATAATTGAATGATTAATTAACAAGAATCATATTATTACTATTATAATTGTCAGAAATCATAAATCTTTAATAATTTGTGTAGCATTGTTTACTCTTCAAAATGAATTATGTAATAAAAAAACTAGATCATCGGATCAAATCTTTATATAAGCTATGCGATGCATATATGATTAGGATTTAGATCATTTTAATGTTTTGATTTTAAAGCTATGTTTATCTTTTATGATTTAAGTATTACGGGTTCGTATTGAAAATATTGTTGATACTCTTATACCCAGGAAACCTATATTTATTTTATTTTCAAACTGAATGATTGATTAATAAATATTGAGTTTCTAGTTCTTTGTCTATAATTTAGGTTCTTATATATTTCTCTCGATCCCTTCCGCATCTCTTTCTCTTTTTGATTCTCACTTTTCTTTCTTCAATCTATCTCACACTACATTATTATCAATCTCATTATCGATCTGGAATGGCTTGGCCTGTAATTTATGCATTTGCTCTAAACCTCCGAAAGAAGATGTCATTCTATAATGTTTTTGCCTTTTGGCTTTCGTTATGGCTTTCTTATAACTACTTTGATGTTCCTTCCTTAATGAAGCTCTGTCAGGAATCATTGTTTCATGTAGCAGGACGGAGAACTAACCAAAACTCATGACTTCTAATTAATCCTACTTTAAAAAAAGAAAAAAAAGAAAAATCAAAGATCGACTTTTATTAGTCAAGACCTTATAATTATAAGCGCTTAGACGCTATAGAATTTCATGCACACACACACACACACACACACATATATATATATATATATACATATATATATATATATATATATATATATATTTCAGTTCCGTGGCCGCCTCAATCCGGCATATATAACATTTCTTATTCGTTTGTATAGCACGTTTGTGCGTTCATTTAAATTGCAGTTAATAAAATGTTACATATGGAAAATGTAACTTTCTTTCATTTTACCATATTACACCAATACATTACAAGTTCATATGGAAAATGTTACATATACCATACCCTACGGACAGAAATAGATCATGCTTATATAATGCCAATAAAATATAACTATTAAAAACTCGTCCGTGTATTTATATATATATATATATATATACTTATAAATTATTAATTAAATACAGAAAAGCCAGCAATTATATATGCAATTAATATATTTAACCGGGGGGTGCGGAAGATGAAGAATAATAATAATAAAAATGATAATAAAGAGGTGATGTTTTTTAGGGTGATGGCTGCATATTAATATATTTAGCCCAACAATTAAGTAAGTATTTTAATTTGCAAGCCAAAAAAATAAAAATTAAAAAACAAGTATTTAACTGAATTAATTTAATCATTCCCGAACGGACAACCAGCTATAAAAAGGGAACATAACACAACCATTAGTGCAAAATGAGAGAGATCTAGAGAGAGAGATATAGTTCTAGAGAGAGAGAGAGAGAGAGAGAGAGAGTAGTGATGATGGAGAATAATAAGAAGGTAAGGTTTTTGAGGGTGATGGGCAGCATATTAATAATGATGGTGATTAATATTATGGGCTGCACTTCTTCTCCTGCTTCTGCAAGAATGTGGGTGCCAAGAAGAATCCTCCAATACCCAGACTATTGTTTTTTATATTTCTGCGACAAAGATGATATCAATAGTTGTCCTGAAGAATGCCAGGTTGGGTATTATTGTGGGGTCTATGGTCCGGGAATTGGTGCCTGCTATCCTAGAAATTGAAATTAAAGTTTCATATATTCTGATTATGTGTTTTTTATGTTGTTGGGGAGAGGGGGAAAAGGAAATAAGAGAAACAATTGACTTAGTTTTGTTTCTCCTTAATTTGGTGATAAAATAATTTCTAATGTATAATGGTGTGTTTATGCAAATGATTAGTTTAATGCTAATTAAGTTTCTATATATATATATGGATGTGGTTTTGATGGTACTCCAATAAATAATTATATATATAAATTTTTTTTTTCTCTATTACCTATAGATGATCATGTATGTACTGTATATATTCTAATATAATTACTGTTAAATTTGGTAGTACAAGTTACGACACAATACGAAAACGACTCAAATCAATTAACACACTTGATGCCAAATTGACTCGAATGACTCCATTTATTAAAATTTTTATTTATGGGTAAATATTTTTAATAAAAAAATATCATGTTTAATTTAAATAACATGAAAAATAAGATTTATAGCATATATTCATAATGTAAAATATTGATAAATGGATTAATTAGTAAAAGATTAGTAAACAAATTGTTTATATAAACTATGCAATACGATACGTGTTTTTATTTTTATAGGGGAGACACTCAAGTAGCTTAAGGCACAAAACACCAATCATACTAGTTATTTTTTTATATTATTTTAAACTAAAAAAGCTAACGATTTAGCTAGAATTTAGTGTTTTTTTTTTTTTTTTTTTTTTTTTTTTTTTTTTTCACTTCAACTATTAACTAAATGGTTCGCTATTTTAGAAAATCTATTTAGTTAAGGGTAGTTCTATTCACACCTCATTTTTTTTCTCTTCACACCCCTTTCTAGCTACACACCCTCATATAATTTTCAAATAGTTAAATTTTCTTTTACAAGCCCCTATTATTCTAAAATTACTCCTAATTATTTTAACAAAATTATTAAGGATGATTTTGTTTACACCCTTCTCTTTTTTCTCCACACCCACATTTTTTACTCTCCACACCCCCTTCTATCTTTTGTTTATATCTCTTTACTTTTTTATTTTCTGTTATTATTATTATTATTATTATTATTATTATTATTATTATTATTATTATTATTATTATTATTATTATTATTATTATTATTATTATTATTATTATTATTATTATTATTTCACTCTATTTTTTGTTTTAATTATTATTCTAAAATAAAGAAAATTAAGAGAGAAATACCCCTTTAAAACATTTGATGTTTGGTCCACAAACATTGCCCATTAATTTCTATCTAAAGGAGTAGAACCGGTCAAAGAACCAACATATGGATTACCAACATTCACTTGTAAAACGTGCACACCTTATAGAAAAAGATTGCTTCAGCACGTGCAGCAGGCGATCAGCATCTACATGGTCACCGGCAACATGAGTTGCCCAATTTGCGATGGCCTCGCTTCTGACCTAGCCCAGACGACCTATTGCACTGTTCATGATGGCGAACAGGTGTAGCAAGGGAGAGAGAGAGAGAAACATGGAAGAAGGTTGGGCGGTGTAGATCTCCGATGATGTTATGGGTAAAGGAGATATGAGTGAGAGAGAGTGAGAGAGAGGGAGAGCGAGAGACAGAGAGAGAGAGCGAGGGAGAGAGAGGGAGAGAGAGGGAGAGAGAGAGAGAGGGAGAGAGGGAGAGAGAGAGAGAGGAGAAGAGAGGGTAAGATATATAATTTTCTCTTTAAAATACTCAGTGTGCAGCCCAAAGTAACATTTTTTTCCCCAAATTTAGAACTTTGAAAGCTTAAAAATGTGCTTGTATTTTACAATAGTTTAACCTTTTATCTCTATCTTTCCAGAACCTTAATCTTACACCTTGTGTTTTGTGAATATCTAAGAATATCCCTCGCAACACATTGCTTTGATTGAGACAATTGAGGATCCTCGAGAGTTATGTTTGTTAAACATTGATCGTCTATACAACCTCTAAGAGTGATAATTTTAAATAAGGGTGGCTCAAAGTAACAATTTTATGAGTTTTTCCAAAGATCCCATGACATGGTGCAAATTGGATCACTTCAAGATGACATGAAGAATTGAGCTACTCGTTTGAGCTTGTCAAATCTGATACCTTGATAAACATTATTTTAGAGTTTTGAAGAGAGATGAGAAGAAAACTGAAGGAGAAGAATTGCACGTTATAAAGGTATTGGGCTAATATCCTTATAGGTTGTGGTTATGTTTATGTTTAGCTGATTTAGGATTCAGATATTTTACCCTTAATATGCCCCCGCAAGCTGATGCTCTGGTAGGAGTAATCAATCGTGTATTGGATGGATCAAAAGAAAAGTGAAGGAGAAAAATTACAGTTTATAACATATTGGACTTCCACCTTAAAAGGTTAACTTATTTAAGTGGGGTGGTCTCATATCTTTATATGGCTGTGGTTATGTTTATGTTTAGATAATGTGTGACTCGGGGAGTACAGCTTATTAATTAGTTGGGTAGCCTAATGTTCTTATAATTTGATATTTATTCTTGTATTACAAAAATTTCCCTCAAATTATAATTTTTGTAACATTTCGCCCCCCAAACTTTTATTCGTAACACTTGCCCTTTCTAATCTTTATTATATTATCAAATTTTCTCCTTCGATTAGTTTGGCTAACAGAAGTTATACGTGTCGAGTGTTGAGGTGCAATAGTTGAGGTATTAATTGCATAATTACTAATTTACCCACCAATTTTTAATCTATATAATATGATAAAAATAAAAAGTAAAATAATATGGTCATCTTCTTCCCTAAAGTTGGTTGCCCACTCTTCAGCCCTTCTTCTCCTATAGGTATCAAAAAAAAAAAAAAGTTTGTTCCCAAGTTTGTTCCCAAATCTACCACTAGATGTAGCCGAAAATTAATGGTTAATTATTTTCCAATCTGTTAAGAACAAAAATGACTCTGAAACCACTCCATTAACTAGTGCTCTATAAACCCAAATCTGAATATTTCAAAAAAAAAAAAAAAAAATTCTCCAATCCAAACAGCTAGACAAGTTTAGATCAATCCCTCCGATTTCCCTACCCAGAAAACATAATCTCAGCTGTTATTGACTCACTTTCTTTTCTCAGCTGTTATTGTGAGAATTTATTTTGAAATTATATTTATTATTTTGAGATTATAATATTTAAGTAAATTTATTAAGCAACTAAAGGTACAATGAAACCGGCATGAATCTATCTAATTAAGTATCTAATAATTATCTATGGAATTAAGTAACCTGAGAAATTGGTCCAAAATGCCCAATTATAGAATTACAAGTTCTAATTTCCAAAATGTCCAAGTTTTGCAACGATTTTTTTTTTTTTTTATTTTTTATTTAAGTTCAGTTGGAACCTCTTTTGTTTATTAGAACTGATCAAGTTAACAAAAAAAGAGATAAATCCTTCATCAAAAGAGTTAAGTTTCAAGATATGAACTATTAATTAAAGGTTCTAACAATAAGAGATTATCACGATGCGAAATGTCCCGTTTTAAAATGTATTTTTAATTTTTATTTTGATAGTCAAACTTTTAATTATGTACTTTATGTTAGCGTTTATACCCTTAAGAATAAATGTAACAATATTCTTTGAGACATTTTGACTATTAATAAAGATTTGTTTATTTCATATATCTATGTATTGTCCTCTTTATGTTCATAATAGTTGAATATATGATAAGCAAACTGAAAGTCTGAGACTGTCATTCTAAATCTTAAGGTCATGCATGTAATGTGAAGAACATGCGGAAGACAAGAATCTAAAGATGATAGTCTAAATCTTATGATCCACAATTGAGGGAATAAGTTGGGCGCTTTATTCATGGTAAGATTGTTATGTTGTCTACTTCTTAACGGAGACGGCTTGTCTTGGTCGTCGGAGGTGGGACTCCATGGGTGGAGACATTTGTTGGTAACCGAATCGAATTCGGATGCGGAAGCGTGGCGGGAAGGTGGATCGTGTATAAAAAAAATTTCATAAAACTTTTGAGATAGTCTATAGATTATATTAATTTATGCACGAATAAATTAATCACATTAATTTATATATCAAGAACTCAATCAGAAAAAATACCTAGAAGCTAACTCGGATGATAACTTGAGTTCTTTGACCACGAACAGTCCTTGCTCCAAGCTTTGTGTTTAGAAAACCAAAGTCTTTCACGTCAATTCTTTGATTCCACGTGGACGTGTGTGTGGCCACATGTGAGACAAAATAGGTTTTAGAAACACTCGAATTTTCACAAATACAAACGCATGCACGATGTGGAATTTTTAGGAGAAAAAAATTTTCCTCTCTTTCTTTTTTTAGAAAATTCGGCCACCAACTATTTAGGGCAGAAAATCATTTTCAAAAATTGTATCCACAATTTTCTATCGTTCTCATATTTAAAGAGTAGAAGTCAAACTTCAAAACAGAATCAAATCTCCTACACCTTTGAATTATATCAAATCTCCTTCAAAATAGAATCAAATCAAAAATTGTATCTCCTATTTGAATTTGGAACAAAAAATCTCCTACACCTTATCTCTAATGTGGCCGGCCACCCTAGGGTTTCTCCCTTGTGTGTGGTGCAAAAACCAGATAGGGAAGGAAGATAAATCATCCTTTATCCTGTAGTCCAATTTTAATTTAAATTCAGATTTGAATTTAAGTCAAACTTAAATTAATTTGAATTCTAAATTAAACAACTTAGCAAATAAGTTCAAAAGGATAAATTTAAATTATGTTCACAATTCAAATTCAAATTTAAATAATCACATTATTTAAATAATAATTAATTCTCAATTAATTATTTTTCGAGCATTTAACTTTAGAATTCTGTAATTCTAAAATTCCCATTTTGCCCTTTGTGTCTGGTAGAATTACAAGGACGATGTGGGGACTAATGGACCTATAATCCCAAGCTCCAATAAAATTAATAATTAATTAAACACTTTAATTAATTAATTCTATTAATTCCAATAGTTACTTCACTATAAACTTGGAATTGAACTCTCGAAATTATAGACATTAATTACTTCTAAACTGTGAAGTGTCCATTTGATATAGTCATTACATATAGATCAATCCTCCATAAATAATTCATAATTAGAGTCAGGTAGAATCCGTTAACCTCTCTAATTATATCTTCATCCTTGAGCACCATTGATTCTCTAATGGATAGTGATTCATAAAACACATTCATGAACCAGAGCGCTCTTACTAATCCAAGTACTCAATCAACACTCAAGAGAATTATTTATCTACTTCTTTCTCAAGAAGGAATGGATTCCATCTCGTATAATAACATTTTGTTGGGAATAGTGTCCCAGAAGCATGAGATGTAAAAGGATATTTTTTATTTATTTAATAAAAGAGTTTATTCATCATTTTATGTGCATATATTTATGAATATTTTATGAATATCAAATAAAATTCCTTGATTATTTATGCAACCTTAAACATGGTATATAAGTGTTGTATATGAGAGGATAATATTTAAGGATAATAATCAAAAATAAATTATTCATAATGAATTTAATTAAAGTTCATAATCTTTAATTAAAACATTATTAATACATGTCATTCCCATTTAGAATGGAATGGTGTTATCCGCACTGTTAATATGGCGAGATATTGAATGAGTGTATTTCGCATAATGAGATTATGTGGAACATGGACACAGACACAATATGAATTTTTAATAATTTCCGTGAAGCATAGAAATTCTAATTGAGTCTACAGATGTCTTATGGATTTATGTCTTTTGATTTAGTTGGTACGAATTCTGAGACCCTGAATCCTATTCCTTGTATTTTGGAGACATAATGAAATATGTAGCTGGGAATGTTATTATACGAGATGGAATCCATTCCTTCTTGAGAAAGAAGCAAATAAATAATTTTGTTGAGTGTTGATTCGGTACTTGGATTAGTAAGAGCGCTCTGGCTCATGAATGTGTTTTATGAATCACTATCCATTAGAAAATCAATGGTACTCAAGGATGAAGATGTAATTAGAGAGATTAACGGATTCTACCTGACTCTAACTATGAATTATTTATGGAGGATTGATCTATATGTAATGACTATATCAAATGGACACTTCGCAGTTTAGAAGTAATTAATGTCTATAATTTCGAGAGTTCAATTCCAAGTTTATAGTGGAGTAACTATTGGAATTAATAGAATTAATTAATTAAAGTGTTTAATTAATTATTAATTTTTTTAGAGCTCGGTCTTATAGGTCCATTAGTCCCCGCGTCATCCTTATAATTCTACCAGACACAAAGGGCAAAATGGGAATTTTAGAATTACGGAATTCTAAAATTAAATACTCAAAAAATAATTAATTGAGAATTAATTATTATTTAAATAATGTGATTATTTAAATTTGAATTTGAACACATCTAGATTTATCCATTTAAACTAATATGATAAGTTGTTCAATTTAGAATTCAAATTAATTTAAGTTTAACTTAAATTGGAATTTGAATTTGAGTCAAATTTGGACTACAGGATAAAGGATGATTTTTCTCTTCCTTCCCTATCTGAATTGGCGCCACACACAAGGTTAGAAAACCCTAGGGTGGCCTGCCACGTTTCAGATAAGATGGAAGGGATTTTTTTTTTTCCAAATTCAAAATTGGAGATAAGCATTTGATTCTATTTTGAAGTTTGACTTCTACTCTTTAAATATGAGAAAGATAGAAAATTATAAGCACAATTTTGAAAATATATTTTCTGCCCTAAGAGTTAGAGTGGCCAGATTTCTCTATGAAAAAAGAGAGCAAAATATTTTTCTCCAAAAATTCCACATCGTGCATGCATTGGTGTTTGTGGAAATTCGAGTGTTTAAGAAACCTATTTTTGTCTCACGTGTGCCCATACACACGACAATGTGGAATCAAGGAATTGACATGGAAGACTTTGGTATTCTAAATACAAAGCTTGGAGCAAGGACTGTTCGTGGTTAAAGAATTCAAGTTATCATCTGAGTCGGCTTCCAGGTATTTTTTCGGTTGATTCTTGAACTATATAAATTATTGGGATTAATTTATTCGTGCATAAATTAATATAATCTATAGAGTATCTCAAAAGTTTTATGAAAATTTTTGTTATGCACGATCCGCTGTTTCCCCACGCTTCCGCCGCTGAATTCAATTCGGCAACCAACACATTCCAAGCTACCTATTTCATCATGTCTCCAAAATACAAGGAATAGGATTCAGGGTCTCAGAATCCGTACCGAGTAAATCAAAAGACATAAATCCATAAATAGGAGTTTGTTAAGAACTCAGGATTAAGATCATTCTATATATGACCATCGGTAGACTCAATTAGAATTTCTATGCTTAACGGAAATTATTAGAAATTCATATAGTGTATGTGTCCTTGTTCCACATAATCTTATTATGCGTAATACACTTATTCAATATCTCACCATATTAACAGTGCAGAAAGCACCGTTCCATTCTAAATGGGAATGACATGTATTAATAACGTTTTAATTAAAGATTCCAAACTTTAATTAAATTCATCATGAGCAATGTTTTTGATTACTATCCTTAAACACTATCATCTCATATATCACATTTATATACTATGTTTAAGGTTACATAAATAATCACAGAATTTTCATTTGATATTTATAAAATATTCATAAATATATGCACATAAAATGATGAATAAACTCTTTTATTAATTAAATAATAAATATCCTATTACATTTCATGCTTCTAGGACACTATTCCCAACAACATTGATATAGTTTCTAATGGTGAAATCTATATTAGATCGGACCAAAGTGAATTGTTTTAATTAATAATTCTATTTGAATAAAACAATTCACTTTTGACGAATTATATGTTGTCATCGTAATCCTGAGATGGATTTTGAACCCGTATGCTTGACTTGTGTCCTTTGATGTACTAAAGGGAGACATCTTGACATTATGTAAAGGTATGCTTACCGGTATGTTGGGAGTATAACTCGTGTGTGCGTAGATTTGTTATTCATAGATAGTGGAATCCATAGCTCCTATAAAGAGACAATGATATCCTCTTATGCATTATCAGTGGATTGGAAAATACGAGCGCTCAGCCGTTAGACTACTATGTGTTATCTAATGGTTTACTGTTTGTAATGGTACGAATAGTATTTTTTCGATGGTATGATAATGGAACATAAGATAAATATAATCAGGAAGGTAAAACAAAACTTGACCTCAAGTCGATTATGGATATCCTATGGGGATGATACACTAATATATTGAGTCATAGACTAGAGCTAATATGAGCTTTGTAAGTACATTATATAAATCGAGAGTGCAGCTCTAGGCTTTTAGTGGAATAGCGCTAGAGTTTTATAATCATGAGACGGACTTATTAGTTTACAAGTAGCGTTGTGATTATAGGAGCTTGATTTATATATGTCCATCGGATCCCTTTGCTAGCTCACATAATTTCCTATAACGATACAATATATTTCCTACATATTGGTAACTTGTGTTATTTCCGTAAAAGAGGTTCAAAGTTAATTCATGGGTGATTTATCAGGTGAATTAATTGATAAATTAATTCTAGATAAATTGGTTGAATTATTGTTTTAAGAGTTGTTTAATATGGGAAGACTATTATATGACTGTTTTGATCAGGCAATTTCTCTATTGGGTTGCTTAAATCAAAACTGAGGTTCTATGCAAGTTTCCCGTATTGAAAAACTAGGAAAATAACTTTCAGTGTAGACCGGTCGACCGGTTAGTGAAGACAGGTCGACTAGTGAGTTATAACGTCATTGTCACCGGTCCACCGGTTGCAACGTAAAATGCATACTGACATGGCAAAATCAACTCTGGATGCGATTAGAACTTTGGGAAACCTAATTGTTACGGAAGTAAAACTTCCTAAACACTATAAATAGCCTATTAAGTCACTTTATTTATTAGATCACTTGAGAGACTTTTTGGAGGCTATTGATAAAAGATTCCTGAGAGGAAAATTGTTTAATTCTCAAGAACAATTTTTCCTTTGGCTCTCTTGTGATTGGAAGGACATCAAGAATACCAAGAGGAGATTGAACGACGTGTGGCCAGCCGCACACGGATCATGGAAACGAGAATAGCAAAGAAGACTAATTGGTTGAGGCTCTTCCGGTTGTTGTTTGGAACGCTTTGATCTGTCAGGCGTGCAGTTTCCTAAAATCTCAAAAGGTATAATTTAGATCATTAGTATTTATGTTATATACCATCATGAATATGTTCTTGGTTGGCTTTGATGTTGATTAAATTTTTTAAATTCTACTGCGCACTCGATGCCATTATTTTCCAACACTTTAACCTTAATGCTTTTGAAAAAAAAAATCATTATATTTCTCTTGATACTTTTTTTAACTATATATATATTTCATGCTTATTCGATAAAAATTAAATAATATCTTGTCAAATTGGGTCGTTAGAGGCACACCTGGCAAATTAATCAAATTGGATACAACTATATGCTAGACAGTCTATCACACATTGCTGGGCATGTACTTTTGGAGTTCGAAAACATTATTTAAATGGAGCATCACATGTCATGACCGAATAAAAAGGGCAACGAATGTGAGATGAAGTTGACTTTAAAAATACATTGTTGGTAAAGTTCTTTAAAATATTACTGTTGGGTTTATTATAATTGTAAATTACACCGTTGCATCTCAATATGTTATGTGAAAAGATTGTCTATCTGGATGGACCTTAACAAGGACGAGTTTTCCATAATTCATATTTGGTTTGTGAGTTTGAATTAGTGATTAATGTTTTCTGTTTGAATTGTAAAACTTAAAACTATGATGATTTGAATTGTAATTCGAATTGACGTTTGAATACGCAAACAAATTACAATTTAAATTTAAAATAAAATTTAAATTGTGTTTGGATAGATGTTGAAAACTGTCCTCGAAGTTATGCAACAAATTTTTATAAAATCTCATTGTAAATGACATATTTTAATTTGCAATATGGATAAAGATTTGTTCCTCTCTTATTTTGGTTAACTTCCCAATTTATTCTAATCGTTTGATCAATATCATATGATTAAAATAATAATACTTACAGGTCGATAAATATTAAAATAATTATTATAACTATATCCGTATATATATATATATATATATATATATATATATATTTAACGATAAGCCAGCGATTATACAATTAATATTTAAAGCCAAGAGTCATGTTTTTTAATTGAATTATTTATTCATTCCCAAGAGGACAGCCTGCTATTAAAAGGGGACAAATTTAAGGAGGTGAGCCACACATAACAGAACAATCTCTACGAGAGAGAAATCTAGAGAGAGAGAGAGAGAGAGGTGATGGGGAATACAAATAAGGTAATTATGTTTTCGAGGGTTATATTAATAATAATGGTGAGCATAATAGGCTGCAGTTCTTCTGCTTCTGCAGCTATTTGGATGCCAAGAAGAATCCTCCAAGACACAGACTGGTGTTTCCAATATCCCTGCGACAAAGATGATATATATAGTTGTCCATCTGAATGCCAGGCCGAGTATTATTGCGGGGTTGTTGCTGGGGGAATTGGTGGGTGCTTACGTTACAATTGGGATTGAGCTTCATATTCCGATCATGTGTTTTTATATATGTTGCTGGGGAAAGGGGGAAAAGGAAAAGGGAAACAACTACTTAATTGTTTCTCCTTAATTTGGTGATCAAATAATGTTTGATAAGGGTGTGTTTATGCAAATGATTATTGTTAAAGCTAATCAAGCTTTTATATATATATATATATATATATATATATATATAGATATATATGTTTTGCTTTTTTCCATAGATGGTCTTTTTCATCCCGTATGTGATGGCAGTTCACATATACAAACTGTTGGGGTATATGCTCATAAATTAAATAAGAGGTAAATATTTTTTCTGATTATTAATGAAATGAGAAATTTTTTTAATATTATTTTGCATGCATGTGATGTTTTATGAATATCAAAATCTCTAGATTATTTGCGATGTAACTTTAAAAATTGTATATAAGTGTTATATGCAGAGGATAATATTTGAAGTAAAATAATCTAAACTTGTCGTAATTATAAATTATAGTTGGCATCTTTAATTTAAAATTACTAATGTGGTTCATTACATTATGAATGACAAAATCTTATCCTAGATTGTTAATAATGAGATTATTAGAATGAAAGTATTTTTTTGTAATATGATTACATAGGACCGGAACCCGATTAATTATGAATCTCTAATAAATTCTGTTATTAAATAGAGCATTTGATACTAATCAATGATGGTCATATATGAATTAATTTTAATTCTGAGTAATGAATAGACTCATATTTGTGATATTATGTTCTTTGACATATTGAGTAATGACACATGTGAATAGTGTCAAAGTCTTGGTATATTGGGAGCATAGTAAAATAATAGCCGGGAATATTAATTTACAAGATGAAATCCATTCCTTCTTAATGAAGTAGATGGACGGTTTCCATAAGTGTTGATTTGGGACTTGAATAATAAGAGCGCTCAATTTTATGATTGGATCATAAAATATATTATTCATTAGAGGATCAATGATACTTATAGAGAAAGATATAATTAAAGAGGTCAACAGAAAATATCTATGCCATGACCGGGAAATTTATTAGAATTATTGTATAGGATAAAATTTCTTAGAATCCTTTGTATTTTTAATATGAATACTTTTATGATAGGTATTTGTTGATATTAAAATGGAATAGCAAAGTAAAAGCTAAAGCTTAGAAATTTCTGAAGTGTGATGCATTAACTATTTTTTAGACCATATTTAAGAATAAAACACGGAACACTGTCTTAAACCCAAAAGTGGGCAAACACATGAATGTTAGTTTAACAAGTGAAAAAGAATTGAAAAAACATAAATTCTAGAGTTTTAGAAACAATCGGAACGAAAAACGTACGAAAAAGGGGTTCAAAGGGCCGAATACGGTTTTGACTGATTCGAGTTGACCAAGTTAAAATTTGTTGACTAAGAGTCGACCAATAGGTCGCCCTCAATAATTTAGTCAAGAATGGTCAAAGTTGACCAAGTTGACCAATGGTATGAAAAACACTGGTAAAACGCGTACCAGATAGAAATTAGGCTGAACCAGAATAATACAGTTATTAGAGATCGATGGTTGAGAATTAAAGTCATTAAATTGATGAAGCGCTGAGATTAGGATATGAGGAATGCAAGGTGGCCGGCCAAGCATAGTGAAGAAGGAAAGAAAAGATATTTTTGGTCAAATTTTGTAAAAAGGTCCCTTCAAAGTGCCAAAATTGTATTTTAGTCATCTCACTTTATTAGGTCCGTTTTTAAGAGATAAAAATACAATTAAATGCTCACTTTTCATGCCAAAAGCACCAGCCAAAGAGAAGAAAAGAAAAAAAAAGTTAACCCAAAATGAGAAAATTGAGGTTTTAACGGAAATTGACGAAACTACACCGCTAGTTCTGTCACGCCCCGAAGCCAGGGTTAGTGACATGGAGGCTCAATTAGGAGTCAAACATGATTAGGGAAGTGATAATCCATATAAAAAGTAAACTATTAGGGAAATTCCTAAACAAATCTCCCGTTTAGTTGGAAATATATTACAAGAAAGAGGTTAGCACTTGAGCCTCTAACATCATTCAGGGCTTCACCCATAGGACATGCAGTATTGTACATATATGAACATGTAAATAACATTACAGACATCAACCACAGTCTAGAATTCTAGAGTTCAGAGTTTACATGATTTACAATTCTTACATTTGTACACAGGAAGGATTATCATAGTCCTCACTGAATCAGACGGTAGCACTTATTTCAGCTAATCAGTACTGCTCCTAGCATCGCCTAGGAGGAGTTTAATATTTATAAAAATAATAAAAACATGAGCGAAAGGCCCAATAGGACGTAATTTGAAATAACTTTATAAATAAGTAAATGAATGAGTAAGCAAGTAAATAAATAAATAAATAAATAAATAAGTAAATAAGACATTCAGTTCCAACACAACAACCGAAACCTCACATCCTTTTTTTGAAAGGAAATATAACTGAAATTCTCTGTATTACAGGCATCAACAAGTAATTTATACTATGATAATTACTTACACAACCACAAGCACAAGCCTTATCACCCCTAGACCGGGTTTTGGGTTCTGTTCCCTAGGATACACTCTTCATATCATATCTAGGCCATCAGCCGGTTTACCAATTCACAAGATCTCTTATCTTAAGAAATTATTCATTAAACTTTCTGAAATTGTTCATTATAATTCCAATAGCTAAAATCAAGCTATGGTGTTAAAATGTTTTACTTTCACAAACATGCCCTTTCTTTAAAACATTTGCAATGCTAAAACTCTTTTAAAGTTAGGCAAACAAAGAAA
This sequence comes from Morus alba, assembly GCA_012066045.3. Taxonomy (NCBI): domain Eukaryota; kingdom Viridiplantae; phylum Streptophyta; class Magnoliopsida; order Rosales; family Moraceae; genus Morus; species Morus alba. Next base: position 992,723 of record CP050224.2, read on the forward strand.
GGGATAAGGAATCCTACCTCTCAAGCACCAAAGTTGCGTTTAGAGTTGCGCTATTCTGGCTTTTTGCTTCCTCAAAGCCTTCAATTTTACTCCTCAGCTAGCACTGATACAAAAGAGCACTTTAGGATCAAATTCTCATTCCTAAAGCAATTCGATCTCAATTATACACCTTAGTTTCCTATTAGTGTGCCATAATTAAATTTCAAATTTCATAAATCATTTCATGTTTCAAATCATCATTTCCAGGGGTTTAATCTCAAAACATGGATTAAGGATGCTAGTCCATTTATTCCAAGTCCCCAAATGAAGCTAATTTGGGTTCTCTTAGAAAATCGAGGTTAAAACAGTATTTTTGGACAAAACAGGGTCAAACCTCATGTACACCGGTCAATCGGTGACAAAGGGGCTATTCTCCACCGGTTGGCCAGTGGAGAAGGATCCGATCAACTGGTCTGGTCGACCGGTGGGGATCTGTAGTTCGTGGAAAAGTGACCGAACTGCGAAGTAAAACTCCAATTCCTGCAATTTCAAGTTCAAATTTGAAACATTTCAAGGGGAAACAACCAAATGCAGGTTCTAGGTACTAAATCAAGTCCAAAGAACCTAAGATCCCCAATTTCTACCATGATTTTCCCAAAATCCATCAAAATCCATTTTGAACAAAAATACGGTTTCTAATCCGAAAAAAATCCAAGATTCAAGAGAGATTTTTTAGAAATCTTACCTCAAATTTTTCTCTTGACATTTAAAACTCCTTGAAATTCTTCTTTTGTTCAAAATCCGGTTGATTTGAGACAAAAACGGGAGAGAGAGAGAGAGAGAGAGAGAGAGAGAGAGAGAGAGAGAGAGAGAGAGATAATGTGTGTGTGTGTGTGTGTGGGTGAAGAACAACAGGAGAGAGAGATGCAAGGGAATGAAAAAGGAAAAGAAGACAAAGAAAAAGGAAAATAAAAGAAAAAGAAAAGCAGGTGTCAAAATGTTTAAAATGACTGTCTAGTAAATGTGCCTACACACACTTCTGGGGTAAAAATATAATTATTGAAAATATTTAAATTTCTTAGAAATATTTATATTTACACGTCAGAAATATTTAATAACCATAATATTTAATTTAAACCAGATTAGGCACACTAATAAATCTCAATTACTTTAATTAATCCTATTTAATTTCCTGAGGTGTTATAAGTTTGCATCACTAAAGATTTATCTTCACTCTCTGTCATGCCCCCGAACAGGGGTTAGTGGAGTGGAGGCTTGTTTAGAAACTTAAACCTATTTAAGAAGTGATTAGCACATAACTGTGCACAAATTTTAATTTTTCAAACCCAGACCATCCAGGTATTTCTAAACAAGCCCCTGCATTTAAGAGAAATTTAATTTCAAAAAGGGTGACGGAATTCCTAATCAAACCAGTTTAAAACCACATCCCTAGTATCATGTTAGGAACTCCCACATGTTTAGCATACATGAATATGTAGAAAAGTAAATGTGACATCAACCACAGTCTAGGATTATTTAAGCTTACAATCCGTAATTTAATACATGCCTTGAGATAAGGAAAAGAGGAAATACAACTCTTCACTTCTCGGGGACGAGGTCACCTCATCGGTAGTAGCTATCTACTCCACACTACTCCTCGCGTCGCCTGGAGGGGGTTTAATACATTTGAAAATAAGAAAAGTGAGCGGAAGACCCAGTAGGATATAATTTTATAAAACATAATAAGAAGGTACTTCAGGTCCAAAGACATACACCCGGAACCGATCATCCTTTTTAGAAAAATGAAATACTCACATAGTAGTAGAAAATATCTATATAATGAAAATGTGCAGATCATCACACCACTGAACAAGAAGTGGTAAAATGTCTGTCTAGTGAAAAGTGTAGAGCCATAATTCCACTGAGCAAGAAGTGGATCCTTAAGGGTTTCAGAACCTGCCCCCAAGGATATGATTCCCATATCTCGATCTTTGTGGCCACCAAGCGTTGTTTTATTTCTTAAGATATTTCAGTTTAAGAAATGATACTCCTTAAAATCTCATTTCCAAAATCATTGGAAAACTTGATAGCCTTCTCATGCTATTCCTTTGAAATCATTTTCTTTAAACATCTTTTGTTCTAAAACACTTATATGGGCCAAAGTCATTCAAAATGAGGCTAACAAGGATATGGACAAGAATATCCTACCTTTTGGATCTCAAACTTGTGGCTATCGTCACGTAGGCCTAGCTCCGCTTGCCTTAAAACTGTAATACTCGATCTTCTCCACTAGCTTTGTGACAAAAGCAGTGTCTTAGGATATATTTCCCATTCCTAAAATGAATTGAGCTCAATCATGTTTAATTGTTTCCTATTAGTGTGTGTTGACTCAAATCCAAGTTTCACAAATGATTTTATAATTCAGTTTGGAGGTTCTTTAAAAATTGAAATCTAATCTAGGGGTTTGGTTTCCTATTTAATTTCAATTTAAAAACAACAGCATGCCGGCATAAATAGGAAAAATGCCAAACTTCCAATTCAAGTTCAATTTCAAAATAAATTATCCAGAATCCATCAAAACCAGTTTGTAATCAATTTAACATGTCCAATAACTAAACTCCTAAATTTCATTCAATTTCAACAAGAACTATTCAAATCCAAACCCTAACTCAAAATTATTCAAATCTAACCAAAATTACACTTTCTCAAGCTTAAAATTCTAATCAAAGTGTGGGTTTAAAGGGGTTTTACCTCAAATTTGTTGATGGACCCTAGTTTCTCTTAGTTTCTACCGCTTTCATTTTTTCCTGTGTGTCCTGGCCAAACTGCCGAGAGAGAGAGAGAGAGAGAGAGAGAGAGAGAGAGAGAGAGAGAGAGAGAGAGAGAGATCAAGGGAAAGAGAAAGAGAAAACTGGTGAGAGAGAGAGAGCCCGGAGGTGGCCGGCGGTGAAGGAAGAATGAGAGAGAGAGAGAGAGAGAGAGAGGATCAATGTTGGTTGGTGAACTAGAGGAAGGAATAAAAGAAAAGAAAGAAAGGAAAGAGAGAGAGAGGGGTCTGGGGGAGGGGCTGCATAGGAGGAAAAAGAAAGGGGAAAAAGAAAAGATAAAAAAGAAAAAGGAAAAAGAAAATAAAAGGAAAAGAAAAAAGAAAAATGGAAAAAAAAGAAAATCCATTAAAATTTAAGTATGTATTTTCAAAAACTTTTGGGGTGAGTTCATAAATACTGAAAATAATTTAAAGTTTCTTAATTAATTGTGAAAATTAAATTTTATCATAATTAAACATGTTTAATTCTGGAGGGCTTTACAGCTCTACCCTCTTAAGAAATTTCATCCCTTAAATTGAAATTTACCTCACGATATGTGTGACGCCTCCCGTTCTAGCAGCGGGTCGCCAACCTTAAACTACTTCTATTAGGCCGAGTTATAGACTAATCTATTACTTGTTATTAGACTATCGCCTCTTTAATTTACTTTTCTATACGAAAATTTTTTTTTTCTTTAACCCTCGGGTTCTTAACATGTTCCTATCATGTTCTTTTGTTATACAACAATTTCTTCCTGCTAATACTTTAAGAAATTGGATATGGAACTAGTCCCCATAACCTATCTTAACTTATTACAGTCTGTTGATCTTTACGAAAACATTGACTGTAACATCTTTTCCTTAAAATTGAAACATATAAACATGGGTTCTATATTACATTACTCTGCTGTGGAATTTAATTTCTAATCGAGCGTAGTAGAGACCACTCCTGTCTACCCATTACATTTTCACCACCCTTGCCTCCACCGGTCCATCAAGCAAAACCACTATATGGCTGGCTGCTTACCTTTTTTACCTGCACACAAGTAAACAGATGAGCTAACGCTCAGCAGGTATAGACATACGCACATCATAAACTAGGAAAATTACATTAAGATTTATGATGCAAATATGCTAGTGTGAAACATGCTTTCTGTCTTTTTGTTCTTACTACTGCGGGCCTGGGCCCCTGTTTATTGTCTGGTCTAGTCGGAATCTCTACTCTTTGAGATTTCCTCACTTGGGAGGTCGACGACCCGTCAGTCTCTTTACATTACTGAACTTTGAGTTTTTCATTTCAAAGTGTTAAAAACTTTACTGAATGATGTGCAACATTTTTCTACTTGCACATGCTAGCATAAAATGCATAATAATCCATGCATACTTTAACTATGCATAAGGGTAAACAGATGTCGCCTTTCTGCAATCTAGGGCACTATGCCCTCCAGACACGTATAATCATATAGACTTCGGAACATAAGCAAATTTATAATTCTAAGTCTAACTACGGTTTACTCGAGTCCAGAAAAACATATATGTCTATACTTACTTACAATTCGCCAGGATTCCCTCTTGCTGGAAATTCTTTCTCATTGTCTCGACTCTTGTACTAAAACCTTTTTCATGGAAATAGGTATAAATTTTCTATTCCAAATCACAATTCTTCATATTAGATTCTTAAATCTAATTCCAAACTCATTTCTGAACTTTTTTTTGTCGCTAGGCCGAATCCTAGTTTAAGAGGCAAATTACACATATTTGTGTATCTCGGTTTCTGAATCTTAATCTGTTCATTTCTGAGCTTCAAAACTGTTATTCATTCTCTAGAATCAATTACTAACTCATTGCTTACAAACTAACTTTTAGGAAATTTTGGCAGAGTTTCGCCTTATTTTTCTTGTTTCCCGAGTTTTCAATAACTCATTCTACTTCTGATTTTGGTACCTGGAGTCAAGATTCACATTCCTGAACACATATTCCAACATAAAACAAAACAAAACACATGTTCTTTCTTAATCTAGGCTCACAGATTTTCAATAGAAATCCACCAAAACTTCATTCAATTGTCTTAATACTTACACAGTTAAACTCTTATTACGTGCTCTACAAAACCTCAGTTTCGATTTTTTACTTTAACGGAAGTTTTTCTGAGATGAGTTACTATTCATCCAAATCAAGAAATCATAGAATTCTCATGAAAAATCCAAAATCTTACCTCCAGAAGTTGAGGTTTTTCGCTAGAACGCCTCAATTTACGTTTCTACCGGATTAAATGGAAGAAATCCCAGTGAAAATGCTTGATTTTTCCTTTCTCCGTCTCTCTCTCACGTTTTTTTTCTTTACAAACCTTTCTTTGTCTCTCTTTTTATGAATCTCTCTCTCTCTGCTTTGTTTTCTCTTTTCTATATTATGTCTTGCACTCACAAGTACATAACGTGAGTAATTGTAATGGCTTTAGTAAACTTAGGTGATTTTACAAAGTAAGTTACCAACTTAAGCGTGAGTTATCAGGCTGATGAGCTCAAATGTAAATCAATGCCAAGTGGTATTCTGCATGTGAGGTATGTATCCACCTCACGGTACAATCCTTTTTACTTTTTACTTTTTTTTCTCTCTCTTTCTTCTTGGTCGGCCACACTTAGGCAAAGAAGACAAAAGTGGCTTCTAATATCTCCGTGGAACTCTTTAAGACATTAATGAATATTATAATATTATTTCCAATAATATCTAATATTACTTTTTAAATTAAATTAAAGAAATTAATTTAATTTCCATAATTTAATTTTACTAGTTCTACCTAAGTTTAACACTTAACTTGAGTGGTTCTATGTTTCCCACATTTTTCTTGTCGAGACTTAACTTTCTGTTTTTCAAAACGAGTATCTTTCCAGCACCGATAACTTCACACCCGGTACAGATTCTATACTATTTGTTTTGGACTGTCGAGTACTCTCGGTCAAGCTTCTCATGTTCAACCCAATTCTCTTGGGTATCTCATTAGTCAATCTCTCTTTTCTGAAATTTTCATTTTAATTGATTCAGAATTGCCCAAAACGCTTACTTTGCGGTCCTTATTTTTTTAGCAGTTTCCCACTTTAACTGACTCAGAAATTTTCTGTTTCAGAAACTTTTGCTATTTTCCTTACTTCTAATATTTATACTCTTTTTCTAGCTAGTCATTTGGTCACAAACCAAATATTTCAGTTTTTCATAACTAAAATGTACGCGCTAAAATTTATAATTTTTAACTGATATTTTATTATTCATAACTGATAATTGCGAATTTTCTTTGTAAGAATATTCGTATTTTAACTTTATATATTTCGGGAAATTTTTCCCGGTACATAAATTTTCTACATAACATTTTCTTGATTACATCAAAATTCTACTATTTACTATTTCGGAAAGGATTTTGGTCAAATACAGGATTAGACCTAAATTTTTTCCAGTCATTACAATATGAACAGATACAAATATTGTTCCTGCATCATCATTTCCAATTCCCATGTTGCTTCCACAATGCCATGGTGTTGCCACAACACCTTCACTAACAGTATCTCACATTGACGTAGACTTTTCATTTTCTGATCAAGAATCTGTATTGGTGCTTCATCATAAGTCGTGTCATACTGGATTAGCACGTCATACCATTGCACAATGGCCTCTAGATTAGGTTGACACTTCCAAAGCATAGAAACATGGAACACGTTGTGCACGTGAAACAACTCTGGAGGAAGATCAAGGCGGTAAGCAATGACACCGACCCCATTGTGTGATCTGAAACAGCCCGATATACCTCGGTGCAAGTTTCCCTTTCACACCCTCTTGGAATTCTACTGGTCTATGCCTCCTATCAGCATAACTCTTCTGACGACTCTGAGCCATTAGCATTCGTTCCCGGATCACGGCTATGTTCTCATTATTCTCGTGGATAATATCCGGTCTAAGGGTGAGTCGATCTTCTGACTCAACCCAACAAACTAGCGATCTGCAAGGTCTACCATACAACGCCTCGAATGGTGCCATCCCAATGTTGCTCTAATAACTATTGTTGTAGGCGAACTCAGCTAAATAGAGATACTTCTTCTGTTGTTGTAAGCTAAATGGAGATACTTCTCCAGAATCTAAATAACTCTTTCAGATTGTCCGTCAGTCTAAGGATGAAATGCGGTGCTGAAATTCAGTTCGGTTCCCATGGCTTCTTGGAAACTTCTCGAATACTTCACATTAAAGCGGGTATCACGGACTGAGGTGATGGAGAACGAAACTCCGTGGAGTCTAACAATGTGCTCCATATACAACTTTGCTAGAACTTTCATGGAATGCATTGCACAAAATGGAATAAAGTGCGCGAACTTCATTAACCTATCCACAACGACCCATATGGCATCATGCCGCTGTTCAGTCCTTAGCAATCCAATCAGAAATCCATCGTAATGTGTTCCCACTTCCATCCAGGAACAGGAAGAGGCTGTAGTTCTCCAGCAGGTTTCTGATGCTCAACTTTGACTCGAAGACAAGTCACACATTCTGACATGTACTGGCGAACATCCTTTTTCATACCTCTCCACCAATACTGCCATTTGAGGTCCTGATACATCTTGGTACTCGCAGGATGAATAGCAAACCTCGATTTGTGAGCCTTGTGAAGGATTGTCTTCTTTATCTCATCCACCTGAGGAATAGCAAGACAGTTTTTGAAGTAGAGCGTTTCGTCTTCCTGAATATTCCAATCATCCAGTTTTTCTCCATTCTGAACTTGAGTCCAAACTCCCTGAAGATGCGGATCTTACCATTGGTTCTGCTTGACTTGCTGTATAAGGGTTGGCGTAGAAACCAAGTTGTACACCATAGCTTGGTTATAATCTTCGTAATACGGAAGATCATAGTCACCTACAATTTAACTCATTTTCCAGTCCTTTAAGGCCAAAGATGCTAGGATTCTTGGAGTCTTTCTGCTGAGAGAACTATTACCACGGTGGTTTTTCCCGGATGATACTACAAGGTAAACTCATAATCCTCCGTGTACTCCATTTACCTTCTCTGTCTCAGATTTTTGAGTGAACATATACTTCAAACTCTTATGATCGGAGAAGCTCTGGAATTTTACACTGTAGAGGTAGCATCTCCATATCTTAAGAGAAAAAATCACTATTGCTAACTCCAGATCATGCGTGGGGTAGTTTTGTTCATGTGGCTTCAGTTGACGAGATGCATAGGCCACAACATGTCCATTCTGCATCAGAACACACCTAAGTCCTCGTCTTGACGCGTCAAATACACCTCGTACGGTTCATCGCTATTAGGGATCATCAAAATCGATGCACTGGTTATCCTAGCCTTCAGTTCTTGGAAGGCATATTCACAATCGGCATCCCATTCAAACTTGACTTCCTTTTTAGTCAACCGAGTCATTAGGGTAGCAATACTCGAGAAATCCTTTACAAATCATCGATAATACCCCACAAGTCCTAGGAAGCTTCAAATTTTGGCTACGTTCTTCGGTCGTTCCCATTGTAACACCATTCTAATCTTTGAAGGATCCACTGAAATTCCTTGTCCAAATATAACATGTCCAAGGAACTTGACTTCTGTCAACCAGAAATCACATTTCTCCTTTTTCACATAAAGCTGGTGTTCTCAAAGAGTCTGGAGAACAATCCTTAAATGTTGTTCATGCTCCTGTCAAGTCTTCAAGTAAACCAAAATGTCGTTAATGAAGACTATCACAAACTGGTCCAAATACGGGCATAAGACTCAATTCATCAAGTCCATAAAAGCGGCGGGAGCATTCGTCAATCCGAAAGGCATTACTAGGAACTCGAAATGCCTATAGCGAGTTCTGAAAGCTATCTTTTGAATATCCTCTTCCCTAATCCTCAACTAATGATACCCTGATCTCAAGTCGATCTTCGAGTAAAACTGTAATCCTCCTAACTGATCGAACAATTCATCGATCCTCGGTAATGGGTACTTGCTCTTCACGGTAACCCTAATCAATTGTCGGTAGTCTATACACAACCGAAGGAATCCGTCATGCTTCTTCACAAACAAGACAGGTGCACCCACGGGGAAATACTGTTTTTAATGAATCCCTTTTTTACCAACTCACCGAGTTGTTTCCTTAGCTCTTTCATCTCCGTGGGCTCTATTCCATACAGAGCAATAGAAATTGAAGCCGTCTCCGGAAGTAATTCGATGCAAAACTCAATTTCTCAGTCAGACGGTAGACCAGGCAACTCATCAGGGAATACATTTGCATATTCATCGACCACGGGGACCTCAACATTCTCCCCGGCAATACTGGATTCACCCTCTAATGCCGAAAGGAAGGTAAAACAAGCTAAATTTTGCCGTCCCCCGATGGTATGCCTCAATAGTTGTTCTTCTGAAATTAGGTTGACACCTCCTTGATACGTTACTATCGTGCTTGAACCGGTAGTCAAAGTAACTCTCATACGGTGGTAATCAACAATTGCCCCATATCTTGACAACCAGTCCATTCCAAGTACTACATCAAATAGATTCATGGGTAGGATTATCAAGTCTGCTTTTAATTTCTCAGTGGAGAGTTTATGGACATTAAGATCTCTAGGTCATCGAGTTTTAAACCTAAAACTTTCACAAAAAAGTGGAAATAAAAAAGTGCGTAGTACTAGTGTCGAACAAAACTCGTGCAAAAGAATGTGAGATAGGTACCTACCCTTTACAACTAGGTTTCTGGCATGAGCTCCAGAACTTGCCCCGGCCATGGTATGCATCTGCCCTGGTGCTTTTCCTTTTCCTCTCTCGTTGTTGTTAGGTCTCTGGTTTCCAGGCCTGTACTATTGCTGTGGTGGGGTAGACTGTACTGATCCCGAAGCCTGTGGCCGAAAATAGGAGTAGTTTGGTGGACAAAAGATCGGCGCAAGAAGAGTTGGCATCTGGGCAGGCAACAAGGGCTGACAATAAGGCGTGAACTATGGTGGTCTGTCTTGGCTAGGAGCAACACCCCTTTAAGTCTGTTGTGGTTGTTAGGTCTGTTGGTTCACCTGTTGGCTCCTAAGAGCACAGTTTCTTTTTATATGGCCTGGCTCCCCACAATTGTGGCACTTGAAGTGGTAGGGTCCACTCTTTCCACTTCCCGAAGAGCTACTACCACGGCTTTTTCTGTTATTCCTTTGGGGTCCTCCTGAAGTTCTTCCTGAAGTTTCTCGACTTTGGAGGAAAGTAATGTGCTCCTGTTTGACACAGATGGCTGCTGCAACTAGGTCACTATAGACTCGATGCCTTAAGACCAACACTGATTTCCAGATTACACGTTTAAGACCTCTCTCAAACTTAAGGCACTTCATGTGTTTTGACTCAATCAACGAAGGAGCAAAACGGGATAACTCATTGAACTTAGCTTTATAGTCCCTCACTGTCATGTCTCCTTGCTGTAGGCCTATGAATTCCATGGCCTTCTCATCTCAATAACTTGGAGGACAGAAGTGCTCATTAAAGAGCACTTTGAATTGTTCCTAAGTCATCCCCTCTACATCATGCATTCGCCGGATCTACTTTTACCACACATCAGCTAGACCTTCAAACTTAAAAGCTGTGAACTCCACCCAGTACTCATCCGGCACTTTCATGGTACTCAGATTCTTGGACACTGTTTGAAACCAATACTCGGCTTCTTGGGGTCCATTCGTGCTAATGAATGCGGGAATTGAACTACGCTTGTACTCACGAAAGTAGCTCTATTTTCTATCTTTCGCAGGACGTTCATTTTGGGCTATTGTATCGATTCCTTAGAAGGCTGCATACATTGCTTCCATGAATTGCTCATTTCGCATTACCGACGGGTTAACGTTCCTACAGTGTGGCGGCATCCTCTTAAGTGAAAAGAAAGCTAGACCATTTTAGTGGTTTCCGGATGTCATTCATGTATGCATAATTCCAAACCCCAAGGTTCTAAACCAAGGGCTCTGATACCAAGTCTTGTCACACCCCCAAACAGGGGTTAGTGATGTGGAGGATTGTTTAAAAACTTAAACTTGTTGAAGAAAGTGATTAGCACATAACTGTGCACAAATTTTAATTTTCCAAACCCAAAACATCCAGGTATTTCCAAACAAGCCCGTGCATTTAAGAGAAATTTAATTTCAAGAAGGGTGGTGTAATTCTCAACTGAACCAGTTTAAAACCGTATCCCTAGTATCATGTCAGGAACTCCTACAGCTTTAGCATACATGAATATGTACAAAAGTAAATGTGACATCAACCACAGTCTAGCAATATTTAAGCTTATAATCCATAATTTAATACATGCCTTGAGATAAGGAAAAGAAGAAATACAACTCTTCACTTCTTAGGGACGCGTTCACCTCACCAGTAGTAGCTACCTACTCCGCACTACTCCTCGCATCGCCTGGAAGGGGTTTAATAAATTTAACAAGAAGAAAAGCGAGCGGAAGGCCTAGTAGGATATAATTTTATAAAACATAATAAGTAAAGGTACTCACGATCTGAAGACATACACCCGGAACCGATCATCCTTTTTAGAAAAAGGAAATACTCATATAGTTGTAGAAAATATATGTATAATGAAAATGTACAGATCATCACACCACTGAACAAGAAGTCATAAAATGTCTATCAAGTGAAAAGTGCAGAGCCATAATTCTACTGAGCAAGAAGTAGATGCATATGGGTTTTGGGACCTACCCCCAAGGATATGATTCCAAATCCCGATCTTTGTGGCCACCAAGCATTGTATCATTTCTTAAGATATTTCATTTTAAGAAATGATACTTTTTAAAATCTCATTTCCAAAATCATTGGAAAACTTGATAGCACTCTCATGCTATTCCTTTGAAATCATTTTCTTTAAACATTTTTGTTCTAAAGCATTTAGACGGGCCAAAGTCATTCAAAATGAGGCTAACAAGGATATGGACAAGAATATGCTACCTTTTGGATGTCAAACTTGTGGCTATCTTCACGTAGCCCTAGCTCCGCTTGCCTTAAAGCTCTAATACTTGATCTTCTTCACTAGGTTTATGACAAAAGTAGTGTCTTAGGATATATTTCTCATTCCTAAAACGAATCATGCCCAATCATGTTTAATTGTTTCCTATTAGTGTGCCTTGACTCAAATCCAAGTTTCACAAATGATTTTATAACTTAGTTTGGGGGTTCTTTAAAAATTGAAATCCAATCCATGGGTTTGGTTTCCTATTTAGTTTCGGTTTAAAAACAAGTTTTTAGAGAAATTTCGGCAACATGCCGGCGTAAATAGGAAAAAGGCCAAACCTACAATTCAAGTTCAATTTCAAAATAAATTATCCAGAATCCATCAAAACTAGTTGCCAATCAATTAAACAAGTCCAATAACTAAAAACCCCCAAATTTCATTAAATTTCAACAACAACTGTTCAAATCCAAACCCTAACTCAAAATTATTCAAATCTAACTAAAATTAAACATTCTCATACTTAAAATTCAAATCAAAGAGTGGAATTCAAGGGGTTTTACCTCAAATTAGTTGATGGAGCCTTGTTTCTCTTAGTTTATCCCATTTTCATTTTTTTTTTCTGTGTGTCTTGGCGAAACTGCCGAGAGAGAGAGAGAGAGAGAGAGAGAGAGAGAGAGACCCATAGAGAGAGCAAGGGAGAGAGAAAGAGAATGCCAGTGGGAGAGAGAGAACGACCAGTACGGTGGCCAATGGTGAAGGAAGAAAGAGAGAGAGAGAGAGGAGTGGCTCTGGTTGGTGAACCAGAGGAAGGAAAAAAAGAAAAGAAAGAAAGGAAAGAGAGAGTGAGGTCTGGGGGAGGGGCTGCATGAGGGGAAAAAGGAAGGGGAAAAGAAAATAAAAAAAAAGAAAAAGGAAAAAGAAAATAAAAGAAAAAGAAAAAAGAAAAATGGAAAGAAAAGGAAAATGCATTAAAATTTAAGTGTATTTTCAAAAACTTTTAGGGTGAATTCATAAATACTGAAAATAATTTAAAGTTCCTTAATTAATTGTGAAAATCAAATTAGGCACACTAATAAACCATAATTATCATAATTAAACATGTTTAATTCTGGAGAGTTTTACAGTCTCTAAGTTAAATTTCAATGTTCTTTACACTTTTTTTCTGTGATGACCCTCCTAGGAGGCCACCATTGTAGCTGAGTTTTAACTTGTGTTTACTGAAATTTCTTAAAATTTACGAACCATTTTTTTTTTAAAGTCTTATAGTAGACATAAGTTACGAATTGCTTTCTTAATTAAAATATTCAAATCTTAACATATCTGTTTCTCAAAGCATATAAATATATATACCTACTCTTTAAGTCTTGCTTACTAATAACCATAATCCACAAAACCATTTAACATATAATTTCAGAATCATAATTAGCAAAAATATTTATAACATAAAACAGACTGCGGAAATATTTACGAGCGGTATCCATTTCCCGATCTCCGCATCGTTCGTGCACTCACCATCAGTCCATCAGGCATTATATGCTGGTCGCTTACCTACAGTATAAATATTCTATAATGAGCTTTCGCTCAGCAAGTAGGAACTACCTCTCGTAAAATAACTGTAAGTTCACATGAATAAATATGCATGAGTCAATTATGCTTAATTACGATGTCTTATTAGAGTCTTATTATCTTCTCTTATCTTTCTTTCTTGCTGATGGGCCTAAGTGCTTGTACCATTTGTGCGGAATCATCGGGATGTGAGAGTTTGCAAGGTCCATGACACTGTGATTATAAGTGAACTGAATACCTCCCTCTTAGAGGACATTATTATATTTTTGTTCTTCTCCCTTAGGAGCCTGAGTCACCTCCCTCTCAGAGGTTGGTACGACACTCAACTGAGATTATTCTTATATGTTCCTCTTGACTTATTAAGGTGTATGCAATATGACATAGCATAACATTCTATAACATGGAATGTACTCAAATACATATAATTCCTGTGCACTACTTAAGTATATGTAGCATAACATAGAATAGCATACATAATATTGAAAGTACTCAAACACATATAATTCATGTGTACTATTCACTTTAAAATCTATTTATACTATAGGCGAGATTCTTACTTACCTGATTTACAGAGCTGGAATTTCCTTTTCGCCCAACAGCCTTGTCTCTTAGTTGCTTACATTTGAAAATGAACACCCATTGAGAGTGTGAGCTTAACTGCCGTTCGCTATTCTATTTTTGTAACTTATGAAAGAAAATCTAACCCTTTCCTTAAGGCATGTATTCCTCTCCTTTACTAAAGGATAATAAGGATCAATTTATTAAATCCTTAAAATCTTATTTTCCTTAATTGCCCTTAACAACTACTTGCCTAGATTGAAAATTAATTACCCAATCTAGTAATTTATTCTCCATAATTTTCCTTGTTATGATATTGAGGTCCAATTTAGCCTAGAACTTATTCTCGGTGTTCTAATTCTTAGGCCATTGAAATTTAGCTCAAACGGGGTCTCTTGAATTAATGCGGGCATTGGACCCACATTTCATCTTCGAGATTCTAAGGACCTAACGTATTGGGCTCGTAGGTGCTCATCGGGTGGATTTGCTCGAAAAACTATTCAGCTTTTAAAAGAAGCTATCATTCAGTTTTTATAAAATCGATTACTCACTTATTTAGTTACAAGAAATAAAATCCCATTATAAAATCTCTTTTTGAATACCGACTTTTGAAACTATTCACAACTCATTTTAGGGTCCGTTTGTAAACCACCGTGAAGCTATGTTGTAGAAACCTCTTTTTTTTTTTGAAATATTTCTTCATGGCTATTCCTCGTTCAAGTGAGGTTTAAAACTATAATATTTTACTGAAATCAAATCTTGGGTTCCATGGTAACCTTTTGTTAAATGGAAATCTGCGTTTTACTACATTTTAGGTTTAGATTTTGAAAATCTATTCTTTATGAAAATTCTTCATCTCGTCAAGATCTAAAATTGTTCTTTTCTAAAAAAACCAAGATTTAGCCTCTAAAGGTCTTGTTTGGCTGAAACAGTGGCTGCAAGTTTTTTCTTTTTAACTCTCTTGGGCAGCCTGTACTATTTTGAAAAATAACTTAAAACTTGCATTTAGAGTCAAAATCACATTTTGTTACAGTCACAGAAAAATGTTCAAGACATTGAGAACTATAAGGTCAAACATTGAATCACTGAAAAATATCGCTCTAGGGTCCTCATTTTTGTGTTCAAAGTAGCCGGAAAATTTTTCCTCTAAACAAAAAAAATAAGCAAGCTTCAACCAATTATAAACATACCACATAATGCTAATCAAACTAACCTCAAAACTCCTAAAACCAACATAAACTCACACACCCTTATTACAATTTATCTCCTCAAGAACCACAAATTACATCCATAAATTCAAGCTTAAAGTTGGCTAGAAAAATAATGGAGAAGAGTTTAAGAAATTACCCTTGAAGAACTCTCTCTTGAAAACCTTTGAACTCCTCTTCTTCTCCTCCAACTTAAGCTAAGATTTAAGGTGAGATATATGAAAAATTTTGAGTGTATTTAGACTAGAGGAAGGGTCGGTTTTGGTGAGGGGGGGTGGAGAAAATTTTGGAGGCTTAGGATTGTGGTGAATCCGGTTTTGGGGTGGAGAGAAAAGCAAAGAGAAAAAAAACTAAGGCCTAGCTTATGATGGTTCCTTGTATAGACAAGTTGGTAGTCCTTTTTTAACACCAAATTCACTCCATTAATTCAAGTAGATTTTGAGTTCAAATCCACTAAGCATGGCCGGTTCTAGGTGGAGAAAAGAAAGAGTAAGTATGCCATGATTTCTTCTTCAACTACTACTATCACATCACACCTTATCATGAAACCCTTTAGCACACTCAACTTGCTAAAATTTGGCTATAATTTCACTATGCATGGCTGGCCAAGTGGAGAAGGAGAGAGAGAAAAATATAACCTATCCCTTGTACTTTTGTCCACTCTCTTAAGTTTCTCTTTGAAACTGTTCAAAATTATACTGACTGTAATTTTCTCCTGTATATGTACTAGATGCTAGTTCGTATTGTGCTTATAGATTCTTGGAATTAAGATTCTCAAACTGTATATGTATTGGAAATTCTTCTTTTTTGAATTACGGTGAGAATTTTTTGATCGAATTTACTTGATCGCAAACATGAACTTAGTACAAAATCTGCTACAGCATTTGGGAATACAGATGTTAATTCCATAAATCCTTCATTCAGAAATTGTAACATAATATATTTTTTTTCCAGGAAAAATCCTTGACTTAAATACATAAATTGCATTATTTAAATTCTGAGATTTTGTTGGTCATTACAATCTACCCCCTTAAGAATTTTCATCCCAAAAATTTAGAACAACTCGTGGTAGCTTTTTCTCATATCATCTTCACGTTCCCAAGTAGCTTCCTCAATATTGTGATTTCGCCGCAAGACTTTAACTAGAGAAATTACTTTATTCCTTAAGGTTTTCTCCTCGCAAGCCAAGATCTGGACTGGTTTTTCCTCGTAGGTGAGATCTGCGTGCACTTCAACAGGTTCCTGGTGCAATACATGTGATGGATCTGTCACATATTTCCTCAACATTGATACATGAAAGACATTGTGTACGGAAGCCAATTCTGGCGGCAATGCCTGTCTGTATGTGACTTTTCCAATCGTTTCAAGGATCTCAAAAGGTCTGATGTATCTTGGATTGAGTTTCCCTTTCTTGCTGAATCTCATTACCCCTTTCATCAGTGCTACCTTTAGGAAAACTAAGTCTCCTACCTGAAACTCTAGTGGCCTGTGGCATTTATTCGTGTAACTCTTCTGGCGACTATGAGTTGTATCTAACCTCTCTCTGATGAGTCTCACATGCTCTGTGGTTTTCCTGATGAAGTCTACTGTTTCAAGATGCTTCTTCCCCGGTTCATACTAGTGAATTAGGGACCTATATTTTCTTCTGTATAGATCTTTAAAAGGTGCCATTCCTATTGACATGTGATAACTGTTGTTATAGGAAAACTCTATTGAAGGTAACTTCCTATCCCAATTCCCTTGAAATTGATGACGCATGCTCTCAGCATATCTTCTAGTGTCTGGATGGTCCTCTCAGATCGACCATCTGTCTGTGAATGGAAAGACGTACTGAACTTTAACTTAGATCCCATTGCATCATGTACACTTTTCCAAAATCTTGATATGAAGTGGCCGTCTCGATCCGAAATGATAGATTCTAAAATTCCACGCCACACTACTATCTTGGACACGTAAAGTTCGGCCAGTTGCTTAACAGAAAACTGAGTTTGATCCGTAAAAAGTGTACAGATTTAGTTAATTGATCTACGATTACCCAAATTGCATCATTACCGTCTAATGTTTTAGACAACCCTACCATGAAAGCCATCGTGATTTGATCCCACTTCCATTTTGGAATGTCGATCTTCTATAGTTCTCCTACTGGACGCTGATGCTCTGCTTTAACTTTCTGGCAATTAAGGCACTTCGATATGAATTCAACCACGTCCTTCTTCATTCTTGGCCACCAAAAGCTCCTTTTTAGATCCTTATACATCTTAGTTACTCTCGGATGAATAGAGTAAGGCATTTCATGTGCTTATGAAAGGATCTGCTTCCTCATTTGTTCATTTTTAAGGACGCATATCCTACCCTTGTCGAAGACTGTGCCATCCTCCGAGAGGCTAAACACTGTTTCTTTGCCTTTAAGAATTTTTTCCTTTAACTTCACTATGGTAGGTTGAATTCCTGACTACTCTTCACGTGCTCGAGGATGGTCAGCCGTAGGGTGAGAGTTGATAACTTCCCTAAAATTATCTCAATTTCAAGGTCGTATATGTCCTTTGGCAGAGGTTATGGTAGAGCACTGATTGCCATTAATGTCGCTGACGACTTCTGACTTAGTGCATTCGCAACCTTGTTTGTTTTTTCGGGATGATAGAGGATCTCGCAATCACAGTCCTTTACCAATTTCAGTCATCTCCGTTGTCTCATGTTCAACTATTTCTGAGTGAAGATGTACTTGAGACTTTGGTGGTCTATGTAGATCTCACACTTTGCTCCATATAGATAGTGTCGCTATATTTTCAGCGTAAAAACCACCGCTGCAAGTTCTAAATCATGCGTTAGGTAGTTCTTTTCATGATCCTTAAGTTGTCGCGAGGCGTAGGCGACCACTTTTCCTACTTGTATGAGAGCGGCCCCTAATCCTTGCTTAGAAGTGTCACTGTAGAGTACGAAGCTTCTTTCCTCCGCATTTGGAATGGTCAACACTGGTGCGCTAGTGAGTCTTCTTTTTAGCTCCTGGAAGCTTTCTTCGCACTTCTCAGTCCATTCATACTTCCTTTCCTTCCATGTGAGCACCATGAGTGGTGCTGCTAGCTTTGAGAATCCCTCCATAAAGCGTCGGTAGTTGATAACTCTATGAAAATAAAGTTAATTGAGCATTTCCCGGGCGTAAATTATTACCTAGAGAGTATTTAGTTTTAGTTTTATCCTTTATTTTATCTTGTTTCTAGTTTTTAGTTAGTTATGTTTCATGAATTCTCTCTCATGTGTTTGGCGTTTAAAAAGAGCTAATCCGGGTGCATGTTGTGATTATTTTCAGCTTTGAGAAAGCATTGTTGTTTTGGAGGCTAGCAACAACTTGTCGTTTTGGAATTTTCAAGGAAAATCTAGTCAGCATTGCTCTGTATTGCTCTGTATTGCTCCGCCAAGCCAGTTGGACCAGATTCACAAGTTGCTGACAGTTGGACTTGAGCTGGAAGAATGGGCTGATTCAACCGTGAAGGGTACTGATTTAGCTACTGATTGGAGGCTTCCTCAAGGGCTGCCACGTAGAATTAGGGTACAATAAGTACCTGCAGCTGAAAGAGAATAAGGTGTCCTTGGTCATAATTTGTAACGTAGAGGCGGCTGAACTTGGAAAAGGAAACCACCTCCATTTCTCTGGTCAAGTACCAGCTCCAGTACTGGAAAGAAGAAGAAGGAGATGTAACAGGGTGTTAAACGTAAAGGAAGGTCCATTGTTGATACAAGAAGAGCTAAAAGAAACCTTGGAAAAGGGAGATTCAGATTCTCTCCTCATCACCTTAGTTTTTCTTACTTAATACTCTGTTTTTATCTTGTTGAAGAACATTTACGTTTCTCTATAAATCTGAACTCGAATCCATATATAACTCTATAAGAGTATGATTTGCTGGCTGAGATTGTTGAGTTGTTTAATATTGAAATGTTAGTTGATGTTGAATGGATCTGATGATTATTTCTTTGTTTATTCAAGTGAGCTGAATTTGTGCGTTAACTATGATTGGGAAATCATAAGAGGGGAGTGTAGCTTTGATTAGATATGGGAAGATTTAGTTGAGTGGACACAGCTTGAATAGTGTAAGTTCTTAGATCTTGTTTTAGATTTTTGATTCACATGATATAGGAATATATTGTGTCTTGCATAACCATATGATTTAGAGCTTCATTCTCTGATTTTAGAGTCTAGATCTGCAAAGGGATTTGTGGGATTTAGCTTTAAGATCAGTAGACAGAGGATTGGAAAATCCCTGGTTTAGTAAATCTGGTTAACAGGAAGTAGTCATTACCGTCCATTGCTGTAGTATCGCGCAACATTGTTAGGAGACAGTTTAGCAATTGTAAGCCACACACAGTGACTTTGGCCAATTTTATTTGCACATTTTGTTATTAATTAGTTTTATCTTTGTGGTTCATTTTCTACGGTCAAGTTATTATTAGTTTTAAACATCTTAAAATCAACTTTAGTTTTCTTTTTAAAACATGAATAAAATTAACTTAGCAATTTGATTTAAAAAACACACAATCCCTGTGGGACGATACTTGATATTTCATCATTTTACTACTTGTTGACTCGTGGACTTGCGAGATTCTAGATTCACAATTTTAGGCAACAAGTTTTTGGCGCCGTTGTCGGGGATTATCTTATTTGAATCTTATTGTTAAAGTAATATACTATTCAAGTATTGTTTTAGTACATTATCATCAGAGTTTCTGATTTGTGGCAGGTTTTAGGAACATCTTGACTCAGAAATTGAAAGAACTATGAGAAGGAGAAGAAGGGAACATCTAGGATTGCCCACATACAAGTGATGGCCTAGGAAGATGCTCAGGGGATCTTACTAAGTCAGGGGTAGTAGCTTAATGATCTTGAACCAGCCCCAAGACCGTTTGTGGTTGATGACCGTGATTGAGCAATCAGAGATTTTGCAGTCCCAGTTCTTGATGGACTAAATCCTGTGATTGTTCGGCCAAACATTGAGGCCCCACACTTTGAACTTAAACCGGTCATGTTTCAAATGCTACAAACCGTTGGACAATTCAGAGGTATGGCGACAGACGATCCTCATCAACATTTGAGGTTATTCATGGAAGTTAGCGACATATTCAAGCTGCCGGGAGTTCCTCTAGAAACGTTAAGGCTAACACTTTTCCCTTTCTCTTTGAGGGATCATGCTAGAGCTTGGTTTAATAGCTTACCTGCTAATTCCATTGCTACGTGGAGTGATATGGCCGAAAAGTTTCTTATGAAGTATTTCCCTCTGACAAAGAACGCCAAGTTGAGAAATGACATTACATCTTTTCATCAAGGCGATGGAGAGTTGGTTTATGCGGCATGGGAAAGGTTTAAGGAGTTGCTCAGAAAGTGTCCATTACATGGTATTCCCCATTGGATTCAAATGGAGACTTTTTACAATGGTCTCAATAAGCCAACGAGAGTAATGGTGGATGCCGCAGCTAATGGTGCTCTTTTGGCCAAATCTTACAATGAGGCCAATGAGATTCTAGAGAGGATGGCCATGAATCATTATCAATGGCCAACCGAGAGACTACCCATAAGGAAAACACCGGGAGTTCTTGAAGTGGATGCAATCACTGCTCTTTCGGCTCAAGTGTCAAATTTGACTAACATGGTAAAAACTATGAACACTTCAACTGGAGTGAAGTCTTTCCAGGCCCTTGCAATCTCCTATGTATATTGTGGGGAGGGACACCTATTTGAGGAATGTCCTTTGAATCCCGCTTCGGCTTGTTATGTGAGTAACTACAACTGCAACAATGCTTACAACCATCAACACAACCAAGGATGGAAACAACATCCCAATTTATCTTAGACTAATCAAGGAGCAGGTCCTAGTGGTGCTCCTTAGTATAATAGACCAGCTCAGCAGTCGGGTTTAGCACAACCAGCTCAGCCAATGCGACTTCAAGCCGGTGAAAGTTCAAATTCCATGGAGAATTTCTTTAAGGAATATATAACGAAGAATGAGGCTAAGATGCATAGCTATGATTCAACCTTGAGAAGCTTGGAAACTCAAATTGGGAAACTTGCAAATGCTTTAACTAATCATCCACAGGGTACTCTTCCAAGCACTACAGAAAATCCTAGGCGGGATGGCAAGGATCACTGTAATGCAATTATATGGAGAAGCGGAAAAGCATTGGAGTAGCCAGAGGAGAAAAAGGAGCTGGATGAAGAGCCCTCTTCGATCCAAATGAAAGAAAGGTAGGATGTTTGCATGGATCCTACACAACCACAAGATGAAGGCAATCCTCACTTGTTCGATTAGTACCAAATCTCTAACTACTCCGTACCGCTCCTAGAGTCTCCTAGGAGGGGTTTAATATTTACAAAATAGACAAATCGTGTGCGAAAGGCCTACTAGGATATAATTTAGAATGACTTAAAAAAAAGTAAATAAATAAATGAAATCATTCATTAGACTTTAGGAACCAAGTGCCTAGCCTACCTAGACCGAGCTTTAGGTTCTGTCCCCGAGGATGCATTCTCTACATCCTATCTAGGCCATCAACAATATTTTCTTTACCGGTTCGCAAGACCTCTTATCTTAATAAATCATTCATTAGACTTTAGGAAATCGTTATTATGACCCCACGAACTACTCAAGCCGTGGGCCCCATGAACAGGGCAAGCCATGGACTCCATGAACTAAACAAGCCATGGTTAACAAATGGTGTTTCTTTCGTAAACAAGCCCCTTTCTTTAAAACCCTTACCAGGCCAAAATTCTTTTGAAATCGGGCTCACAAGGAAAAAGGGGATAGAAATCCTACCTCATGAATACCGAACCTAGGACTAGCATTGCCCTACTCCAGCTTTTACTTCCTCAAGCCCCTTCAGTTTGAATCCTCAGCTAGCACTGATACAAAATGATACTTTAGGATCAATTCTCATTCCCTAAAGCAATTCAGTCTCAATTATATACCAAGATTTTCAATTAGTGTGCCCTAATCCAATCTCATGTTTCAAATCATCATTCCAAGGGTTTCCAATCTCAAAACAAGGATTAAAGATGCTAATCCGTCTATGCCAAATCCCAAAATGAAGCTAATTTGGGTTCTCCCTGAAAACAGGGGACAAAACAACACTTTTAGGCAAAATAGGGTCGAACCTCGTGTGCACCGGTTGACTGGTGACAGATAAGTGTAACACCACTAGTTGACTAGTGGTGTACACTCTGGTCGACTGGTCAAGCCTATGCAATCCGGACAGCCGCACTGGTCAACCAGTTGCCATGCGATCCGGTCGACTAGAGAGGTCGACCGGTGGAATCAGTTATGCGAGAGAAGCTCATGAAATTAGTCTGAAAACCTACAAATCCCATCCCAAATCAAAATATCTCAAAAGAAAACCACTAGATCCGGGTTCTAAGTACTAAATCAAGTCTATAGAACCCAAGACTCCAATTTCTACCATGGTGTCACTCAAAAATCCGTTTGAACTAAAAATAAGTTTTGAAATCTAAAAATCCAAGATTCAAGAGAGGGTTTTCCAGAAATCTTACCTTGAATCCTACTTTTGGCATTGAAAACTTCTTTAAATCTTTCTTTGGTTCAAGATCCGTTCGTTTTGAGACAAAAAAAGAGAGAGAGAGAGAGAAAGTGACAATCGAGAGAGGAAAAGAGAGAGAACGAGAGTGAAGAGAGAGAAAGAGTATGCACAGAAAGGAAAGAGAAAAGGAAAGAAAAGAAAAGAAAAAGAAAAAAGAAAAGAAAAGAAAGGACATATGTCACAAATAAAAAAAAATCCAGAAATGTGCCCATACACAGTTCTGTGTAAAAATGTAAATACTGAGAATACTTAAATACCTTGGAATTATTTAAATTCGCTCATCAACAACATTTATTAATTAATAATCAGTTAATTAATCTAGATTAGGCACACTAATAATCTCAATTACCTCAATTAATCTCATTTAATTCTTCAGGGTGTTACAAAATCGCATTCTAGGGTGTCCTTATTTTTGCGTTCAAAGTAGCCGGAAAATTTGTCGTCTAACCAAAAAAAATAAGCAAGCTTCAACCAAGTATAAACATACCACATAATGCAAATACAACTAACCTCAAAACACACAAAACCAACATAAACTCACACACCCTTATTACAACTAATCTCCTCAAGAACCACAAATTACATCGATAAATTCAAGCTTAAAGTTGGCTAGAAAAAAAATGAAGAAGAGTTTAAGAAATTACCCTTGAAGAACTCTCTCTTGAAAACATTTGAACTCCTCTTCTTCTCCTCCAACTTAAGCTAAGATTTATGGTGAGGTATATGAAAACTTTTGAGTGTATGTGGACTAGAGGAAGGGTCGGTTTTGGTGAGGGAGGGTGGAGAAAATTTTGGAGGCTTGGGATTGTGGTGAATCCGGTTTCGGGGTGGAGAGAAAAGCAAAGAGAAAAAAAATGAGGCCTAGCTTATGATGGTTCATTTTATCGACAAGTTGGCAGTCCTTTTTTAACACCATATCCACTCCATTAATTCAACTAGATTTTGAATTGAAATCCCCTAAGCATGGCCGGTTCTAGGTGGAGAAAAGAAAGAGTAAGTATGCCATGATTTCCGGTTTCGGGGTGGAGAGAAAAGCAAAGAGAAAAAAAATGAGGCCTAGCTTATGATGGTTCATTTTATCGACAAGTTGGCAGTCCTTTTTTAACACCATATCCACTCCATTAATTCAACTAGATTTTGAATTGAAATCCCCTAAGCATGGCCGGTTCTAGGTGGAGAAAAGAAAGAGTAAGTATGCCATGATTTCTTCTTCAACTACTACTATCACATCACACCTTATCATGAAACCCTCTAGCACACTCAACTAGCCAAAATTTGGCTATAATTTCACTATGCATGGCTGGCCAAGTGGAGAAGGAGAAAGAGAAAAATATAACCTGCCCCTTGTACTTTTGTCCACTCTCTTAAGTTTCTCTTTGAAACTGTTCAAAATTATACTGACTGTAATTTTCTCCTGTGTATGTACTGGATGCTAGTTCGTATTGTGCATGGAGATTGTTGGCATTAAGATTGTCAAACTATATATGTACTAGAAATTCTTCCGTTTTAAATTACAGTGAGAATTTTTCGATCAAATTTACTTGATCGCAAAACATTAACTTAACATGAAATCTGCTACAGAATTTAGGAATACAGATGTTAATTCCATAAATCCTTCATTCAGAAATTATAACATAATATATTTTTTTTTCCAGGAAAAATCCTTGACTTAAATACATAAATCGCATTATTTAATTAAGGGATTTTCTTGGTCATTATATTTTCTACCTTGGCTAGCTGTTTAATTATGGGGAAAAGCATGAAAAACCTAGTGGATTTAAGGATGAATTCGTGGTTGTTAGACTCTTGTTTCTAGAAAATCTTGGTATGGAGAAGTTTTGTTAAAATATGGATGAAACCCTAGAATCATGATGTCTATGATGATATAATTTAATGAGAAGGAATGGGTTTTAGTTTGAGACTTCGAGTTAAAAGCGGCTTTCATAAGGAATAGAAGGATTAAGACATGGAAAGTAAGTCGATTTGATGATCGGAGATGTATAGAAACCCAAAATGATGAAAATTCTATGTTTCAGACCAAAACTGAAAACTAGGCTATTGATCCAGAACTAAGATAAAAGCTTAGTTTTAAAAAGTGACCAACACAAAGTTGAAGGAAATTTTGTTCTGAAATTTTTTTGTGAAATAACATTTTCTCAAAAACGACCCTAGACATTAGTTTTGGGTTAATTACCGAAACAGGTCAAAAATGTGATTTAACAAAACAATTGCACAGGTTTGGTGCACATTGATGATATAGGTGATGTTTCAGTCCAGTTATGGAGCATGAAATCATAGATATCTTTAAGGATTTTAGAAACGACATGCGTACTTTAGGAAAATAACATTTACGAGACCACAAATTTAGATCAAATTATGTTTCCATTACTAATCTTAGATTGTAAATCTAATGATTGGAAATTTATAGGATAGGACCAATAGGCGATCAAGGAAGCAAGGTTTCCAGAGACACGAAAGCCGTGACCTTAGCAGAACTCCTATAAGTATCAGTAGTTTTTCTTGTCTATGACACGAATAAACTTATTTTGCTATGTTGCACCAAAATTGTGCATATTGTAAGTAAAATAGTTTTTCTATGTCTATACCACGAACAAGACTATTTCTTTGTGTTGCACAAATCTGTGCATAAGATGATTTTATTGTACGACATTAAGGGAAAGATGTTTCTTGAAACTTGTTTGTTGCTTTGAATGTGGTTATGGACTTGTATTAATAGTAGAATTTTAATCTGCGATAAACTCAAAGTCAAAGACAACAAAAGTAAAAAAATTGAACAAAGCCCAATTTCATTAGAAATTAGTAAGAATGCTCAAAGATGTACCAATGAGATTAAAATTATAGTCATAATATGAAATGATGATAGTGTGATGAAAGGATTAAAAGTACTGTCACAATATGAAATGATGGCAGTAGATGGTGCATAAGAAAAGATGGCAAAGGATAAGAAGATAATAATATTGTTTGTACCGGCCTTCGCAAGGAAATGTTATTATGATTATGAGTGAAACCGTGAGTGAGTTGGTTTTGGGTGGCTACCCTACTCCTCACTACTTATACACGCAATGGTAGAATGGGATGAGGCTTATAACAAGAAAAGCTATGAAAAATGAACGACACAACAATGAAAGATATCAAGAAGTATGCAACGAAAGATGTTAAGAAGTATGAAATCAAAGAAAAGAGAGCATAATACGAAAGAAAAGAAAGTATAATATGATGAGCACTTTGAATGTTTAGGAAGCGTGTTAGGACGTATGATATGAATGCATATATGGGTGTGCATTATTATTTGCATTTATTATTACCTACTGTTACTTGTTGAGGGAAGCTCGTTCGGTTTGTTCGTGTTGTAGGAAGCTCGGGTAAGACACCGGCTCCTTAAACCTGTTTGTTGGGCGTGTAAAAAGGAATGTAGTAGTGGGATGTGGGCAAGTGGGTAGTGAATGCATCACGTGTTTTGAAAACGCTGTTATGCTTTATGTCTATAAAGTAAATAATGTTTTATTTATGTAGATGAGTTATGTAACGAAAGTAGAGTATATGAGACAATAAGGTTAGGCATAGCGACCTCAAGTCACAAGGTATGTTTAATATATCTAAATGATATAGCATTAATAGAGTGCATAGTAAAAATGCTATTGTATTTAGGTGTATGAATGGTAATGGTGTGTGAATGATAGGTTAAATACATGTCCACGAAGAAGGAGGACAAGTTCAAAGTTTTAAAAGAAAAATTGAAAATGTTTCTAGGATTGTAACTTTTGATGTTCAAGCTTTATAAAAATCACTAAACGAAGATTTATTCAGCAATGAGTATTAGAATCAATTTTATTGCTATTGAAAAAAAAATTAGCCTGAATTTTTAAGAGGTTATAATTAGAAAGTAGTAGAAGATGGGAAATGCTAAGTATGAACATAGAAGTGATGACCGAAAGTTAAGGGTCGTCACAATCTAGCTTTAATTATGAACCACTTATGGAGGATTAATTTGTATGTAGTGACTATATCAATGGATAACACAAATTTTGTAAACATAGTTATTTTGTAATTTAAGAGTGCAATTCTAAAATTATAGCGGAGTAATTTGGAATTAATAATTTTGATATATTAATAAAGGTGTTAATTAATTGTCACAATATTTGAGCTTAAAATTATATTGTCCATAATTCCTCTCAACAGCTCCATAAGATTGATGTGAATTAAATATATCATATTAGGTTATGATTATTAATTTAAAATTAAAAATTCTAAATACACATATTAATTAATTTGAGTAATTAATATTAAAATTAATTTAAAATTCTTTTAAATTATATGGATGAATCTAGTCACTTTTTTAGAAACAGAGAAATTTTTGTACACTCTTAAAGCCCCCACGTTTCTCATTATGAGAAAAGAAAATTTTTTTTTTTATTTGGCCAATAAGATTTGGCCATAGTGTTAATAATAATAATAAAAAAAAAAAAAGAAAAGCCACGATTTCCTTTTATATATACACATATATATGTAATAAACATTAAAAGGTTAGGGAACGCCCCACGTTTCTCATTATGAGAAAAGATTTTTTTTTATTTGGCCAATAATATTTGGCCATAATGTTAATAATAAAAAAACAGAAAAGCCACGATTTCCTTTTATATATACAAATATATGTAATAAACATTAAAAGGACAGGGAACGTGCGGCAGTAATGTAAGAAAAAAATGAGGGGTAAAATACCAAACAATACATATTGGATGACGAAGGGTGAATGGTATGCCATAAGTGTTATTTAACACGTATTAAATTGTAATTGATGTTTTTATAACGTAGATAATATATGAAAAATAATGAATATAAGAAAAGTTTTACTTGAAAATTTAACAAGAAAAATGGTTATTTAAACAAACAGTATTTGATAATAAATTCACTATTTTTAAACCAAATATAGCACGAATAAAGTATAACGAGTTACAATTTATAAAGGATTAAATAGTAAAAAAAATAAATGGATCTATAAAAAGAAAATTTTCGGACTGGTTACACATTTTTGATTTTTTTTGGTTCATATTTTTTTCCCTCAAAACTTGTTTTTTTGTTACTTTATCATTTTAAAACTATTACATACCGTTATTGTGTTAGATTCATTTTGAAAATAGATGGTTTATTAATTAAGGAGTCAAACCATATATTTCATTAACTAAGTAAAATTTTGATCTAGTTTTTTAATTCAAAGAAACCCAGAAACATAAATACACACACCCACAAACAAAAATAACCCAATACTTATGGAAGTAATAAACTAATTACATAACTAATTGTAATTGAAGTCATAATTGATCAGTAATTAAAGAGATTTTTTCGGTGAGAATTGTCAAGATTGGAGGTTTCATAAATATATGAGAAAGTGATAAAGTTCAAATTCAGAGAAATCAATGTGGAATGAAAACGGTAGGAGAGTATTGGATACAGCAAAATAAATAAGGGAGAAAGAGGAAAATATGCCAAAATTTGACATGAATTAAAATTAATAGGCCAATAGTTTACGTAAGTTAATAAATAGGCCAAATTATTATTTTCGTCCATAACTTGTCTAGTTATGAACCATAAATTGACAAGTTATTATTCATAAGTGTCCATAACTTGTTCGGTTATGAACCATAACTTGACAAGTTTGTCCATAACTTATCTGGTTATGAACCATAACTTGACAAGTTATGACCTATTAATTTTTATAACTAAAAATTGGCCTATATACTTTCTTAAGCTTTTCATATTGGCCTATTTTCTACTATTTCCCAATAAATAATGAAGTAAAAAAGAAATGGAAGAAAAAATAAAGCACTTAAAAAGAATAAAAAAGTAGAAAATCATTTGTAATACAATGATAGTCAATAGAGTTAAAAAAATGAATAAAAAAAGTAAAATACAAAAATAATAGAGTTAAAAAGAAATAAAGATTTAAGCGGTTAGGATAATAAACTATTGTAGACAAATGGAGAAAAAAAAAGAAAGAAAAAAAGAAAAAAAAGGTAATGTAATGTGACGACCTTTAACTTTCGGTCATCATTTCTACGTTTATACTTAACATTTCCTATCTTCTACGAGTTTCTAATTAAAATTCAAGCTAATAATTTTTTTTTTTCAACGGTGGTAAAATTGATTCTAATACTCTTTGTGAAATAAATCTTCGTTTATTGATTTTTATAAAACTCGAACATCAAAAGTTACAATCATGAAAACATTTTCAATTTTTCTTTTAAACCTTTGAACTTGTCCTCCTTCTTCGGGGACATGTATTTAACCTATCACCCATTACTGCTATAGCATTTAGATATATTAAACATACCTTATGACTTGAGGTTGCTATGCATAGCCTTATTGTCTTGTATACTCTGCTTTTATTACATAACTCGTGTGCATTCATAAAACATTATTTACTTTATGCACATGAAGCTTAGCAACGTTTCCAAAATACATGATGCATCCCCTACCCACTCAGCCACATCCCACTACTACATCCTTTGTCGCATGCCCATCAAACAGGTTTAAGGAGCCAGTGCCTTACCCGAGCTTCCTAAAACATGAACAAACCTAATGAGCTTCGCTAAGCACGTAGCAGTAGACCATAATAAATGCAAATAATAATGCACACCCATATATTCATTTATGTCATACGACCTAACATGCTTCCTAAACATTCAATGTGTTCATCATATTATGCTTTCTTTTCTTTCATATTATGTTGTCTTTTGTTTCGTTTCATACTTCTTGACATTTTTCGTTTTTGTGTCGTTCTTTTTTTTTTCATAGCTTTTAGTTGTTATGGGCCCCATCCCGTTGTACCATTGCACGCATAATCAGTGAGGAGTAGGGTCGCTAACCAAAGTCAACTCACTCACAGTTTCATTCATAATCATAATAACCTTTCCTTGCCAAGGCTGGAACAAACAATATTATTATCTTCTTATCGTTTGCTATCTTTTCTCATGTATCATCTACTGCCATCATTTCATATTGTGAGAGTAATTTTAATCCTTTCATCTTACTATCATTATTTCATATTATGATAGTAATTTTAAACTCATTCGTACAGCTTTGAGCATTCTTACCAATTTCTAATGAAATTGGACTTTGTTCAAATGTTAACTTTTGTTGACTTTGACCTTGACTTTATTGTTGATTAAAATTCTACTGCTAATACAAGAAATCATCTTATGACGTACAATGAAATCATCTTATGCATAGATTTGTGCAACACAAAGAAATAGTCTTGTTCGTGGTATAAACATAAAAAAACTACTATACTTATAGGGGTTCTGCTATGGTCACGGCTTTCGAGTCTCCGGAAACCCTGCTTCCTTGATCGCCTATTGGTCCTATCATATAAATTTCTGATGATTAGATTTACAATCTAAGACCAGTAATTGAAACACAGTTTGATCCGAATTCATGGTTTTGTAAATGTTATTTATATCGTTTCTAAAATCCTTAAAGAGATCTATGATTTCATACTTGGTATCCGGACCGAAACACAGCTATATCATCAATGTGCACCAAACCTACGCACATTTTAGCTCAAATCAAATTTTAGACTTGTGTGGGAAATATGCCTGAAAATGATGTCTAGGGTCTTTTTTGGGAAAAATGTTATTTCACAAAAGTTGTTCAGAACGGAATTTTATTAAACTTTATGTCGGTCACTTTTTTAATCTAAGCTTTTATCTTAGTTCTCTATCCCAAAGCAGCGCCGGATCCAATTTTTGGGTCAATAGCCTAGTTTTCGGTTTTGGTCTGAAACTGAGAATTTTCATCGTTTTAGGTGTCTATACGTCTGAAATCATCGAATCAAGTTACTTTTCACCTCTTAATCCTCCTATTCCTTATGCAAACCGGTTTTAACTTAAAGCCTCAAACTAAATTTTGACAGAATTTTACCTAATTTTCTACATTTATCGAGCTAACCATAGATCGTTTTATTCATTGTTTTCACCTTTAACACAAACCCCATTCTTTCTCACTAAAGTTTCAAATATGTATATATATATATATATGTGTATATATATATATATATATATATATTCTCATGTTATTTTAATGGTTACTTGAATTTTTACCCATTAATGGCTATCGTTATTTTAGCCGTAAGACATTGGTATATTGGCTATCTAAAAATGATTTTCGTCTAATAGGTGTGTATGTATTAAGTGGAAGAAAGTGAACACGTTTGTGTATCATATGTAACAAAGAAAGTGACAACGGACTGCTTAAAAATTGATGATGAAGATCATAACAATAAAAATATGCATAACATACACGATAATTATAGTTACAGTAACATTTTACCATTTTCATATTAAGAAGTAATGATAAACGATATATATTAAGAAAAGTGAAATGATAACGGAAAGCCAATAGACATGTATAGATTATTATTTCTAGTCAATTTTAGTTTTACTCGGCTTCAAAGATGAATAAAACATGACCAAATTCAAATGTACAATTAATCAGATATAAGACTACATTAGAAGATATAAAGCATTTCACAGTTCATACTTCGTACTAAACAACATGTGAAGATCAACTTATTAAGAGTTTAATTAATCTTATACATATACAAATCCAGAAATTTATATGTTCTAGTATAGTGATACAAACAAGCCGGTGCTCAGTGATTCTTGTGATGATACTTCATCTCCGCATGAACAGTTCCTCTACAGCACAAAATCAAAGTCAGATAATATCTAGATTACGCGATGGGCTAATTAACTACAGCAAAAGAAATTATACTGTGAAATTAATCATGAAACACGACGTTCTGAGGACGATCTAACAAATTAATTATCGAATTTATACTTAGGATACAGTGATTGAAAAGAAAACTTACTGAAGATTTCCTCAGACTGTAAGGAGTTCCAGTCTACTTGGTTTTGCTCTGTCAAGGAAATTTCATTACACCATGAATATGCCATATGTATATCAAGGTAAGATATACGTAATGCAACTAGAATCCTAAGATTCCTTTTCATGTTTGTTTCTTTCATGCTTGTCTCTTGTTAAATGCAAAATATTCTTGGCTATCCTTGGCTATTGTTAAAAACCCTTAAAACTAGAAAATTTTGATTTTAATGCAACTATTTCTGTAAAACTTTTAGACACTATACGATTATGGCATGATTATCTTTGTTAAAGTTCATAAGTAGTTCGTCATTTATAATCTGCCAAGAAAAAATATTTGGGAACCAAATTCCCACAATGCTCATAGGTCAAGACTAGCCATGCTAATTGCCTTTAACAATAGTAGACATATAATTCACGTATCACACTTGTCAAAGTGACTAAATCAAACAGAGTAATGAATGCTAGACACTTTAAATCACTTGGCAAGGACTAACCTTGCATGTGCTTCTGCATCTCCAACATTGTCTTCAAAGGCAAGAATAATAGTTCTCCGGACAAATAAAAAGGAATCGAACATCTAGTACTTTTTCAACACTCTGAAAATTCTGGAACATCATGAATACTGGTGGCATTTCCGAAAATCGAAGAAGCTTAAGGTTTCTCAAATGCTGGAATCCCAAGGGCATCTTCTTCAGCTCCGGACAAGGCCCAATGGAAAGCTCTTCAAGATTACACAATGCTCCTTCCTCTATTGTTATCGAATTCAGTCTATTTAAAGACATCATGTTGAGCACCTTAAGTTTTCCAAAGGTTCCTACCTTAAAGTGTAGTTTCTCACCATAATAAGCATCATGAAACAATCCAATCTCCAAAAGATTTTGAAGGTTTTGAAGGGCTTCGATCAGATCATCTTCCAATTTTGACCAGGAAATGCGTATTCTGACTAGGTACTGAAGCTTCGGGATCCATTCTGGTAACTTCCCTAGATGGCCCTTTAAGTAGAGACGCCGAAGAAATTGAGGAGGCGATGACAAGCATTCCAAATCAATTGTCTCATCTTCGCATGTAGAACAGATGCTAAGGGACTCGAGGTGTTCCATTTCTTGAATACAATCGCACATAGCCCTTCCGTCTTCACTTCTCAACTTTTTGATGCCTAACTTTCTCAATTCTCTTAACTCTCTCAACTCTCTAAATACATCAATGCCAATTGTGTTGGCTTCAATAAAATATAACTTCTGCAATGCTCTTAACCTCCTTATTCCCTTCTGTATTTTGACTCCCCTTACGCTATTAATACTCCAATCTGCCTTCTCATCAAAATGATACACTAAAAGATGTCGTAATTTATGAAGTCTATTGATCTCAGCTGGGATTTCATGCACCAATGATCGCTTCAGATCCAAGGTCTCAAGATTTTCCAATTTCCCAATTGCTTTTGGGAGGAACATCACTCGTGTTCCTCGAACACTTAAATATCTCAAGAAAAACAAGTTTCCAACATCTTCATGAAGATTATCTAAGCTTGGAATGTATTCAAAATCAAGAACTTTTAGGAGCTTAAAATTTGTGGAAATGACACTTGGAAGAGAGAAGGGGATTTCATCTTTGACAAAGACAAAAAGAGACCGAACATGAGATGTTCTAGAGAAGCTCTCAAAAGCATCACTAGAACTATGGAGAATTGATAGACGTCTAGTAAATCCTTTGAAAGTTGAATCGCTTCTTGACAAAACTTTACAAAAATGCAAATCCTCCATCTTTTTTACAACGATCTCACGTAAAAGATCATGGATGCGGCAACTTCTTGGCTTTCCATCAAAATCTACTTCTGACACTTGAACCAAACTTCTATTTATTAGCTCTGTCAAGTATTCTCCTGCAACAACTTCTAATGTTTTATCCTTCTTCTTGTTCACAAACCCTTCTGCAATCCATTGTCGAATCAGTCTTCGACATCTAAGAGTAGTGCTCTGGGAAAATTCCAAAATACAAGAAACAAGACTTGAGGTAGTAAGGCAGATTATTGTAACTTAGAGACAAGATTTTGTCTATACTAGCCAAATGTTCATTACTCTCCAACTCCGAACTCAGAGTAGTACAAAACTTTTGCCATTCTTCTGGAGTCTTGCTTTTAGTTGATAGAACGCCAGCTATGACAACGATTGCAAGTGGTAAACCTTCGCATCTTGTAAGGATCTCAAGGGATAACTTTTCTAAGTCTGCCGGACAGTGCCCTCCAAAATCATATTGAAATGCTCTATTACAAAAGAGTTCCCAGGCTGTTTCTTGATGGAGTGGTTCCATGTGATGGATATAAACAGATGTGGAGCGCTTACAAGAATTTGCAACGTTAACATCTCGTGTCGTGATTATTATCCCTCTACATTGTTCATTTTTGTAAGGTAAAGCATTTTTCACACCATCCCAAAAGCTTACGTTCCAAACATCATCAAAAACAACAATGTAGCTTTTCCCTTGTAAATAATCTTTTAATTTTGTTGTGACTGTACTCTCATCCATTGTATCAATTTCCATAGGAACAGGCTCTTCTCTTTCCTGGAAGAATTTCTTCATCAACTTTCGGAGAAGCTCCGCATTATCGTATGATTGAGAAACTTCAACCCAGGCATGATAGTCAAAGCGTCCTTTCACACAATAATAAATTTGGTTGGCAAGGGTGGTTTTTCCTAGTCCACCCATTCCTACCAAGGTAACCACCTCAGGATTGTGAGATTTATCTTCCAACCTTTCGATTAATTTGTCTCTTACAGAGTCAATGCCCATGACTTCGGTTTCCTTGAGAAAAAGAGAATCCTTCCTAGGATCATACCATGTAGTCTTTTGAGCAGCAGTTGCCAAGCCATCTAGTGTGGAATTAAAGCCATATGTTGCCCTCTTATCATTTATATCCCGTATTCTTTGTTTGATGTCTTTTATTTTGGAAGCTATGTTGTGGCGCGGTTTTAGTTTTATAATCAAGCAAACGCTAGAACGGAGGAAGCCAATGAATCTATGCTTGTGGGGATGACGTTGTTGTGCCATTAGATGCGTGTATTCATCAATGACATCCTCGAGTTCAAATGCCTCCTTTCTAAGTTTTTGCACCCATATCTTAATTGTCCCTTGATCGATCTCTCTTTCTGCTCTTGTATCTGCATCATTCAGGAAGGCCGAAAGGAAATCTAGATCACATTTGATTTCCTCAACATCATTTTCGACACCTCTCAACAAGTATGCTTCTTCAGTCAGTAACGGGACCAGCTTGTCTATAACTAAGCCCACTGCAGTCTCAGCCATTTGATCTAAATTTTGTTATGTTCTTGTGCAAGGTTGCCCTTCACTTTCTTCAGTTAAATATGTATAGTCTGCTATCATGCACATACAAATAGTTATGGAGTTTTGGTCATGTAGGTGTATACATGGCATATTGTATTCTTCGTCCACCAAGTATTCTTATTATATGGCTAGGAGAATTACTCACAAAGATATGGAGATAGTTTTTTTTTTTTTTTTTTTTGGCTCTTGGGTTGATTTAAAGGTTCTTGCTAATTGATGTAAGGTTACGTTCAGTGATTCTAAAAATAGAAATTCCAATCATCGATGTTGCAAAGAATATATGTTATAATACGAGGCTTTTCCATCAAAAAGCCTCAAAAAGAGGAGAGAGAACACCATTTTGAGTCTGCTATTTCAAAGCATTTCACGGGGATTGTTTCGTCCCAGGTGGACGAAGCAGTGATGATTTAGAAGTTGTGTTTGAAGAAGCGGAAAGCAAAACGACCGATGCCATGAATAGTTTTCTTCTTAGAGATTATTCTGGACAAGAAATTGAGGTTTACTACAAATGAATCCTACTATAGATGTAGAAACTCATGGAATGCCGTCTATTTGTTTTTTCTAACTTTTGGAATGTGTTTAGTTCAGTTACATATGTAAGCGTGTTTCGATATTCTTAGTATGGATGACTCGTACGTATGTCACTCTAGTTCTGAAGGTTAAAGAACTAGTAAACATAATATCCTTTATCTATGATAGAATTGAGTATGCATTTTTAATGGAGAAGTTGTGGTTTCATTGCTCTTTGATAAGGAAGATAAGAAACTGTATATTACCCAGCTTGTCCTCCTTTACGGTGAATGTGCAAGCCAAGGATGTTCTGTGGTTCCTCAATGGCGTAATCAACCGGGCTCTTTGTTATATCCTCTAATTTGTTTGTGTTGTGAGGTTTTGTCTATGATGCTTAATAGGGATGTAAAGAATAATTGGGAGATGGTAGCTAGGAGAGCTCCTTTTGATTACTCCTTTATTTTTATTTTTTTTCCTTCTAGGCGACAGTCTTATTTATTTATTTATTTTTCTAAGGCTTCTAAACAAGAGTGCAGGTTGTTGATGAGGAGGTTATTTTACTGATAAATAATCAAGTACTTTTGAGTTCAAATATTTGTGAGTTTTCAAACATTTTTGTTAGTTTGATGTGTTTTTTGTGTTTTTGTAGCAACCATTAAAAAATGGGAAATTAGGTGAAAAAAAGTAAAAATTGAAGTTTTAGAAGCTATTGGGATGAGACACGAATGAGGGCAAGGACCTGCATAAACCGCCGCACAAAACGGGACGAAAAATGCTCAAGAGCAGCCGTGGGCAGGGGATAGTGCGCGACTGCTATATGCGGCACGCCCCTCCCTGTGCTGAACATGCCTTTGAACATTTTTTTGGCCCTTGATCATTTTGGATGGCCATTTTTGACCCTTGGATGAGTTTATATGAAGTGATTCTCCAATTTTGGGCATACTTAAGGAAGAGAACTAGTTCCTAACTTGAAGAGGATGAGAGGCACAAAAATTCCTAGAGAAAGAAGCATGGACTTGGAGATTCTTGAAGATTTGAAGGCTTGAAGCTCATCTCTACAAGAGTTTTCTTTTCCTTCTCCCTTTTTATTGTTCTTAAATTTGTGATTTTGGTTATGGATTCCTCTATGTTGAGATAGATTTCATATTGTGGAGCTTGATGTAGCTTTATTTGAACCATGTTCTTATTTTCTTGTCAATTGTTAGTTAAAATTCCATTTTAATTTATTTATGTTTCTCTATGCTTAATGTTTCTAATTTATGTGGCCAATGAGTTAGATAATTTTAGATTGTAATTAGATAAATCAATTAGAGAGAGTGATTTCATAATTTGAAATTCAAAAATCTTGTATAGGTTGTTGTGAGATCAGTAGGAGATTGATACTTACATAATCTCGTTGAGAGTTTAGGATATTGTGAGACTGGGAGGTGATAATTTCTTAGATTATCAACTAGGATTGTGATTGTTGTGACGCCTTGAGGCGATCGATATTTGAGTTCTAATTTAAGGGCTAAACTTAATAATTGTGTATGAGCAAACGGGTTAGATAGGAATATGATTTCGTTTGACACTCGGGAGACATAACGAGGTTAGATTAGGTCCCTATTAATTAATTGAGTGGAATTGGCTAGCAATGGTTTGATAGGATAACATAGGATTGATAAGGTGAAGTCAAGTCCCTAGTACATTTGTGCATAGAAGTTTCCATATTTTATTTTGTTTTGGTATTTATATTTGTTATAATTCTATTTTTATTTCATTGACCTCAGTTGCCTAGATTAAGTTGAGTTACGATAATCGCGGTACTTGGTGGCAATTTAATACCCAATCCCTATGGAGATGATACTTACTCGCCTTATACTACCAAAACTTGACACCGTATGCTTGCAGGCGAACAAGTTTTTAGTGCCATTGTGGGGGATTGACATTTTAGTTTATTGCTAATATTGTGAGTAAGTAGCTCGATTCTAATTTAGGTGTGTCTTTACATTTTATTGAGTTTTATTTTTCTTCTTTACTGTCTTTGGTTTTAATTAGATGGTTTCTATAGTTTTTATTTTGTTTTCTTGGTTTTCATTTTTCCTCTTGAGTGTTTTGTTTTGTGAGGTAGTTGGAGATTTCACATTGACTACTCCTCTTAAGAATTGCTTAGCGAGACTCGGAGCAGTTTTATAGTGCTGTGAGGAGATACAAGGAATTGCTCATTAGGCTCCCCGCTCATGATCTCTCAAAAAAGTGTCAACTACAAAACTTCCTTGATGGGTTAAGCATTGCAACACGAACTTGGCTCGAAAGAGGAAATGGTGCTACCTCTCTTTACCAATATCAGCGGATGAAGACTATCATTTTTCGGAAGACATGGCCGACTATGACAATTGGCGTTGGAATTATTCTCCAAACAACCAAGGTTGGGAGGAGAGTTCTAAATTTTTGGAGCCATAGTATGACACTCAACCTCAACATGCAGAGTCTTCTCTAGACCTTCAAAAGATTCTTGCCAATTTTGTGTAGGAGACGAGGCTTAGTAAAGAGAACTTGGAGAGGATAGAGACCTCTCATAAGCTACAAGTCGAGCTTGCCTGACATCTAGCAGAATTTTCAAAAATGAAGGAATCCCCAGATGACTCAATTGAAGCCATGACCAGGATAGTCACAATGAGGGACACACAAATCACATACATGTATGAAAGCCACCGTGAGTAGCCGAGTACGAGTAGGAGGAACTTGGGTTTGTTCGATGATGACAATTCAAGAGAGGAAGACACTCAAGACGTGTTCATCGATGAAGAAGAATCACAAAACGATGTTCATGAGTCTCCACCTTTTGAGATCCAAATTGTTATGCCCAACGATCAAAGAAGAGCACATCTATGAAGATCCAATGTGGCTGTCACCTCCTCCATCATGTTTAGCATCGTTCATTCAAGTCCGCCAAGCTCATGAGCCGGAGCCGAGTCAAGTTGAGCGGACAAGCCAATTAATTCCATATCTTGCCAAGCTTGAGGGTATCAAGAATCAAGACTCATATGTCGTGTTGTACGACCCGTACTATGGGCAGAAGCCGCTCTTTGATGAGCTTCCATGGCATTGGAATAAATGGGCCTATGGTAGTTCTTAATTGCATTATCTAGAGATCCTTCATCGTCCGTTAAAGTATTTAGGTCTATCTAGGTTAAATTGACTGAGTGAGATGGGTTCGGCACACACTAATTACACTTAGAGAGTCTTGAATAGGGTGAAATTGGTGCTTGATGTTGAAATTTTAGAAAATCTCAGTGTTTGCATTTCTTTTGAACTTTGATGCATTGCTTTGAGATTTATCTCCTAACTATCAAATATATACAAAACTCACACTTTATTTTTTAAGTTATTGTTGGCTTACATTGTGTTCTTCTTCATTTCGATTTTGCCTTCTTTTGTTTTGCTTGAGGACATGTAAAGGTTTGAGTTTGGGGGCATTTGATGAGGAGGTTAGTTACCAGCAAATCAAGTACCTTTGAGTTCAAATGGTTGTGAGTTTTCAGGCATTTTTGTTAATTTGTTGTGTTTTTGTGTGTTTTTGAATCAATAATAAATGGGAAAATAAAAATTTGAGTTTTGGAAGCTATTGAGACAAGACACGGATGAAAGCAAGGACCTACACAAACCGCCACATGAAACGGGATGGAAAATGCCCAAGAGCAGTTGTGGACAGGGGCTGGTCTGTGCCTGCGTACGCCCCCTACTACGCGGCCGCGCCCCTCCCCATGTTGAACATCCCTTTGGCCATTTCTTTGGCCCTTGATCATTTTCGAGGGCCATTTCTGACCCTTAGATGAGTTTAGATGAAGTGATTCTCCAATTTTAGGCAAACTTAAGCAAGAAAGATTCTATTTCCCAGCTTGGAGAGGATGAGAGGCATAAAAATTTATAGAGAGAGAAGCTTGGAGTTGGATATTCTTCAAGAATGCTTAGGAGAGATTCTTAAAGATTTGAAGATATGAAGCTCATCTCCACAAGAGTTGTCTCTTCCTTCTCCCATTTCATTATAGTTTTTTAGTTTTTGTTCTTAAATTTGTGATTTTTGTTATAGATTTCTCTATGTTGAGCTAGTTTCATATTGTGGGGCTTGATGTAGCTTTATTTGAGCCATATTTTTATTATCTTGTATATTGTTAGTTAAATTCCATTTTAATTTATTTATGTTTTGTTTCTAATTTATGTGGCTAATGAATTAGATAATTTTAGATTGTGATTTTGATACTCGAGAAAGATTGATTTCAAAATTTGGAATTGGGAAACATAGCCTAGGTTGTTGTAAGTTCAGAAGGAGATTGAAACTTTGATAATCTCGCTGAGAGTTTAGAATATTGTGAGACCGAGAGGTGATCAAGTCTTAGATTATCAATTAGGATTTCAATTTTTGTGAGTATCATGATGTCATAACAGAGAAATTTATTAGAATTATTATATAGGATAATATTCCCTAGAATCTTTTGTATTAATAATATAAATGCTTTTATGATAAGTATTTGTTGATATATGTATGGAATAGCAAGTTATAAGTTAAAATTCAGAAATTTCTGAATTACGATGCAGTTATCGATTTTTCAAACTGTATTTAAGAAAGAAGTATGGAATGTTATGTTAAGCCAACAAGTGGGTAAACATATGAATGATAAGTTTAAGAAAAGGAAAAGAATGGAATGACGTCAATTCTAGGGTTTTAGAAATGATCAGAACAAAAAAGAGACGAAAAAGGGGTTCGAAAGGCCGAACTGAGAAAAATAAGGTTTGGATTGATTTTAGTTGAGTGAGTCAAAATTTGTTGACCAAGAGTCAACCAAAATGTTACCCTCAAAAAATTAGTTAAAATGGTCAAGGTTGACTAAGTTGACCATCTATCTGAAAAACGCATATAAAACGCGTACCAGATAGGAATTTATCTGAACCAAAATAGGATAATTATTAAATGATCAATGGTTGAGATTAAAAGTGAAAAATTGGATGAAGGGCAGAGATTGAACCATTTGGCATGAGTGGTGGCCGGCCAAACTTGGAGGAGAGGAAATGAAAAGATATTTTGTTGAATTTTACAAAGAAGTCATTGGAAAAGTCAAAATTAGATTTTTGGACTTTTTGTTTTATGTGATGGTCGGTTGATTAAAGGGAAAAAATGTGGGAAATGTTTATTCCTCATGCTAAGAAGAGAGAGCATCAGCCAAAGAGAAAGGAAGAGAGAAAAATTTATCCAAAGTGAGAAAAACGAGTTTTGATCGAAATCGACGAAACAACACCGCTAGTTCACATCGCTAAAGCTTGTTCTTCATTCTCTATGGTGAGATTTCAAATTTTTCTTATTATTTCCCTACCATGGCTGCACATGGAAGAAGGGTGAAAGCATGAAATTTTTTTACTTAAGATGATGGTTAGCTTGTGATGATTAAGGAACTTGATAACTAGTGAATTAAGGATGAATTCTAGGTTATTGAGCTTTTGTTTCTAGTGATTTTTGGTATGGAGAAATTTTATGAAAATATGAGAAAACCCTAGAAATTGTTGTGTAATTGAAAGAGAAAGTATGTTAATGGTGTTTGGTGGTGGAAACAATGGGTAAAACGAGTTAAGGTTAGCTCGGGAAACATGCAGAAATAGGCAGAACTCTGCCAAAACCGAACACAACGAGAATTCACAGTTTTGGACTAAAATCGGATTTCAAGAGGAATAAGGGATTAAAGTATGAAAAGAAAGGTGTTTCCATAATCAGTTATGTATAAAAACCAAACACAACGAGAAGTCACAGTTTTGGACCGGAATTGAAAAATTAGGCCCATGACTAAGTAACGTGCATGGTTTTAGTGCAAATTCTTGAGATAGGAAGTAGTTACAACAATGGGCCCACACTCCGCTGCATGCAGAGAGGATGTAGCAGCGGAGTGTGGGCAAGTGGGTTGAGTATCATCATGTGTTTTGAAAACGCTGCTGAACTTTATGTATGAAAAGTAAATAATGTTACAACATTTCATAGTAGTTAAAAACAAATGGTATAGCATTTCATGATAGTTGAAACAAATTGCTACAACAATGCTACAGCAATTCATAATAGTTGAAAACGGATTGCTACAACAATCCTACAACAATTCATAATGGTTGAAAATGAATTGCTATAGCAATTCATAATAGTTGAAGACGGATTGCTTCAGCAATGCTACAACAATTCATAATTGTTGAAACCGGATTGCTACAACAATGCTATAGCAATTAATGATAGTTGAAAATGGCTTGATATAGCAAGTCATAATACTTGAAAACGGATTGCTACAGCAGTTCATAATAGTTTGAAACAGAATGCTGCAGCATTTTACGAACGAAAATAGAATGCTAGCTAAATGCTGCAGTACTTGGACGTACATGGTAAAAAAAAAATCGGCCTCAATTTTTAAAGGTTATAACTAGAGAGTAGTAGAGGTTAAGAAATGTTAAGTATGAACATAGGATGATGATCAAAAGTTAGGATCGTCACACATGATCAGGAAAATTTTCTGAAATTCTCTGTATTATAAGCATGAATACTTCAATGATAAGTATTTTTTTTTATAATAATATTGAATAGCAAATTATAAGTCAAAACTCAAAAATTTCTAAGGTATGATGCAATTACTGATTTCAGGCTGGAATAAAAAAATAGGCGTAGAATGTTGTGTTAATCCCATAGGAGGACAAACACATAAATATTAAGTTTAAGGAATGAAAAAGAATTGAAAAACATCAATTCTAGGGTTTTAGAAACAGTCAGAACGAAGAACAGACGAAAAAGGTGTTTGGAAGGCCGAACTTAGAAAATAAGGGTTTTCGACCAATTTGGGTTGATCGAGTCAAAATTTATTGACCAAGAGTCGACCAATAGGTCACTCTTGGAAGGTTAGTCAAGGTTGAGAAAAGTTGATCAAGTTGACTAACTGTCCGAAAAAAATGGTAAAACACGCACCGGATAGGAATTAAACTGAACCGAAACAAGATAGTTATTAAAAATGAATGGTTGAGATTTAAAGTGATTAATTGATGAAAGGCTGAGATTAGGACACATAGAAAGTGAAGAGAGTGACCAGCGAATACTTAGGGGAGAAGTAAGTGATATATTTTAATATTTTTGCAAAAATGTCCCTAGAAATGTCAAAATTGCATTTAGGTTCCTCATGCTTTTTATGAACGGTTTTAGAAGGGAAAAATACAAGAAAAATGTATATTTTCATGCAAGAAAACAGAGAGAACTCAGCAAAAGAAAGAAAGGAAAAAAAATTTCCCAAAGTGAGAAAAACAAGTTCGAATCGAAATCGGCAGAAAACTATTGTAGATTAGCGTCACCGAAACTTGTTCTTTATTCTTCTAAAATTTCAATTTTTCTCCTCGTTTTTCACCTTGGCTGCACGTCCATGAATAGTGGAATCCATGGAAAAATTTTGCTAAGAATAGTGATTGGCTTATGATTATGAATGGTACCAAAAAACCTAATGTCTAAAGGTTAAATTTTCAGTTATTGGATTATGTTTTTAGCATTTTTGTTTATGGAGAAATCTTGTGGAAGCCTAGAGATTATGATGTTTATGATGATAAAAAGAAGTGGTGTTAAAAGAAGTTGCTCAAAGAATCCCTACATATTCTGTGAGTGTTTCGAGATTATCTGGGACTCTTTATGACGAGTTTCATTGGTTGTTTGCATATTTTCGGTGGGGTTTGGGCTTCGTAGATATTTTATTGTTCTACTAATCTGATATGCACGTTTTCTAAACAAGATGGGGACTTGTCAAAAATCACAACTCCATGGTGGCAAAAGTCTTCTATTTCGTTTGTTGACAGTAAACTCAGGAATGAAAAAGGCGAATGTATTTCGATATTGGATGAGGGATCAATCTTGCCCTATCGACAAGGAGGAGGGGGAAACTACCGATCGTGTGCTGGTTGGTTGAGCTGCTGCGTTTCTTCCGTCGCCGCAAGTACTGAAAAGTTAATCTCTTGGCTGCTTGATTATAACTACGGTTAGTTTCAATAGATCAGTGAGAGGTTTGATTTTGAAACCCTGACGGGGTGCTTGTTTAATGCTCCCGAGAGGTCTCTTCAATGATTTTTTTTTTTTCCCCCTCTCTTTGTAACGGTTTGGTGGATTTTATTTCGAATGGTTGAATAATGTTATTTCTCACAATTAAACTAATCTATATCTTATTTCAAAACTAATTTAGCTTCTAGAGACATTCTTTGTAAGCCTTTTCTTCGGCCAACTCAAGAAGTCTTCTCACAACTGGCAAATTTAACTAAGAAAAAATCTCATCACATGACGAGTCTAATAACATCTGTTACTATATTCATTATCCACAAAATAAATAAATAAATAAATAAATAAAGACTACACCCACGAAAAGGAAATGACCAGAACAATATTATAGATTTGGACTGTTTTCTAGAACGAAACCATATTCTTGCATAAACCAGAATTCTTTGAGAAAGAAAACCGCAGATAAATTGAGAAGATAATTTATTGAGTGCAAACTCTTCTTAACTTACCAATTCCTCTTTTGCAAAACTAATGTTGGATCCTCCACGTGGATAGAGACGCGCGTGACCTTGATCTTTTGTTTGATCTTCTTTGCTTTGGTCTGTTTTTAATTTTGTATCCCAATCTAGTTCCAATTAATGTCCTTTCTTAACTTTGTTTGTTCCCTAATCCTTCCCTTTGTGTATTATTTGGCGTGCTTGCAATGGAAAAGAATTTGCAGTCACTTTTTTGTTCTTTGAAGCAAAGCATATACTCGTTTATACTTCAACCAAAAGTGTTTTATGTAATCAAATATTTTAATAATTAATTTGTTGTTTTAGACAAGAATGTGTTGAGACATTATAAATTCACAAACGTTTTATTTCTTAATTGCGTTATTTTCACTGTTGTCATCAAACTTTTTCATTTATCCTCTCGAATTTTAATTAAAAAAAAATTTAAGATTTACTGCTCAAAACTTTGTAATAAGTGAAGTGTTCCGCTTTACGTACCTGTTCTTTTACATCAGTTGTGTAGGGAACATTATGGTATTATTTGAAATAAGACGTTGTTTGGCAACATTCATATATCATATAATTCTATATGAATTTCCTAATTGATACAATATGTACTATGATGTCTAATAAAAGAAATACTGTGTACAAAAACATATTGTGTAATTCAACCTGAAATATATATATATATAATTACTATTAAATATAAAAATTCAATGACGTGACGTGATAAGAATCTAAACTTATTAATTGTCATAATTTTTTTTAATAAATTATATGTAATGACTGAGAAAATCTCAGACTTTAAATAATGCAATTTATTTATTTAAGCCAAGGATTTTCCTAGAAAATATTATGTGACTGAAGGATTTATGGAATCAATATCTGTATTCCTAAATTCTGTAGTAGATTTCATGTTAAGTTCATGTTTTCGATCAAGTAAATTCGATCGATAAATTATTGCCGTAA
The DNA here is from genome assembly GCA_012066045.3 of Morus alba. NCBI lineage: Eukaryota > Viridiplantae > Streptophyta > Magnoliopsida > Rosales > Moraceae > Morus > Morus alba. The sequence goes on from CP050224.2 coordinate 1,037,601, forward strand.
TTTAAGGCGGAATAATTTTCAGTACAAGTATAGTTTGAGAATTCTAGTTTCAAGAATCTCCAAACACAACATGATGTTAGCAGCGTAAAAAAAACGCACTGGCATTTTTAAAGAAGAGAAAATCCTTAATTACCAGATAGCTAGATTAAAGTCACAAGATAAATACCCATAACAGAAGGGTACAATGTGAGCTCGGGATTTGACACCATCAAAAACAATGTCATTCCCGGGATATAATGCAGAAAAGTTAAATGTAGAATTTGTTGGGTCTAGAATTAATTTCAAGACTTGAAACAGTTTAAGATATTACGCGAGTAAGAATTTATTGAGATGTCAAAGTAGTCGGGAATTAATATTGAGCGTAAATGAGCGAGAGAAAAGGAACATCGAGAAACTAGAATTTCTTGTCGGTTAGGTACTTTCTTACAATCAATTATAATTTTATCTCGATTCAAGGAAAATTTAGGTGGACAAGAGTACAAGGGTAGGTGAGATTTTTTCTCTCTCCTTCCCCATTTGGCCGACCAAGCATAGCAAATGTAGAGCCAAAATTTAATTAATGGAGTGTGTAAGTGAATGACATGGTAAGGTGTGATAGGATGATGTCATTTGATGATGGGAGAAGAGTAATCATAAAACTTTTTTCTCTCTCTTTCTTCCTTTGGCTTGCCGTGTATGTGTAGGAAGTTTTAGACAAAAATTTGTTTCACAACTTGAGTGTACTACAAGACTTGATGATAATAGATCAAATCAACTATTTCCCATATAAGCTTACATCATCTCTTTCTATATACACAACCGCCATGCTTGAGGAGAATTGTCCATATTTAAGTGATTGTTCTATTTTCTCTCTTTCTCTATACACAACCGGCCACACCTCTCTCTTGTACCCTCTCTAAATTTTTCACTTATCCTCCCAAATACAAAGCATTTGTCTTTGCTCTCAACAAGAAGAAAGGAATCAAGGTGTTCTAGAGATGTCTAGCTAAGGATTTTCTTGAAGGGTAAAACTCTAAAACCTTTTCTTTCTTGTTTCCTAGCAAAGCTTGAGATCTAAAAGTATTTCTCAAATTTTTTCCGCTCCTCTAGTTCCAAGCCATTATCCAACCTTAGAGGAGGAAGTATGTGAATAAGAAGCTAAGAGAAATCAAGTATATTGGCCTACAAGGGTAAACCCTTAATCTCTCATTTTCTAATAAAGTTTAAGTTTAAGAATCCATTAATGTAATTTGTGGTTCTTGAGGAAATAAGTTTGTAATAAGGGTGTGTGAGTTTTATGTTGATTTTATGTGTTTTGAGGTTAGTTTGATGTGGTATGTTTATGCTTGATTTAAGTTTGCTTATTTCCGGTTAGAGGAAAAATTTCCGGTTACTTTGAACACGGAAGTGAGAACCCTAGAGCAAGATTTTTAGGTGTTCCAAAGCTTAAACTTGTAGCCCTTTATGTTTTGAACACTTTATGTGGCTGTGATAAAACCTCATTTTAACTCTAAAACCAAGTTTGAAGTTATTTGGCAAAACCGGACAGGCTGCCCAAAACAATTTAAAAAAAAAAACTGGCAGCCACTGGTTCAGCCAAACGAGACCTTTAGAGGCTGAATCTCGATTTTTCATAAAAATGACAATTTTAGCCTTCGATGAGAGGAAGAACTTTCATGAAGAATAGATTTTTAAAATCCGACCCTAAGATATAGTAAAATGCAGATTTCTGAAATGACACAGTTTTTGATTAAAATAGTTTCAAGAAAAACAGCAGCTACGGTTTTTAGCCAAACGAGGCCTTTAGAGGCCGAATTTCAACTTTCACCAAAAATGACAATTTTAGATCTCGACGAGATGAGAAATTTTCATGAAGAACAAAATTTTGAAATCTGACTCGAAGATATAGTAAAACGTAGATTTCAGAAACCGCACAGTTTTTAACGAGACAAAACTAAAACAGTGTCGGTTTCAACAAAAAGTTATAAAAGAACCCGAGATAGAATTTCAGTAAAATACAATGACATTAAACCCCATTTTAATGAAAGTATTCATAAAGGAAGTTTTTCAAGAAAAATGCTTTCTTTAAAGAACTTAGTGGATTATCGAGCAAATCATCCCGATGGGCACCCACGAGCCCAATACGATAGGTCCGTAGAATTTTGAAGGTTGATGTGGGTCCAACGCCCGCATTGATCTAAGAGACTCCATTTGAGTTTAAATTTCAACAGCCTAAGAGTTAGAATGCCATGAATAAGTTCTAGGCCGAGTTGGGCCTTAATATCGTAGTAAGTCCAATGAGGAAAATTATGGAATAAGTTACTAGATTGGATAATTGATTTCCAACCTAGACATAAGTACGTTAAGGGCAATTAAGGAAAATAAGATTTTAAGGATTTAATAAATCTATCCTTATAGCGAATTATCCTTCAGTAAAGGAAAGGAATACATGCCTTAAGAAAAGGGTTAGATTTCTTCATAAGTTGCTAAAATAGAATAGCAAACGACAGATAACCTCACACTCTCAGTGGGTGTTTATTTTCAGAAGTAAGCAAGTAAGAGAATAGGCTGTTTGGCGAAAAGTGGATTCCAGCTCTGTAAATCAGGTAAGTAGGAATCTCGCCTACAGTATGAATAGATTTTAAAGAAAAAAAGTTACACATGTTATATATGCATGTTTATGTTTTTAAGTATTGTACGCGATGCTATGTTATGCTGCATACACATAAGCAGTGCACATGAATTATATGTGTTTAAATTAATTTAATGTTATAGTATGCTATGCTAGGTCATATTGCATACACCTTAATAAGTCAAGAGGAACTTATAAGAAGAAACTCAGTTGAGTGCCGTACCAGCCTCCGACCTAAGGAGGTAATCCAGACTCCACAAGGGAGATAAATGAACAAAAAAAAAAGGGTCCTTCGCAAGGGAGGCACTCAGTTCAATTTAAATCACGGGTCGTTGGGGACCTTGCAAACCCTTACGTCCCGATGATTGCGCACAAGTGGTACGTGAGCACTCGGGCCCATCAGTAAGAAAGATAAGATAAGATAAGATAATAAGACTATGATAAAACATCATAATCAAGCATAATCAGCTCATGCATATTTATACATGTGTACTTACAGTTATTTTGTGAGATATAGTTCCTACTTGCTGAGCGAAAGCTCAATCAGATATGTTCATGCTGTAGGTAAGAAACCTATCAGCAATTCTTGAAGGGCAATGGTGAGCGGCGGACGAATGGTGGAGATGGGAATGGATACCGCTTACGCAATTATTTTCCGCAGTAAGTTTCAGTAAAATCATGTATATATTTATATGATTCAAGATTTCAAGCACGTATGTTTAAAAAAAATATATGTACATATGTATGTTAGGGAAACTGAGATTGTAGCTAACAATCCTAGTTTTGAGTATTTAAGTTTTAGAACGTTGCAACAGTACATGCAACAAATAAATGAATTTTAAACATGACGATTTAAATGATTAATCTTAAAAGGATTTTAAGATGTACTTGAACTTAAGATTTTTCACGAAATCCATTTTAAAGTCAAATGAGATAACCCAATTAAATTGGCTAGTTTTGGAAATGCTTTTAAAGAGTATGTGAATCAAGAGTTCAAATGTCACTCAATTCGAAAGATATTTTTAGAAGTTTTATCTTAACTAAAATTAAGAAAAGTTTTTAGTAATTGAGTGATTCATTATTTTTAAATTATTGTTACGAATTATGAAAGTATTCATTCTTATGTTTTAAAAAAAAAAAAAAAAAAAAAATGTTCCGCAAATTTTAAGAAACCCCAGTAAGTACAAGTTAAAAGTAAGTTACAGTGGCGGCCTCATAGGAGGGTCGTCACAGTTGGTATCAGAGCCGGTATCCTGCCATCCTACTCCACGTCGTCACGCGTCTGCTTTGCCATAGTCCAAGTAAGTTAAAGTATGTTTGTGCTAATTAGATTATAATAGTTACAGAGGCGAACACTTATTTAACGAGCAATGAAAGGTTAATATGTTCACACGATTAAGATCGTTCTATCAAGGACCATTCAAGTCGAACCGCCCCAGCATTTTACTGTGTTGTATTCCCTTGGGCTGACAAGATGATATCTCGAGAAGTGTGATCGTTTGAGGCGACCTCTTAGTGATCATTGTTGGGCTATGAAGCCAAGCAAAGTAATGAAGCCAAGCAAAGTATTGAAGCCAAGCAAAGTATCGGAGCCACGCGCAGCTGTTTGAAAAGAAACAACTACCGAGACTCTTTTTGAAGAAGCATTGACTGTGTTGCTAGCCGTAGCTTTTCTGCATGGATCCATGAAAAGGATATGACTATGTAGCATAAATACGATGTTAATAAATAGATGGACGATGTAACCCCGTCAAGCTAGATGTGGGCCACGTTCGACGACTATATATGTATATCAAGATACGATATAGGAAATAGAGCTTCAACATTAAGCAATACCAGCTTATGGTAGATGTTAAGCGACGCGCTTAAGATATGATACACGATGATTGCTAGCCTTAAAATGTTTAGCAATCTCATAGAAAGTACCTATGTGTATTAATGTGATGATAAATAACGCACAAAGGCTATAAGTTAAGACAAATGCAAAAGAGGTTTGAGATGTTGAGAATCTCATTTGGATATAGGTACAATAACTAATGCAATGAGTTTAAATGTAAGTAGCAGTTTAAGTGATAAGAAAAGAACACCGAAGGTAATGGACAAATTGAAGGATGTTGTTCTATGTTAGTTTTGACCAAACTAATCCCTCTACAACGATCTCAAGGGGAGATATTCTTACCCTATTTATGATTGAAGAATACAGTTACGGATTTGTTTAAAATCCGCTAAAAGAATTAAGATTGCATTAGGTAAAGATGTTAAAGGTAAAAGTTGCCCTTGCAGTGAAGTATCGATTGGACGAAAACAAGTGATGATGTAAGATAATAGGCAATTAAGGTGTGACAATACACTGTCATAAGCTTATCCATTAGAAAATCATGGATTAGATGTGCCAAGTCGATAAGATACTAAGGTGACTATAAATAGAGATATGTGATCAAAATAAAGTAATAAAGGGTGCTCATCTCGTATCTACTCAAGGTGATTAACTTAAGTAGGTGAAATCCCTTGATAAATGGGATTACAACTTAAGGAAATATAAGAAACCTCAGAGTCAAAGTGTGGCTCATTATTAGATATTATGAAGCAAGGAAATAGAAATAATATGATTTCCATGTCAAATCAAGATCGTTGTAAGAAGGAAATCACAACAAGAGTGGAGCAAACCAATTAAGGATAGTGTTTATCTATTAAGAAAAAATTTTAGTTGTGATGCCAATCTAAGGTAGATTTATTAGGACTTATAATTGAAACTTTGAGGATGGAAGTTATGAATTTATAAGTCAAACTCTTAATGGAGGATATGAAATGGAATCCTTTTAAAGGAGAAGATCTCTTGCATAAGTAAAGGAATGATAAGGACTAATAGTTTAGTCATTATGATAAGTAAGTTAAAGGTAAGATAATGGGGTATCAAACGTAACAATGGTTTGAGGACTTTTTTTTTTATATATACCATGCCCGATGATAAATAGGGGAACACTATTATCAATCTAGGAATATAAAGAAAATGGAAGAAATTTTTTTAGTGTAATCATTTTTACATTGGGAGGATGACCTTATTGAGTTTAAAGGTCGAGGATTAGGTTATGAAGGATAGATGTATAATCATTAAGACTATGATCTATGCTCGAAAGGTACAAGGATCGAAAGATGGATGATCCCACTTAAGAACAAAAATGTCAACAAAAGGTAATACTTCGAAATATACCTATTTTAAGGAGAAATTATTAGAATTTTTCCAGAGTCATAAGTTTAAAATAATTGTTCTTTGAGGAAAGTAAACGCGAGATGAAATGAGCTTAAGAACTCGATTATATAAAGAGTAAATTAGAAGGAAGAATGCTAAAGTACGTAGATGGTATCTCCTTGAATGAGTTCATACTTTCGAGAGTAGTTTGAACTCGACACTAGATAAAAAGGAAAAGGGTAGACCCTTTAAAAAGACTCATAAAGCCTAAGAAACAGAACAATTGAGTGAGTGTCACATGGTAAAGGATACATTAGTAACCCCAAAGGAAAAGATGATCTAGCTAGGTGTGTAAGCAATAACTATCCTAAAAAAAAAAAAATTGAAGGAGAGTTATGAATGGTTTGTGATAGAAACATAAACAGTTAGAGCTCCAGCATGAAGATAAGTATGTCAGATGAGGTTGATACATGTATTTCTTAAGGACTTAAGTATTTGAGGAAACTAGTTATTAAGTCTGATGATTATAAGACAAATATAAGGTCGGTAAACCTCAAGTAGTCATTTACAGACTCAGGAATCAACACAACCTTATCTTGTAGAAGTATGTGTTACACTAGTTGTACGAAATTTAGACTAAGAATGGTCTCGTTACTCTATGAAATAAGGTCCAGACAAGGAAAATGCCCAAACAATCGTGATATGATACGATGTTCGGTCACAGATTTTACAATAAGTTAGAATAAGAAAGTATTACAATACAATTTTACATGTGAGAAAGGATTTGAGGTACCTTTGAGTTCGTGCGTCATATGAACTATTGGTCAGATGATAGGTGAAGCTCCAACTTAAGTATATATATATATATATATATATATATATATATATATGGAGAATAGTTAAATTGAGGCCCCATAGTTTTGATAAGAAACTGCTTGGTGATTATGACAAACAAAGTAGAAGTGAAGATAGCCCATAATCAATGGGGAAAACTATTAGAACAAAGTAGAGAGCTTCTATAAGTATGGACAGTAAGATTGATCTTTCTCCACTCATACTCCAAGAGAAAGGCAGAGTACCCCGAAAAAAAAAATAGAGAAAGTTTAATTGAGGAAAGATGGATTCCTCAAAGTATCAGAACAAGTATATAAGTAAGCTATAGTTACTACTATTGCTAATGATAACGATTTGGATAATGAGAACCCATTAAGAAAATGTTAAGATGACAGATTCTTGAGCCATTTCCTATGTCAAATCACGATCCAGATAGAGAAATGCAGGAATTAAGTATAGAGAGCAAGTAAGTTAAGATCATGGATTAGTAGGAAATAGACCTCATAAAAAGTAAGGTCAATAATCTTAGTAAGATCCTCGGGGAAGAAATACCAATGGAGGATGCTCTTCGTGTGAAGAATAGCGAAAAACATTACAAAGCCTCGACTTCATTCTAATTTTGAAGATAAAATTTTTATAAGTCTAGTGAATTGTAATGATTAGGAGAATTAGTAGATAAACAAGTATACTTATTCATGGATTTTTCCATAAATAAGCCATGCATTCTATAGGTTTAAAACCTTTAAGTACACGTGCTCATATCAGAATGACGTGTAAAATCTCAGTATGACAAGATATACTATGAAAAGCCTAATAAGTATATCTGAGAATGTTTAAAGGTACCGTGAGACATGAAAGAAATGACTTAACGGTACACCATGTCAGATAATGATTGAGAATACTGGCTATGAGAGTGAAAGTTCAAGTAAATTATTTGACTTCAGATAAGTCATCACATTCTTAACGGTTCAGACAAATTGATGAACCAATAAGTGAGCACTCGATTAGTAATAACTAAGAATATTTTAAGATCTAAGCAGTATTATGAGAGGACAATTATAGAATCATGGAATAATCCAATGATTCAATGTGTAGTATTACAGTTTGTACTACGCAGTACCCCTAGAGACCACAAGGATGAACATTTTAATCCAAGTTATACGAAAGTAGTACATCACACTCAGAATTAGAGAGTTCTCACAGTAGGTGTATCAAGAGGATATTACAATAACCCAGGACCAAGATCAGATAGTTCCGATAATAAAGTCTCAGCTGAATCAAGGATAGAAATGCATAGTCTAAGTCTATGTTAAGTTTTAAAAAAAAAAATAGTTTCGAGATCAATCACGACTCATACTAGGCAATTGATTGACTAATCCTAAAGATTAATTCGGTTGAAGATTGAAATGACAATCAAGACTAAGAAGAGTGATCGACCATTTTGGAGACAAACTATCTCATCCAAACCATTCGTTACTCTAATAGAAGAATGATGTTGTTGAAATTGCCTTGATTGATAGGAAGTTAAAGTAGAAGAACAACATCTAGCAGGAGAATTGCAGAAGATCTACATTCTAGAATAGAAGTGTGATCAAATCACGACGGATTTTGTGGTAGAGTTGCCTAGAATATCCGATAGTAACGATGCGATTTGGATAATCGTTAGATCGATCGACTAGATCAGCACACTTTTTGCCGATCAAACTCAGTTATTCTATTGAGAGACAGCCATTTCACGAGTGTACATGATGCAATGGGGTCTAAGTTAAAGTTTAGTACAACTTTCCACCACAGACAGATGGCCAATCTGAGAGAACCATCCAGACCCTAGAAGATATGTTAAGAGCATGTGTCATGGATTTAAAGGGAACTGAGATAGAAAGTTGCCTTTGATAGAGTTTTTCTATAACAACAGCTATCGCATGTCAATAAGAATGACACCTTTCGAAGCTCTATACAGAAGAAGATGCATGTCTCCAATTCAATAGTATGAATCTGGGGAGAAGCATCTAGAAATAGTAGACTTTAACAGGAGAGCCACAGAGAATGTTAGACGTATCACAAAGAGGTTTGATACAGTTCATAGTCGCCAGAAGAGCTATGCGGATAAACGCCGCAGACCTATAGTGTTTCAGGTAAGAGACTTAGTTTTCCTGAAGGTGGTACCGATGAAAGGAAGAATAAGATTCGATAAAAGAGGGAAACTCAACCTAAGATACATCGGACCGTTTAAGATCCTTAAAAGGATTAATAAGGTCGCATATATATACTAGCATTGTCGCGCGAATTAGTTTATGTACATAACGTCTTTCACATATTGATGTTGAAGAAGTATGCGACATATCCATTGCATGTATTGCACTAGGAACCTATCGAAGTGCATGCAGTCCAGATTCTAGATCGCGAGGAGAAAACCTTAAGGAATAAAGTAATTCCTCGGGTAAAGTCTTGTAGTGAAATCATAATATTGAGGAAGCTACTTAAGAACGCGAAGAGAATATTGAGGAAAAGCTACCCGAGTTGTTCTAATTTTCGGGACGAAAATTTCTTAAGGGGGTAGATTGTAATGGTGAGAAAATCTCAAGACTTTAAATAATGCAATTTATTTATTTAAGCCAAGGATTTTCCTAGAAAATATTATGTGTTGAAGGATTTATGGAATCAATATCTGTATTCCTAAATTCTGTAGTAGATTTCATGTTAAGTTCATGTTTTCGATCAAGTAAATTCGATCGATAAATAAATTATTGCCGTAATTTAAGGGAATAATTTTCAAGTACAAGTATAGTTTGAGAATTCTAGTTTCAAGAATCTCCAAACACAACATGATGTTAGCGGCGTAAAAAAAACGCGAGACTGGCATTTTTAAAGAAGAGAAAATCCTTAATTACGAGATAGCTAGATTAAAGTCACAAGATAAATACCCATAATGTAGAAGGGTACAATGTGAGCTCGGGATTTGACACCATCAAAAACAATGTCATTCCCGGGATATAATGCAGAAAAGTTAAATGTAGAATTTGTTCAGTCTAGAATTAATTTCAAGACTTGAAACAGTTTAAGATATTACGCGAGTAAGAATTTATTGAGATGTCAAAGTAGTCAGGAATTAATATTGAACTGTAAATGAGCAGTAGAAAAGGAACTATCGAAACTAGAATTTCTTGTCGGCTAGGTACTTTCTTACAATCAAGTATAATTTTATCGATTCAAGGAAAATTTAGGTGGACAAGAGTACAAGGGGTAGGTGAGATTTTTTCTCTCTCCTTCCCCATTTTGGCCGGCCAAGCATAGCAAATGTAGAGCCAAAATTTAATTAATGGAGTGTGTAAGTGAATGACATGGTAAGGTGTGATAGGATGATGTCATTTGATGATGGGAGAAGAGTAATCATAAAACTTTTTCTCTCTCTCTTTCTTCCTTTGGCTTGCCGTGTATGTGTAGGAAGTTTTAGACAAAAATTTGTTTCACAACTTGAGTGTACTACAAGACTTGATGATAATAGATCAAATCAACTATTTCCCATATAAGCTTACATCATCTCTTTCTATATACACAACCGGCCATGCTTGAGGAGAATTGTCCATATTTAAGTGATTGTTCTATTTTCTCTCTTTCTCTATACACAACCGCCACACCTCTCTCTTGTACCCTCTCTAAATTTTTCACTTATCCTCCCAAATACAAAGCATTTGTCTTTGCTCTCAACAAGAAGAAAGGAATCAAGGTGTTCTAGAGATGTCTAGCTAAGGATTTTCTTGAAGGGTAAAACTCTAAAACCTTTTCTTTCTTGTTTCCTAGCAAAGCTTGAGATCTAAAAGTATTTCTCAAATTTTTTCCGCTCCTCTAGTTCCAAGCCATTATCCAACCTTAGAGGAGGAAGTATGTGAATAAGAAGCTAAGAGAAATCAAGTATATTGGCCTACAAGGGTAAACCCTTAATCTCTCATTTTCTAATAAAGTTTAAGTTTAAGAATCCATTAATGTAATTTGTGGTTCTTGAGGAAATAAGTTTGTAATAAGGGTGTGTGAGTTTTATGTTGATTTTATGTGTTTTGAGGTTAGTTTGATGTGGTATGTTTATGCTTGATTTAAGTTTGCTTATTTCCGGTTAGAGGAAAAATTTCCGGTTACTTTGAACACGGAAGTGAGAACCCTAGAGCAAGATTTTTAGGTGTTCCAAAGCTTAAACTTGTAGCCCTTTATGTTTTGAACACTTTATGTGGCTGTGATAAAACCTCATTTTAACTCTAAAACCAAGTTTGAAGTTATTTGGCAAAACCGGACAGGCTGCCCAAAACAATTTAAAAAAAAAAACTGGCAGCCACTGGTTCAGCCAAACGAGACCTTTAGAGGCTGAATCTCGATTTTTCATAAAAATGACAATTTTAGCCTTCGATGAGAGGAAGAACTTTCATGAAGAATAGATTTTTAAAATCCGACCTTAAGATATAGTAAAATGCAGATTTCTGAAATGACACAGTTTTTGATTAAAATAGTTTCAAGAAAAACAGCAGCTACGGTTTTTAGCCAAACGAGGCCTTTAGAGGCCGAATTTCAACTTTCACCAAAAATGACAATTTTAGATCTCGACGAGATGAGAAATTTTCATGAAGAACAAAATTTTGAAATCTGACTCGAAGATATAGTAAAACGTAGATTTCAGAAACCGCACAGTTTTTAACGAGACAAAACTAAAACAGTGTCGGTTTCAACAAAAAGTTATAAAAGAACCCGAGATAGAATTTCAGTAAAATACAATGACATTAAACCCCATTTTAATGAAAGTATTCATAAAGGAAGTTTTTCAAGAAAAATGCTTTCTTTAAAGAACTTAGTGGATTATCGAGCAAATCATCGATGGGCACCCACGAGCCCAATACGATAGGTCCGTAGAATTTTGAAGGTTGATGTGGGTCCAACGCCCGCATTGATCTAAGAGACTCCATTTGAGTTTAAATTTCAACAGCCTAAGAGTTAGAATGCCATGAATAAGTTCTAGGCCGAGTTGGGCCTTAATATCGTAGTAAGTCCAATGAGGAAAATTATGGAATAAGTTACTAGATTGGATAATTGATTTCCAACCTAGACATAAGTACGTTAAGGGCAATTAAGGAAAATAAGATTTTAAGGATTTAATAAATCTATCCTTATAGCGAATTATCCTTGATAAAGGAAAGGAATACATGCCTTTAAAAAGGGTTAGATTTCTTCATAAGTTGCTAAAATAGAATAGCAAACGACAGATAACCTCACACACTCTAATGGGTGTTTATTTTCAAGTAAGTAAGCAAATATGAGAATAGGCTGTTTGGCGAAAAGTGGATTCCAGCTCTGTAAATCGGGTAAGTAGGAATCTCGCCTATGAAGTATGAATAGATTTTAAAGAAAAAAGTTACACATGTTATATATGCATGTTTATGTTTTTAATTATTGTAGCGATGCTATGTTATGTTGCATACACATATAAAAGTGCACATGAATTATATGTGTTTAAATTAATTTAATGTTATAGTATGCTATGCTAGGTCATATTGCATACACCTTAATAAGTCAAGAGGAACTTATAAGAAGAAACTCGGTTGAGTGCCGTACCGACCTCCGACCTAAGGGAGGTAATCAGACTCCACAAGGAGATAAATGAAAAAAAAAAGGGTCCTTCGCTAAGGGAGGCATTCGGTTCAATTTAAATCACGGGTCGTTGGGGACCTTGCAAACCCTTACGTCCCGATGATTGCGCACAAGTGGTACGTGAGCACTCGGGCCCATCAAGAAGAAAGATAAGATAAGATAAGATAATAAGACTATGATAAAACATCATAATCAAGCATAATCAGCTCATGCATATTTATACATGTGTACTTACAGTTATTTTGTGAGATATAGTTCCTACTTGCTGAGCGAAAGCTCAATCGAGATATGTTCATCTTTGTAGGTAAGAAACCTATCAACCCAATTCTTGAAGAAGGGCAATGGTGAGCGGCGGACGAATGGTGGAGATGGGAATGGATACCGCTTACGCAATTATTTTCCATGATGAAGTTTCAAGTAAAATCATGTATATATTTATATGATTCAAGATTTCAAGCACGTATGTTTAAAAAAAAATATATGTACATATGTATGTTAGGGAAACTGAGATTGTAGCTAACAATCCTAGTTTTGAGTATTTAAGTTTTAGAACGTTGCAACAAAGTACATGCAACAAATAAATGAATTTTAAACATGACGATTTAAATGATTAATCTTAAAAGGATTTTAAGATGTACTTGAACTTAAGATTTTTCACGAAATCCATTTTAAAGTCAAATGAGATAACCCAATTAAATTGGCTAGTTTTGGAAATGCTTTTAAAGAGTATGTGAATCAAGAGTTCAAATGTCACTCAATTCGAAAGATATTTTTAGAAGTTTTATCTTAACTAAAATTAAGAAAAGTTTTTAGTAATTGAGTGATTCATTATTTTTAAATTATTGTTACGAATTATGAAAGTATTCATTCTTATGTTTTAAAAAAAAAAAAAAAAAATGTTCCGCAAATTTTAAGAAACCCCAGTAAGTACAAGTTAAAAGTAAGTTACAGTGGCGGCCTCATAGGAGGGTCGTCACATTATAAATGTATTACAATTGACAGATTAATATATTACGCCTAAATAATATTATCTATTAATTAATAAAATATTAGAATCGCTATTAAGAATCCACCCAAATAAATGATTTGAAATATATCAACGATCGAGGCTGGAGCCACACTGAGGTGTATATCTGAAACCGACTCCAGGGTTTAATCATTACAAAAAGTACAATCACATTTGCCTCCTCCCCTTGGATTAGTGAATATTAAAATAAATAAAGAAAGAAGAAAATTCTTTTATGGGAGGGGGATACAAAACTTGTTAAGAAAGGTATATGTTCTTCCTTTCCTTCATAGATTTCTAGTCTTCTAATGTGCTAGGCACGTAGGTCTCTGGGTGTTGCTTGAGGTTTCTTTTAGCCGAGAATGATGAATTAGGAAGCTAAGCATGGTCTCCACCAGAATCCTCGTGATGCCAAGTAACAAGAAAACAAAAAATCAGAGTTGAGGATTCACTGAAGCACCAACGAGCCCTAACGAGTGTCGTTACCCTCTCCACACTCAACTTCATCCACCACGCGCGACCACGACCACCACCGCCACCTCCATTGAAAGGTTTACAGAGGATTTTGATATCCCCGCTAAACAGGGCCGGGAGTAAATAATTAAAAGCGGATCAAAAAGGAAGAAAATAAGGGCATCATATGTGAAAAGGGTAATATACAGGAAGTGAATCTTAGAGGCTAATATCTATATTTTTCTCTATTTTTATATTCCTAATCACACTGCTAGAAATTATACCCTTGCTATTGAACCAGAACAAACATTTTCTGTCCTTTGTTTTTTTTTTTTTTTCGAGAAAACCTGAACGACCATTTTTATTACACAGTGCTTCCCTTACTTTGCCCCATTTCCCCTTGCAGTGACATGGCACCAGCGTTGAAGACATTATGATTTATGGATTTGGATCTCAATATTTTTCTCATGGGCCTTAGGAGAAATTACAATAATTTCTTCATAGTGTGGCGTGGCCTCGGAGGCTAAATAATTTTTTGCAACGTACTTAATTCTATTTTTATATGAAAGAAAATCACAGAAGGATATTTGAAGAAAAATGAGCGTAGAGTTGATCCAAATAGGGATATAAAGGACGGTATGGTCATAACATATAAGTTATACAAGCAACTGGCGAAAGCAGATCATATCAAGAAAAAATAAGATATAAATCAAACTGTGTTCCTCCGAAACTTGCTCTCAGAGCGACATGCATTTCTCCATATCAAGAACTCACTAGTCCTTCCAAATGTCCTTATTCATATTTCCGAGTCATATCTTCATCAACTGTTCGATTTTTCCTCCCACTACACTTTGCCAATGCAGTTCCGTTGACTTTGTTTATCATTGTCCTATGCTCGCAAATGGGTGTTTTCATAATTTGACGACGAAATAGGCCATAAAATCTGCTTTCTTCAGTTTATTTTGGACCTAGCTGATCTCTTCATTGGAGGCTGTACCATGTAATCTTCTCTAAGGACGCCACGTGCTCCATCAACAATGACATCAACACCACCGAATACTTGCACATGTACACCTTCAACACGCCGTACCTGCCGACTCTACCGGGCTGGCCCAACAATGTTTTGTTGGTTGCCGAATCGAATTCGGCGGCGGAAGCGTGGTAGGAAACAGCGGATCATGTATAACAAAAATTTTCACAAAACTTTTGACATACTCTATAAATTATATTAATTTATGCACGAATAAATTAATCACATTAATTTATATGATTCAAGGATCAACTGAAAAAATACCTGGAAGCCGACTTGGATGATAACTTGAATTTATTTGACCAAGAATAGTCCTTGCTCTAAGCTTTGTGTTTAGAATACCAAAGTCTTCCACGTCAATTCCTTGATTCCACGTAGACGTGTGTGTGGGCACACGTGAGACAAAATAGGTTTCTGAAACACTCGAATTTCCACAAACACCAACGCATGCACGATGTGGAATTTTTGGAGAAAAATTTTGCTCTCTTTTTTCCTCTATGAGAAATTCGGCCACCACTGATTTTAGGGCTGAATATATGTTTCAAAATTGTGTCCACAATTTTCTATCTTTCTCATATTTAAAGAGTAGAAGTCAAAATTAAAAAAGAATCAAATCCTTATCTCGAATTTTGAATTTGGAACAAAAAATCCCTTCCCCTTATCCACAAGGTGGTCGGGCACATCCTAGGGTTTTATCCCTGTGTGTGGCACCTATCTCAGATAGGGAAGGAAGAGATTTTATCCTTTATCCAGTAGTCCAATTTTGATTCACATTCAAATTCGAATTTAAGTCAAACTTAAATTAATTTGAATTCTAAATTGAACAACTTATCAAATAAGTTTAAATGGATAAATCTAGATATGTTCAAATTCAAATTTAAATAATCACATTATTTAAATAACAATTAATTCTCAATTAATTATTTTTTTGAGTATTTAATTTTAGAATTCTATAATTCTAAAATTCCCATTTTGCCCTTTGTGTCTGGTAGAATTACAAGGACGACGCGGGGACTAATGGACCTATAATCCCGAGCTCCAATAAAATTAATAATTAATTAAACACTTTAATTAATTAATTAATTCTATTAATTCCAATAGTTACTCCACTATAAACTTGGAATTGAACTCTCGAAATTATAGACATTAATTACTTCTAAACTACGAAGTGTCCATTTAATATAGTCATTACATATAGATCAATCCTTCATAAATAATTCATAATTAGAGTCAAGTAGAATCCGTTAACCTCTCTAATTACATCTTTATCCTTGAGTACCATTGGTTCTCTAATGGATAGTGATTCATAAAACACATTCATGAACCATAACGCTCTTACTAATCCAAGTACTGAATCAACACTCAAGAGAATTATTTATCTGCTTATTTCTCAAGAAGGATTGGATTCCATCTCGTATAATAACATTCCCAGCTACCTATTTCATTATGTCTCCAAAATACAAGGAATAGGATTTAGGGTCTCAGAATCCGTACCGAGTAAATCAAAAGACATAAATCCATAACTAGGAGTTTGTTAAGAATTCAAGATTAAGATCATCCTATATATGACCATCGGTAGACTCAATTAGAAGTTCTATGCTTTACGGAAATTATTAGAAATTCATATTGTGTCTACGTCCATGTTCCACATAATCTCATTATGCGAAATACACTCGTTCAATATCTTACCATATTAACAGTGCGGATAACACCGTTCCATTCTAAATGGGAATGACATGTATTAATAATGTTTTAATAATATTAACAATTACTTTTGATTATTATCCTTAAACATTATCCTCTCATATAAAACACTTATATACAATGTTTAAGGTTACATAAATAATCAAGGAATTTTATTTGATATTCATAAATATATGCACATAAAATGATGAATAAACTATTTTATTAAATAAATAATAAATATCCTTTTACATCTCATGCTTCTAAGACACTATTCCCGACAATCTCCCACTTGTCCTAAAGCAGGTGTGTCATGTCTCTAATCCCAAATCCATCTAAGTTCCGATCAAGTACAATCAATGGCAATGTCTTGGTGAACTGGTCAGCATGGTTGTCCTCTGATGCAATCTTCAGAACCACTATATCGCCTCTATCCACAATGTCTCTGATCAGGTGATGTTTCCTTTCTATATGTTTCGCACTCTTATGGCTTCTAGGTTCCTTTGAATTAGCCACCGCTCCACTGTTGCAATGTAGCTTCTTTTGCGGCTTCACAAGCTGCAACATATTCAGCTTCCATGGTAGAGCCAGCAACACACTTTTGCTTTATACTTCTCCATACCACGGCTCCTCCATTAAGAGTGAACACAGATCCAGATGTCGAGCATCGACTATCTCTATCCGATTGGAAGTCCAAATCTGTGTATCCTGAGAGGGACAGATCTTCTCCGGAATATACCAATATATAGTTTCTCATTCTCCTAAGATACTTGAGAATACACTTTAGTGCAACCCAATGATCCAATCCTGGGTTGGATTGGTAGCGACTTACTACTCCCACTGCATAGTAGATATGTGGTCTTGTACACAACATGGTATACATAAGGCTTCCCACAGCCGAAGCGTAAGGATACCGTCTCATATCTTCTTCCTGTTGGGGGGTCTTTGGACATTGCTCGTTAGAAAGATGAATACCATACCTAGAAGCCAAATTCCCTTTCTTGGAGTTTTGCATCGAATACTAGACAACACTTTGTCTATATAGATGCTTGTGATAACGCCAAAAGCTCTTTCTTGCGATCTCGAATAATCTTGAGCCCAAGAACATAGCTTGCCTCTCCTAAATCTTTCATTTGGAATTGGTTGGCTAACCACTCCTTTACATTTGTCATCATTCCCACATCATTCCCAATGAGTAGGATGTCATCGACGTAAAGAATTAAGAAGACCATTTTCTCTTCTTTCTTGTACTTGTAGACGCATGGTTCATCAATGTTTTGATCAAATCCATAAGACTTTACAGCCTCATCAGACCTGATGCTCCATGATCTAGAAGCCTGCTTCAGTCCATAAATGGACCTTTGTAGTTTGCAGACCTTCTTCTGTTGGCCTTCGTCTATGTAACCCTCTGGCTGATCCATATAGATGATTTCATCAAGATTGCCATTCAAAAAAGCTGTTGTGACATCCATCTGTCATATCTCATAGTCAAAATATGCTGCAATAGCTAGGAGTATCCAGATGAACTTAAGCATAGCTACCGGCGAGAAAGTTTCCTCATAGTAACTCCCTCCTTTTGGGTATAACCCTTAGCCACTAGCCTTGCTTTATAAGTCTCTACTTTTCCATCCGCTCCTCTCTTTCTCTTAAAGATCCACTTGCATCCAATGGGTTTTAGCCCTTCAGGCAGATCTACAAGTTACCAGACTAAGTTAGAGTGCATAGACTCCATCTCAAGTTTCATAGCTGCTTGCCATTCTTCCTTATCAGAATCATCCATCGCATCCCTAAAGGTCGATGGATCTTCCTTACCGTCATCAGCAGTGATGATTTGGGCTTCCCCAGTATAACGGTGGGGTAACCTGCTTACCCTCCCACTATGCCGAGGTGCTGTGGGAGTCTGATAAGGAACTGTGGTCTTTTCTTTGAGTGGTCCGACAACTCTTGTTGATTGTGGTCCGATCTCATCGGAAAGTAACTCTTCTAATACTATCTTACTTCTGGGCTTAAAATCTATCATATAGTCATGCTCCAGAAATATGACATTTGTCGATACAAACACCTTTTGATCTTCAGGACTATAAAAGAAACCTCCCTTTGTCCCATCAGGATATCCTACAAACATACATACATCTAACTTGGGTTCCAACTTCCCAGTCTTTCCCTTCAGCACATGTGCTGGACACCCCCATATGCGCAGGTGTCTCAAACTAGGTTTTCGACCGCACCACAACTCTAAGGGTGTTATAGGTACAGACTTAGATGGTACTCTAGTCAGAATGTAGGTTGCTATTTTTAGGGAATAACCCCAGAACAAAGTAGGCAGTGAAGAATAACTCAACATTGATCTCATCATGTTAAACAAAGTTTGATTTCTCCTTTCGGCTACACCATTCTGCTGTGGTGTACCGGGTGCAGTCAATTGGGATACCACACCTTCTTCAATCAAGAAATCCCGGAACTCTTGGTCCAGGTATTCACCCCTTTGATCTGATCGAAGGGTCTTGATTAATTTACCTAATTATTTTTCAACTTCTGCTCAGAATTCTCTAAACTTTCCAAAAGTTTCAGATTTCTGTTGCATCAGGTAAACTTAACCATATCTCGAATAGTCATCAATAAAGGTGACATAATATTCGTAACCTCCTCTAACTTGGACATTTAACGGTCCACATACATCTGAGATCATCAGTTTGAAACTCTTGAGATTTGTGACACAGTCAAGATTAATGGGGTGGGTGCTGAGATCATCAGTTTGAAACTCTTTCCATTTTCCTTGCGGGACCGGGCTCGGGCATGGCTTCAATCTTTACCATTAGGGAGTGTAGCCACATGGGAGGGCATGGCCTGAAAGTTCCTCATCAAATTCTTCCTGCCTTTTAAGACGTCTCAACTGAGGGCCGAGATCGTTCAATTTCGGCAATTAGAGTATGAACAATTATATGAGGCGTGGGAACGGTTCAAAGAGATGCTCTGCAAGTGTCCTCTACATGATATTGAGGATTGGTTCCAAGTTTAACTTTTCTACAATGGGCTTACTGGCAACTAAGGCCCATATTGATGCGGCGGCCGGTAGGACCATCTTGTCAAAGACACCCGGGGATGCACTCTTTTTGAGGACATGGCAATGAATTGTTGTCAATGGCAAAACAAGTGGTCCATGGTGAAGAGAGTAGTAGGAATTTATGATGTGGATCAAACGACGTCTCTCATGGCTCAAATGGCACTCTTGACTAATCAAATCCAAGGTCTTATCGCAGCCAATGCAAATGGTAATAAAAAAGCGGTAAATATGGCACATGTTTTGAACTTGTGTGATTCATATGATGAGCAATGTCACTTCGACAACCTTAACTACAACATCAGGCCCAACAACAACTTACCGACATACTGTCATCTTGGGCTCCGAAACCATGACAATTTCTCTTATGCCAACAATCGGAATGTTTTACAACAACCTCTGGCGTCGAGTAAACCGGCAATGGAAAAGCCTTCCTCATCACTTGAAGAGCTTTTGAAGACATATATTGTGGACTTTAAAGCTCGTCTTGATCAACATGACGCTTGTCTTAACAACATTTAAACTCATTGCACCAATTTGGGAGGCACTATGAAGGCATTAGAAACACAAGTTGACCAATTGGCTAATGCTATAAAAGTGCAATCATAATGGTCCTTCCCAAGCGATACCAAAAATAACCCAAAGGAGTGCAAGGCCATCATATTGAGGAGTGGCAAAGAGCTTGAAGGCCTGAGTGTTCAAAACGCCATGGTTGAGGAGGAGCATACCAAGAGCAACGACAATGGTAAGGATAAGTCAATAGAGGAAAGCCTTAAGGCCAAGAAGGAAGCGCTGGTGGCTAGACTGAGTTCAATTACTTTTCTAGATAATCCACCTCATATTACTCCCCCAGTGCCATTCCCTCAACGGTTCTAGAAGAAGGCACTTGACGAGCAATTTAAGAAATTTATCAATATCTTCAAGAGGATCCACATCAACATCCCCTTCATGGACGCTCTTAAGAAAATGCCAAACTATGCCAAATTTATGAAGGAGGTTATGTCGAAGAAGCGCAAACTCGACGACTATGAGATATTGAAGCTTACAGAAGAATGTAGCCTTATCATAAAGAGACAACTACCGGAGAAATTGAAAGATCCGGGAAGTTTTACCATCCCATGTGCAATTGGCATGTCGACTTTTGAGAGAGCTCTTTGCGACCTAGGAGCTAGCATAAACCTCATGCCTTTGTCGGTGTTCTAGAAACTTGGGCTTGGAGTGGTCACCCCTACAACCATCTCTTTGCAAATGGCGGATAGGTCCATTACCTACCTATGGGGAATTATTAAAGATGTATTGGTAAAGGTGGATAAGTTCATCTTCCCGGTTGCTTTTGTAGTTTTGGACATGGGAAAAGATCAAGAAATCCGCATTATCCTTGGAGGCTGCTGTAAAGTCCTATGGATTTGATCAAAACATTGATGAACCATGCGTCTACAAGTACAAGAAAGAAGAGAAAGTGGTCTTCTTAATTCTTTACGTCGATGACATCCTACTCATAGGGAATGATGTGGGAATGATGACAGATGTAAAGGAGTGGTTAGCCAGCCAATTCCAAATGAAAGATTTAGGAGAGGCAAGCTATGTTCTTGGGATCAAGATTATTCGAGATCGCAAGAGAAAGCCTTTGGCGTTATCACAAACATCTTATATAGACAAAGTGTTGTCTAGGTATTCGATGCAAAACTCCAAGAAAGGCAATTTGCCTTCTAGGCATGGTATTCATCTTTCTAAGGAGCAATGTCCTATGACCCCGCAGTAGGAAGAAGATATGAGAAGGTATCCCTACGCTTCGGCTTTGGGAAGCCTTATGTATGCCATGTTGTGTACAAGACCAGATATCTGCTATGCAGTGGGAGTAGTCAGTCACTACCAGTCTAACCCAGGATTGGATTATTGGGTTGCAGTGAAGTGTATTCTCAAGTATCTTAGGAGAATGAGAAACTATATGTTAGTATATTCTGGAGAAGATCTGTCTCTCACCGGATACACAGATTCTGATTTCCAATCAGATAGAGATAGTCGACGGTCGACATCTGGATTTGTGTTCACTCTTAATGGAGGAGCCGTGGTATGGAGAAGTATAAAGCAAAAGTGTGCTGCTGACTCTACCATGGAAGCTGAATATGTTGCAGCTTGTGAAGCCGCCAAATAAGCTACATGGCTCAGGAAGTTCTTAACTGATCTGGAAGTTGTTCTAGATATGGATAAGCCAATTAAGCTCTACTGTGACAACAGTGGAGCGGTGACTAATTCTGAAGAACCTAGAAGCCATAAGAGTGCGAAACATATAGAAAGGAAATATCACCTCATCAGAGACATTGTGGATAGAGTCGATGTAGCAGTTCTGAAGATCGCGTCAAAGGACAACCTTGCTGACCCGTTCACCAAGACATTGCCATTGAATTTTTTGATCGGCACTTAGATGGATTTGGGATTAGAGACATGACACACCTGCTTTAGGACAAGTGGGTGATTGTTAGGAATAGTGTCCTGAAAGCATGAGATGTAAAAGGATATTTATTATTTATTTAATAAAATAGATTATTCATCATTTTATGTGCATATATTTATGAATATTTTATGAATATCAAATAAAATTCCTTGATTATTTATGTAACCTTAAACATTGTATATAAGTGTTATATACAAGAGGATAATGTTTAAGGATAATAATCAAAAGTAACTCATTCATAATGAATTTAATTAAAGTTCAGAATCTTTAATTAAAACATTATTAATACATGTCATTCCCATTTAGAATGGAACGGTGTTATCCGTGACTTTGTTAATATGGCGAGATATTGAATGAGTGTATTTCTTATAATGAGATTATGTGGAACATGGACGCAGACACAATATGAATTTCTAATAATTTCCGTTAAGCATACAAATTCTAATTGAGTCTACTGATGGTCATATATAGAATGATCTTAATCCTGAGTTCTTAACAAACTCCTATTTATGGATTTATGTCTTTTGATTTACTCGGTACGGATTCTGAGACCCTAAATCCTATTCCTTGTATTTTGGAGACATAATGAAATAGGTAGCTGGGAATGTTATTATACGAGACGGAATCCATTCCTTCTTGAGAGAGAAGCAGATAAATAATTCTCTTGAGTGTTGATTCGGTACTTGGATTAGTAAGAGCGCTCTAGTTCATGAATGTGTTTTATGAATCACTATCCATTAGAGAATCAATGGTACTCAAGGATAAAGATGTAATTAGAGAGGTTAACGGATTCTACCTGCTATAATTATGAATTATTTATGGAGGATCAATCTATATGCAATGACTATATCAAATGGACACTTCACAGTTTAGAAGTAATTAATGTCTATAATTCCGAGAGTGCAATTCCAAGTTTATAGTGGAGTAACTTTTGGAATTAATAGAATTAATTAATTAATTAAAGTGTTTAATTAATTATTAATTTTATTAGAGCTCAGAATTATAGGGCCATTAGTCCCTGCGTCGTCCTTGTAATTCTACCAGACACAAAGGGCAAAATGGGAATTTTAGAATTACGGAATTCTAAAATTAAATACTCGAAGAATAATTATTTGTGAATTAATTATTATATAAATAATGAGATTTTTTAAATTTGAATTTGAACATATCTAGATTTATCCATTTAAACTTATTTGATAAGTTGTTTAATTTAGAATTCAAATTAATTTAAGTTTGACTTAAATTCAATTTGAATCAATTAAAATTGACCACTTGGATAAAGGATAAAATATCTTCTCCTTCCCTATCTTATCTAGGCGCCACACACAGGATAAAATCCTAGTGTGTGGCCGCCACCTAAGGGATAAGGGAAGGATTTTTTTGTTCCAAATTCAAAATTGGAGATAAGGATTTGATCCTATTTTGAAGTTTGACTTCTTCTCTTTAAATATGAGATAATTGAAAAATTGTGGGACTATTTTTGAAACACTTTTCAGCCCTAGAGAAAGTGTGTGGCCGAAATTCTCATATAGCAAAAGAGAGTGAAATATTTTTTTCTCCAAAAATTCCACACCGTGCATGCATTGGTGTTTGTGGAAATTCGAGTGTTTAAGAAACCGTTTTGTCTCACATGTGCCCAAACACACGTCTACGTGGAATCAAGGAATTGACGTGGAAGACTTTGGTGTTCTAAACACAAAGCTTGAAGCTAGGACTGTTCGTGGTCAAAGAAATTCAAGATATCATCCGAGTCGGCTACAAGGTATTTTTCCGGTTGATCCTTAAATCTTATAAATTAATGAGATTAATTTATTGGTGCATAAATTAATATAATCTATAGAGTATCTCAAAAGTTTTATGAAAATTTTTGTTATACACGATCCGCTATTCCGCTGCGTTTCCGCCGCCGAATTCAATTCGGCAACCAACAGAAAGATGATGCAGGGGAGTATGTTCTTAAGAGGGCCGAAGCCATTGCCACCCCGATGAACAATAAAAACGTGGTGGCCAAGAGGAAGGCCAAGAAGAAGCACGACCAACGAACCTCGTGGCAAGATCTCACTCCGGGCCTATGCGTCCTTCTTTCCAACTCTTATTTGAAGCACTCCCCTGAAAAAGTGGAGTCGAGATGGTCTGGACCATTTAAGATCAAGCGAGTGTCTTCATTCGATACCATCAAGCTAGAACCAGGAGGATGAAGTCATGTTCTTGTCTAGCTAGGGACGTTAAATCAAGCGCTATGTGGGAGGCAACCCACATATGATTTTTCTTTGATTCTGTGTCAAATATGTTTCGTTTATAAAAAAAAAAAAAAAAAAAAAAAATATTTGAAAGAAGTGAAATAGGAGAATGGGACAGAATAACGTGTGATATGTCACCTGTTAGTAGGAGATATATCTACTGAAGGATTTTGACAGCCATATCAGTCTCCAGAAACCTCAGATGGTGACCCCGACAGTGGAATTAATGATGCTGGAAGAGGTATGGCTGATAACAATTAGACCGGTCAGGAGGTATTGTTTCTCTTTCCTCTTCCCTTTCATTTTTTTTTTTTACGCCAAAAAGTGGGGACACTGTTCCTTTTAAGTTTAGGGGGGAAATATCATTTTCTTTTCTTTTGTTATCCTCTCTAATTATTGATGTTCTTTTTGTAGGGTAGTTAGGCTTCAATTTATTTTGAGATTTTGATGTTTTATTTATCTTGGCATTTGTACCGAACTAAGTGTTGTATTATATATGACCTTGGGCTTCGATGATGACTTCATGCAAAAGCCTTCTTCTTTCATTCGGTATATGTTTGTATATCTTTGACTGTGTGCTTGATCTATCATGCTTGCTTTTGATGTTGTTATCTCTATTTCTGAGCACATGTCTATCTGCTTTTCCTTATACGTTATGTGGCTTTGTGTGCAATTTTGACTCTTTTTATCGCAATGAGAATGCTAGAACTTACCCGAATGACTTGTCGAGCCGAAATCTTAGGTCTTTGTTGTGTTGATAGGAGAGAGACCATCTTTGGACCGTTTGAGCCAAAAAGCTAACCCGAGCAACATGTTATCCATAGAGCCCCTCTTTGAGCCGAAAAAAATGGATTTATTTGTTTTACCACCTGCGAACTTGAGCCTTGCAATATATCATACATTACCTTCACCCACTCACCTTGGCGTAGCACGTGATCCTTTCACCGAGCGTCGAACGCCTGGCCAGCGAGAGTCATTAAGTGAGGAGTTTTCAGATACCATCCTTGAACCTTTATATTCATCCCTCGCCGTTCTAAATGCGAATTTGACTTCGTGTTAAAAAAAAAAAAAAAAAAAAAAAAAAAAAAAAAAAAAAAAAAAAAAAAAAAAAAAAAAGAAAAAAAAATTCAAGTTTGGGGATCGATCATAGTAGGGGATAGTGTTTATGGACATTACATTCGAAGGTGAAGAGGCGAATCTAGAAGTAAAGGGCATTGGTTTCTGTTCAGTGAATGAAGGAGTCTATTATTGCCACTATGCTTATCTATGGTGAGTTTGCTTTTCTTTTTCTGATTCTCATCTATCCTTCACCCTAGCCTAATGTTACAAGCCGAGTAAAGCCCTCTTGATCTCCATGACATTTAACCGACATTAGTGGAGATAAGTTAGATGGGTGAACCTATGGTCGTTCTGTTTTAATGTTTATCTTGCGATTTGTCTTGATACACATGAGTCACATTTGTGTTTCGCACTTGTAGAGATTATTTGCACACACTTACACGGAGATGACAACGTCAGAAGTTGAGTATTAATGGGTTGAAATTCTAGTCCTTTTCCAGATTCACATGTCGGGTGGGTGAAGAGGTGTTTGGTAATTTGAGATAATATATATGACTCTAGTCTATGTTTACACTCTCAGTCGGTTCACCTTTATTTCTTTTGTTTTGCTTTTAGTTCATCATTTTAGGTTGTGTCATTTTGTGTTAATTTGTCCATTTCCCATTTTGTATTTTGTTTTATGTTAGGTTTCTCTACTTGAGGACAAGCAGCCATTCAAGTTTGGAGGTGTGATGAGTGCATAATTTATGCACTCATTCGTTACTCCTTTAGCTAGTTTCGGTGTGTTTTTCCTCAAGTTTTTATGTGGATTTGATGATTTCTCCTTGAGTGTCCAATAATGGGTGAAATCGCTGAGTTTTAAGGCACTTTGGATCAAAAAAACAGAGAATGAGGCGATACGACGAAACAAAAATAGGTTTCCAAATATTAAAAATGTTAATGAAGGTGAGATAGATAGTGCACAGAAAGAGAAAGGAAAGAAAGGAAAAGAAGAAAACAAAAGGAAAAAGAAAAGAAAAATAGGTCTCCAAATATTTAAAATGTCAGTCCAAAAAATGTGTCTACACACACTTCTGGGATGAAAATATAAATACTGCTAAAATTTAAATTCCTTAGAAATGTTTAAATTTACAAGTCAGAAACATTTAATAACCATGCTATTTAATTTAAACCAGATTAGGAACAGTAATTAATCTTAATTTCCTTAGTTAACCTCGTTTAATTCTTCAAGGTTTTACACTCCACCGCTACATCCCTCTGCATGCCCAGCCACAAGTTTTATGGAGTTGAAGCCTTACCCGAGCTTCCTACAACACGAACAAACTTAATGAGCTTTCGCTCAGCGAGAATAATAGTTCCCAATAATTACCAAACAGTAACACATACCCATAAATTCATTCATAACGTACGTTGTAGCACGTTTCCCAAACATTTAAAGTGTTCATCATATTATGCTCTCTTTTCTTTTGTATTACGCTTTCTTTTTCTTCCGTTTCATAATTCTTGACTTTTTCATTTGTGTTGTTCTTTTCTTTTCATAGGTTTTACTTGTTATGGGCCTCATCTTGTTGTATCGTTGCACGCATAACCAGTGGGGAATGGTGTAGCTAACCAAAACCAACTCACTCACGATTTCATTCATAGACATAATAACTTTTCCTTGCGAAGGCCGGTACAAACAGTATTATTAACTTCTTATCGTTTGCCATCTTTACTTAGTCATCTTCTTACTGTCTTCATTTCATATTATGAGAGTAAGTTTAACCATATTGGTACATCTTTGAGCATTGTCACCAATTTCCAAAGAAATTGGTCATTGTTCAAATGTTTGACTTTTGTTGACTTGGGATTTAATCTTTTCGCATAATTCAAATTCTACTGCTACTTAAGTTAGAAAATACATGCATAGCATCGTATCTAACATTAAGGAAACATTGTTCACATTTTAGCATACTTTGAATCTACAATATGCTCAGATTTGGGCAACATAGAGAAAAAAGTTCATTCGTGTCATAGACAAGAGAAACTACAGATACCTAAAAAAATTCTGCTAACGTTACGTCTCTTGTGTCACTTGAAACTTTCCAACTTCGATTGTTTATCGATTCTATTACATAAATTTCCGATCGTTAGATTTATAATCTAAGATCAATAATTAGAATAGATTTTAACTCGTAAAGGTCTATAATTCATATGTTCAGTATCCAATCTAAAATATTTCCTATCTCAACAATGTGCACCAAACCCATGCACTTTTTTTCCCTTAAATCACATTTTCGTCCTGTTTCAGAAATCAGCCCGAAACTGATGTTTAAAGCTATTTTTGAGAAAAATGCTATTTCACAGAAGTTGTTCACAAAAATGCTATCATGGATTTCTAGCCCAAAATAGCACCGGTTGCCCTTTTTCAGTCATGAGCCTAGTTTTCAGTTTTGGTCTAAAACTGTCAATTTTCATCATTTTAGGTTTCTATACATCTCCGATTATCGAATCGACTTACATTTCAAATCCTAATCCTCTATTCCTTATGAAAACCGGTTTTAGTTCAAATTCTCAAACTAAATTTCAATAGAGTTGCCCCTAATTCTTCACGTTTCATGAGCTAACCATAGCTCATTTTATCCGTTGTTTCCACCTTTAAACACAAACCACATTCTTTCTCATTCCATTTTATCATCAATAATATCACAAGCCTAGGGTTTCATCGATCTTTTCACAAATTCTGTCATGACCGAGAAATTTATTGGAATTATTGTATAGGATAATATTTCCTAGAACCTTTGTATCATTAACATAAATACTTTTATGATAAGTATTTGTTGATATAAGAATGGAATAGTAAGTTATAAGGTAAAGTTCAGAAATTTCTAAACTACGATGCAGTTACTGATTTTTAGTTTGTATTTAAGGAAGAAGTATGGAATGCTGTGTTAAGGCCAGAAGTGAGTAAACACATGAATGATAATTTTAAGAAATGGAATAGAATTGAAAGACATCAATTCTAGGGTTTTAGAAACGATCGAAACGAAAAACAGACGGAAAAAGGGTTCAGAAGGCCGAACTGAGAAAATTGGGGTTTCAATTGATTTGAGTTAACCGAGTCAAAATTTGTTGACCAATAGTTGACCAAAATGTTGCCCTTGAAAAGTTAGTTAAGAATGGTCAAAGTTGACTAAGTTGACCATCTGTCTGAAAAACGCGTATAAAACGCATACAAGATAGGAATTAAACTGAACCAAAATAGAATAATCATGAAATGATCAATGGTTGAGATTAAAAGTGAAAAATAGGATGAAGGGCTAAGATTGAGCCACGTGGCATGCAAGGTGGCCGGCCAAGGCTTAGTGGAGAAGGAAAATGAAAGATATTTTTGAGATATTTTGGGAATTTTGCAAAAAAGTCCTTGGAAAAAGTCAAAAATTGGATTTTTGGCTTTTGCTTTATGTAATGGTCGGTTCATTAAAGGCATATTATGTGAGAAATGTTTATTTCTCATGCATAAGAACAGAGAGCATCAGCCAAGAGAGAAAGAGAGGAAAAAAAATTCCAAAGTGAGGAAAAACGAGATTTAAGCGGAAATCGTCGAATTTACTGAGGAATAGCATCACTGAAGCTTGTTCTTCACTCTGTAAGGTGAGATTTCAAATTTTCCCTCTCACTCACTTCTTCACTATGGCTGCATGTGGGATGTTGTAGAAAACATGAGGAAAATTTCACTTAAGTATGGTGGTTGGATTTTAATGGTTAAGGAACTTAAAAATGGATGAATCAATGATAGATTCTAGGTTATTTGATCTTTATTTCTATCAATTTTTGGATGGAGAAATTTTATGGAAATATGAGAAAACCCTAGAAATTGTTGTGTAATTGAAAGAGCAAGTATGTGAATGGTGTTTGATGGTGGAAACAATGGATAAAACGAGCTAAGATTAGCTCGGGAAACATGCAGAAATATGCGGAACTCTGCCGAAATTTAGTTTGAGTAATTTGAACTAAAACTGGATTTTAAGAAGAATAAGGGATTAAAGTGTGAAGAGAAAGGTGTTTTGAAAATCGGTGATGTATAGAAACCGAACATAACGAGAATTCACAGTTTTGGACTGAAATTGAAAAATTCGGCCCATGATTGAGTAACTTGCACGGTTTTAGAACAAATTCTTGAGATACAAAACATTTGGGATTGAATACCAAATATAAGGATTGTAGACCTTTCCGAATTAAATTTCAATGTAATTATTGATCTCAGATTTTACATCTAACGATCAAAAATTTATGCAATATGATCGATTAACGATTGAAGTCAGAAAGTGTCAAGTAAGACAAAGGATGCAAAGTTAGCAAAACTTTGGTAAATACAGTAGTTTTTCTATGGCTACATCACAAACAATCTTATATACAATGTGAAAGTTAGATACTATGCTAAGCACGCATCCGCAATCTACAAGACCTAAGTAGTCATAGAACTTTATTCTGTAAGATGTATGTATTGATGTTAAGTCGAGATCAAGCTAAGAGAAATAGTTAAACTTTAAACAAAAGTTAATCTCATGATAAATTGCTCAAAAAATGCACAAATTCTTAAGATTTAACTAAAGTTACCGTTTCAATGAGAAAATTGATAAATGGTAAGAGACCAAACATCCTGTTTGTACCAACCTTCGAAGGAAAGGTTATTATGAGACTATGAAAGAAATAAAACTGTGACTGAGTTGGATTGGTTAGCTACCCCACTCCTCACTAGTTATGCCCGCTATGGTACAATAGGACAGAGCCCATAAAAGTAAAAGACAAGAAAATGAAACACAAAAACCATTCCATATAAAGGTTTGGTATCTGTAAAGAATGATGAAAAGAATGAGAAACACAAAATGAAAGTCATTTGGAACGTAAAAATACAATATGACTGACGATAATGAGATGAAAGCTGAACAAAGTACGAAATGAAAGAAGAAACACATAAACCATACATGTTTTAGTAGTACAGAATGTGTTAGGATATATGACATGAATGCATATATGGGTATGCATAATTATTGCATCTGTTATGACCTATTGATACTTGTTGAGTGAAAGCTCATTAAGTTTGTTCATGTTGTAGGAAGCTCGGGTAAGGCAACGGCTCCCTGAAAATGTTGCTGGGCATGGAAAGAGGATGTAGCAACAGAGTGTGGGCAAGTAGGTTGAGTATGCATCATGTGTTTTAGAAACGCTGTTGAACTTTATGTGAAAAAAGTAAACAGTTTTTTATGAATAGTTGAAATAAAATGCTACAACATTTCATGATAGTTGAAAAGGAATGCTACAACATTTCATGAATAGTTGAAATAAAATGTTACAGCATTTCATGATAGTTGAAAAGGAATGCTACAACATTTCATGAATAGTTAAAAAGCAATGATACAACATTTCATGAATAGTTGAAAAGGAATGCTACAGCATTTCCTAAGTAGTTGAAAACAGATTGCTACAACCTTTCACAAATAGTTGAAAACAGAATGTTGCAGCATTTTACGAATGAAAATAGAATGCTAGCTAAATGCTACAACATTTAGACGTACAAAGTAAAAAAAAAAAATCAACCTGAATTTTTAAGAGGTTAAAACTAGTGAGTAGTAGAGGTTAAGAAATGTTAAGTGTGACTATAGAATGATGATCAAAAGTTAGAGTCATCACAAATTCTCCATACCAAGAATTGCTAGAAACAAAAGTTCAACAACCGAGAATTCATCCTTAATTCACTCGATTTTCAAGTCCTTTTACCATCACAAGCTAATCATCATTTTAAGTAAAATTTTTGATGCTTTCCATTATACTCCACATGCAGCCATGCTAAAAAAATGGGAGTAAAAACTTGAAATCCCACCTTAGAGAATGAACAACATACTTCGGTGACACTATTCCTCAGTAACTTCATCAATTTTCGCTTAAATCTCGTTTTTCCTCACTTTGGTGAAATTGTTTTCTCTCTTCTCTCTAGGCTGGACACCCTCTATTTTTTACATGAAAAATAGACATTTTCCTTGTGTTTTCTCCTTTAAAAACCGACCATCAAAAAGCAAGGGGGACTAAAATATAATTTTCACATTTTTTGAGGGCCTTTTTACAAAATTCAATAAAATATCTCATTTCTTCTTCACTAAGGTGGGTGGCCATCCTCTCTCTCACTCTCCACATGTCACAATCTCATCTCTCTATCCATTAATCACATTAAATCTCAACCATTCGTTGTTTTAAATCTGAAATGAAACATGGTTAATTAATTATGATAGAGAAAATTTCAAGTTTAACTATTGTTTTTTCTAACTCTATTATTTATGCCTTATACAAAATGTTAATGCCATCACAAAAAATAACCTGCAGGTTAATCGAGTTATGAAAGGTAACCAATAAATTAAGAAGGATAACTTTCAAGTTATGCAAAGATAACATGCAGGTTATTAGTTGCTTAAGATAAATTTAAAAGGGATATTTACATTTTTATATGTGTTTTGCTTTTATTCAAAAGCCATATTTTTCCTTTTTAATCTCATCAAATATATACATTTAAAGTATATATTTATACCTTTCCACAATCAACCCTCGATTTTAAACTTAAAAATACCTAAAAGACCCTTTAATAAAAAACATAAAGGCAAAAAACTAAAAAAGAAAAATTTTAAACTTACATTTCTTCTGTGTTTTTAATCTTTATTTTTTGTATTATCAAAAAGTTTTACGCATAAATTGTGTATATTTACAGGTAAGTTGTGTGTGTATATTTACATGGCACTTGTATAATTGTGCAATCATGTATATTTACATGTAAATCATGTATATTTATATATAAATCGTGTATGTTAAGCTATAAAAAATGACAATGTATATTAATCTTCAAAACATGTATTTTTTATAGCAATTAGTGAACACATAGTATGAAAATATGTATATTGGCTTATTTGTTATATTTTATGTTAAATATACATGACTTTACATGTAAATATACATGATTTACCTATAAATATACACAATTCATGCATAATTATACAAGTGCCTTACAAACAATTCCTCACACTTTATTACTTTTCCATATGGGACAAGTGAATACCTATTAAGATCATGGCACGGTCTGCTCAAGAAAGATGGAGTAGAAATCTATATTAGAAATGGTTCTTATTCAAAAGACCTGGATATATAGCAATATAATTAGTGCAGTCACATGAGTATTTTGCAAGAAGAAAAATACAATACCATTCAAGGGGGTAATTTTAACTTTTTAAGTTCAGCAAGAAATAAAAAAAAATCCTGTAAATAAAGGAGATCAGATTCATGGTGGATATGTTGTTAATCCAAACGAAGAGCAAATAATGTTCTTCATTAGAGATAATCAATTATTACCTGCAAAGATAAAGAGAGAGAAAGAATGTTAGAGAATAATACATATGGACACCACTAGCAAAAATATATATATTATTATATACATTTTTTTTTTTTGAAGGGATGTACATATATATATAATAACTATAGATACATACACATTTTAGATATATATTTATATATGTGTGTGTGTATGTGTGTGTTTAGCAACTTACTGATCTTGATGCTCGCCTATAGTACTTGCGGAAGTACTAGCTTCTTGTTCAGCTTTCCGGGCCTCTGTTTACACAACGGGATTGGAGATCTTCAGATAAAGCTATGGTATAGTTGTATTCAAATCCTCAAAGCAGTAAAAAGACAATATATATATATATATATATATATATATATTATCAATAGTGCCCTTAAATTTTAAGATCATTTCAGTTCATCACCTGAACTTTAAAATCTTTCAATTTGCCCTTTAGATTTTAAATTGTTCACACTTAACTACTTCTATTGTATTTTTTTTTTTTTATAAAAAAAAATCAGATGGAAAAAAAAGAGATTTAAGTGTTATCATGTGGTTCTCATATGTTTGTTTCTAATAAAATTCATAGGGAAATACCACGCAATTGCATTACTTTTTTGTTCTACTAGTTTTTAACAAAAATCATAATAAAAGAGATTAAGTGGGAACAATTTAAAATTCAGGAGTAAAGTGAGAGTTTTTGAAATTTAGAGGACAAACTGAGAATGGTTCAGAGGGCACCAATGATAATAATCTAAAAGAAAAAATAAAAACAGAATTTTTCTAGTAAGACTGGAAAAAATGAAAATACCAGTACTTTTAAAGTATTTTGTTTTGAATATTTTTTTAATCTAATATAGTTTTGACCAGATCTAACACTTAAAAATTGACTCTACTGGTATAAAAGTCCAACTAGACAAAGTCCCAAACATAAAATAAAAAAACAGTAAAAAACAAAAAAACAAAAAAAAAAAAAAAACAAAAGTCTGCAGATTAAGCCAACATAATAGTAGAACTAAAAACCACATATAGTCCACTCAATAACTAATTTTCGTAGTCAAATGTAGTGCAAAAATTCACGTTGTTTCTAAAGAAATTATTGTGAGTTTTGGGAGATTACACTTATTGAAAAAGAACAGGAAACAAAAAATTAGGTACCGACACTTAAATTAAGTCACAAAGTAGCGACTGTTTATGACTTACCTCGAATCGCGTCTTCTCTGGCTCCGAGGAGCATTGGCAGGGTCACAAATTGATATTCTCCTTTATCATTTCTTTGACCAAAATAGACTCGTGGCACATGAGAAACGGTTCTAAAATCTTGTGACGTCATGAATTCTGGTGACATTAAGTCAAATCCAAGGGTTTTAAGGTTCTTCAGATGCTCTAATCCGGATGGCAATTCTTTCATTTGAGGACATGGCCCAAGATATAGGTCTCCGAGCACAGGCAATGCAGTTTCCTCGATTATCAATGAACACAGTCTAATCAAGCCAATGAGATAGAGCTTCTTTAGTTTTGGCAACACTCCTTTCCTGAAGTGAATTTGCTTGCCAACATATGCATCAAAACAGATCTCAAGATGCAAAAGATTGTGCATATTCTCAACGGCTTGTAGCAGGCGATCATCTTCCAACTTGGAATAAATAAGTCGTAACTTGACTAGACTAGTTTTTGTGTGAACCATTGTGGTAACTTGTTTAGACGCCCATTTAAGTTAATATTCCGAAGATACTGAGGGGGTGATGACATGAATTCTAAATCAACAACCTCATTTTCACCTGCTGAGGCTACATTTAGAGATTCAAGTAGTTTCATCTTCTCAACAGAGCTGCACAGGCTCCTACAGTCTTCACTTCTCACATCAAATATTCCCAATGTCCTCAATTGTGTCAAGTTACCTAATTCTTTGAACAGATCTTTATCTCCTTCCCGGTCAATCTCGATAAACAGCAACTTTTGCAAGGCCTTTAGAAACCCAATTCCATCCACCACTTTTACTCCGCGTCTGCCCAACATAAAAACATTTTTGTTCTCGTGATCAATATTCAAAGCATAAATATTTCTCAACTTACAAAGCTTTTTCATCGTGTCAGCAGCCGGTAGCTCATACACTAATGATTTCCTTAGATCCAGTGTTTCTAAGTTTTCTAACTTCTTCAGGGACTTTGGAAGCCTCTTGACTTTTGTTCCCCGCACACTCAAGTATCTCAAGTCGAATAAGTTTCCAATATCATCAGGGAGGTGATCGAGACATGGCGCGTCTTCAAAATCAAGTACTTTCAAGAACTTGAAATTTGTCTCAAATACGGGCATGCGATTGTTGAGTGTCTCGTCTGTGCAGAAAACAGTAACAGAATGTACATGAGGAAATTTAATTTCCTGCAAATCATCATTTGAGCTATTGATCATGATTGATAGACGTCGAGTGATTCCTCTAATTTTTGACTCGGTGCTTTCTGGAAAAACTCCACAAAAACGCACTTCCTTCGTCTTCTTAAGAATGATCACATGCAAAAGATCATGAACACAACATTTTTTAGGTTTTCCAGTCACATCGAGCTCTGGTGCTTCAACCAAACATCTATTTATTAGCTCACTCAGATATTCTTGTGCAACGTCTTCTAAAGTCTTACCCTCCTCTGCTTTGACAAAGCCCTCAGCTATCCATTCTCGAATTAGCCTTCCATTTCTTATCGAATGCTGCCGTGGAAACATCCCAAAGTACAAAAAGCAAGATTTAAGGTAGCTCGGCAACTCATTATAACTGAGGGACAAGATGTTTAATATGCTTGTTAGATGCACATTATGTTCCAGCTCAAAAGTGAGGCTGTCATGGATTCTTCTCCACTCATGGACGGTCTTGTTTTTTCTTGACAGAAGACCTGCAATAACTACAATTGCAAGAGGCAGACCTCTGCATTTTTCAACAATTTCACCAGAAATCTTCTCTAATTCCTTAGGACAGTAACCATCTGGTTTGAAGGTTCTCATACAAAAGAGTTCCCAAGACTTTTCTCTCGGCAAATGCTGCATCTTGTGGACATGGACATAAGGCAAACATCCGCAAAACTCTGCCACTTGCACTTTTCGCGTCGTGATCATTACTCTTCCACTAACTTTATTATCAATTAAGGCATGTTCAACGTCGCCCCAAAAGTCTTCTTTCCAAACATCATCAAAGATCACAAGATACTTCTTGTCTTTCAAATACTCCCTTATGATATTTGTGAGTTTTCCCTCATCCATTGAATGAATTTCAGTTGGAACAGAGGCTTTAGTCGACTCAAAAAGCCCCATTATCAATGCCCTCAGTATCTCCTCTCTTCTGTATGGTTCTGGCACTTGAACCCATGCATGACATTGAAACCCTCCTTGCACATGATTATAAACTTGTTGAGCAAGAGTTGTCTTCCCCAATCCTCCCATGCCGACCACTGGGATGACTATGCGTTGGGATGATTCATCTAGCAAAACACCAACCAATTCGTCTCTAGCAGATTCAATACCCACAAGATCAGCTTCTTGAAGATATCGAGAAGCTCTTCGAGGGTCATACGAAGTAACAACATTTTGACTATCAGTACTTGTAGACCCTGGTTGTGGAATGGAATTTACAAAGCCATACGCTTTGCCTCGGTCATGGATTTTGATAAGCCTTTTCTTGATGTTTTCTATCTGCCAGGCCAAGTCATGGCGTTGTTTTAGCCTTGAGCAACAGAGAGGTAAAAAACAAGACATTTCTCGCAGCCATTCAACAAAACCCCATTGATCACGGCCACGACATGGTTGTTGTGCCATGTGATGTGTGTACTCGGTGACAACATCTTCTACTTCAAATGAGACTTCCCGCAGTTCTTGCACCCATGATTTAGCACCATCCCTGACTTCGTCTCCTTCGGTTTCTGCCCTTTTATCAGCATCCTTTATGAAATACAATATGCTTCCCAACTCACGCGCAATTTCTTCAACCTCTTCAGCAACACCTTGCAACAAGCTCACTTCTTTGGTAAAAAACGAGAGCAGCTTGTCCTTAACAATCTCTACTACGATCTCCGCCATGCTCGCTTACTTCATTCGGTAATAAGTATCAAGTTGTCTTTCATAGCGCTCTGCATAAACGTTGATATAGTTTTTCATAATTAACCCTTTCTTTTAACTACGTATATTATTCAGCAATTATGCAAATTCAAACGAACTTTGTTTAACAAAGGAAATAGTAGGAAAAATTATTATTGACTTTAGCATATCCTAATATTGTTGACACCCACTAAAGCTCCCTTCTCAAGTTAGACCACTCTAAATGCAAGTCCCCAAAGACATTAAAGTGTTTTCTTATATTCATTGTTATTCATTTATGGAATGACAATTTTATAACTAGTAGAAAGTATACTTTAAATCTCCTGACAAAAATAGTTATAAAATTCAATGTTTAAATTAATGAGACAAAAATGGTACTTGTAATACAGAAATTAATAAGTTACTCTTGAAAGGTTAGTCAAAGTTGAATAAAGTTGACCAAGTTGACCAACTGTTTAAAAAATATAGATAAACGCGCGCTGGACAATAAATTAAACGGAACCAAAATAAGATAATCACTAAAACAATAAATGGTTGAGATTAAAAGTGATTAGTGGATGGAGGGATGAGATTAGGATACATGGAATGGAGAAGGGCCGGCCAACTTAAGGAAGAAGAAAAGAAAAATATATTTTGTAGAAATTTTGCAAAAAAGACCCTACAAAAGTCAAAATTTACACTTCGGTCCCCCCTACTTTTTGTGGTCGGTTTTATGAGGTAAAAATACAACCAAATGCTCATTTTTTCTGCCAAGAAACCAGAGAGCATCAGCCAAAGAGAGGAAACAAAAAAGAATTCACCCAAAGTGAGAGAAAACGAGTTCTAAGTGAAAACTGATTAAAACTTCCGTTGATTAGTGTTACCGGGGTTGTCTCCTCATCTTTCTAAGGTAAAATTTCAATTTTTCTCCTAATTTCACACCTTGGCTGTACGCCCATGAACAGTAGTGAACCATGGAAAGATTTTGCTAATAATGGTTATTGACTTATGGTTATGAATGGTACCCAAAAACCAAATGTTAAGAGGTTAAATTTGCGGTTATTGAATTATGTTCTTGCATTTGTGTTTAGGATGAATTCTTGTGAGAATAGTAGAGAAATCCTAGAGATTATGATGTTATTGATGATAAAAAGAGATGAGAAAGATTGGGGTTGGTGTTTACAGGTTGAAACAACGGATAAAACGAGCTATGGTTAGCTTGGGAAACACAGAAAATTAGGCGGAACTCCGCCAAACCCGGTTGTAATGAAGAACAGGAGGATTAAGATGTGTTAAGTAAGTTGATTCGGTGATTGAAAATGCATAGATACTTAAACAATGAAAGTTCATGGTTTTGGACCAAAATTGAAACTAGATTATTGACTGGAAATTGGAATTTGGTGCTATTTTGGGCCAGAAAATCAAGATAAAAGCTTAGTTTCAAAAAGTGACCAACACCAACTTTTGTGAAATAGCGTTTTTCTCAAAAACGACTTTACACGCTAGTTTCGAGCTAATTTTCGAAACAGGTCCAAGATGGAGATTATAGGTCAAATATGTACGGGTTCGGAGCAAAATGTTGAGATAGGAGATATTTTGGCCTGGATACCAAACATAAAAATTGTAGATCTTTTCGAGTTAAATTCTATTGCAATTATTGATGTTAGATTATAAATCTAACGATGAAAAATTTAAATAATAGGATCGGTAGACAATCAAAGTTGGAAAGCTTCGGGTGAGTCAAAGGTCACAATGTTAGCGAAGCTTCTGTAAATTTTCGTAGTTTTCTTGTCTCTAACACAAATGAACTTATTCCTCCATGCTGCACAGAATTGTTCATATTGTAGTTTCAAGATATGCTAGAATATGAATTGTGTTTCTTGAATGTTATATATGCTATGAATGTACTTACAGACTTTAAGTAGTAGTGGAATTTTACTCTGTGAAAAGTCTAAGTCCAAGTCAAAGACAAGGTCAAAGTCAATGAAAAAGTCAAACTTTTACAAAAAGGTCAATTTAGTAGGAAATTGATAGAAATGCGTGTAAACGTAAAACAATGTTAAAAGTATTGTCATAATAAGAAAAGATGATAGTAAGATGATGTACAAAGAAAATATGATAAAAGAAAATTAGAAACTAAAACTGTTTGTACTGGTCTCCACAAAGAGAGGTACTATGCAACAACCACCATAGAGAGAGGTACTATCCTCCACACAGAGAGGTAACTATACGACCGTGAGTGAGTTAGTTTTGATTAGCTACCCCACTCCTCATTGGTTATGTGCGCTACGGTACAACAAGATAGGGCCCATAAGAAGTAAGAGACATGAAATTGTAATACGGCAACCATTCTACATGAGAGTATGGAAATCATAAAGAAGTAAAAAACATGAAATTGTAATATGACAACCGTTCCACGTGAGAGTACGGGAGTCGTAAAGAAGTAAAAGACATAAAATTATAATACGGCAACCATTCCACATGAGAGTACGAAAGTCGTAAAGAAGTGTGAGATGACAGAAAAAGAACTAATACGAAAGTCGTTCAGAATGTTAGAATATAATATGAATGACTAAAAAATGAAAGTTGAATAAAGTTTGAAATGAAAGATGAAAAACATAGAACAATAAACGTTTTAGATGTATAGAGTACATTAGAATACATGACATGGATGCATATATGGGTATGCATTATTGTTTGCATCTATTATGGCCTATAGTTAGTTGTTGAGCAAAAGCTCATTAAGTTTGTTCGTGGTGGATGTAGCGATAGTGTGTGGGTAAGGGGGTGATGGATACACTGAGAGACTAAAGACACCGCGATATGTGTATAAAATAAATTGTAATTATGAATGTAAAATTTTGTAAGTTATGTAATGAATGTAATGTTTATGAGACTATGCTTAGTAACCTTAAGTTATAAAGTATGTTGAAGTACCCGAAAGGCTACTATGACAATGGCCTGTGAATGATGAAGGTATGTGAAGAACAGATATTGAGTGTATGACCATGTCTAGGAACTGATTTTGAAGTATTATTTCGACAAAGTATATGAGCCTATGGAAAAAAAAAAAAAAAAAAAAAAAAAAAAAAAAAAGAGCTTTAGGCCTTGTTCAGTTTACAAATCTGAGTTTTCAATTCGAGCTATGATATGATTTTATATGAGAGCTTTTTACTGTAGTAGAACATGTTAGATGTGACTCTTTGTGAATGCTTTTAACTATAGCAAAACTGAAATTGAAAACTCGAATTGGTGAAATGAACAGGGCTTAAATATTAAGAGTTTATAGTTCAAAAAAGATAAAAGTTAATAAATGAGTTATGTATGAATGTAATAATGATGAGAAAAAGTAAGAATCATCATACTTCTTGTTTTAAAAAATTATACTAGGTTCGAAAATTTTCATAATTTGCAACAAAAAAAAATAAAAAGAAAAAAAAAAGAAAGAAAAAAATGGTGAAATTGGATTCTTCTAATTTTTCGCGTGACCTATAACTGGACTCTTTGAGGGATCAATGATTAGGACTAGCTGCATTTTTTTTTTTTTTTTTTTTCCTTTTGAAAACATACTCGGCCAAGATAATTTCTTTAAAATTATTAATTAGTAAAAATTTCACAAAATGACGAATTTGTGAAAGTAGTGTTGAAACATAACAAGTTTTTCAAAATATTCTAAACTTAATTTTTTATTTCTTTTATGACATATTGATTTTTTAATAAATTATATGTTTTTTGTTTTCCGTTGTATTTATGAGCAAATATTATAGTGATCCTTTCCCAACAATAAGTCTATTAATTATATATGAAGTATTCGTATGCTGAAAATAATCTTTTTAAAGGATGTAATAGAAAAATGTTAGGATTGGTGCCCTTGAACAAATACATTTTATGTACCTATGTCATTTATCAAATAATACCAGTATTATTTAATATTTAATCGTCTAAGTTACTATCATAGGTTTTACTACAAAAGTTTAACAACGTATAAATTTAAGGTAGCATATGCATAGAGATATAATTTTTAAATAATAGTCTAAATTTAAGGAAATGTATTTTTTAGAATAGATTCTGTTATTATTATCAATAAGAATAAGCGTTAGTTACAATAAGAAATTTTATGAGTGTTTGGATCCTCAACCAAATAATTAGCCATCATCTATATAAAGAGCATAAGTAGCAAAAAAAAATAGGCAACTTTATGAACTTCTTTATTCACATGGCATAACTTAACTCTTGAAACACAGATAATATCCTAAATATATCTGACAATAATACTCCAAACTTATTATAAAAGGAAGAAAATTCTTCACAATTTGGATGATTACCAATGCATCAGACTCTAGAAACTGGAGATGTAGTGAAACATAGTCTGAGAATCCTTTAAGACGATGCAACCATCACAAAAACCTTGTATTCGTATTACCCTTTATTGTAAACTTTTTCTAGTTTGGTGGTTTTGGTTTGATGCGTTCTAGTTCTTCTATATGGTGTAATACAAGGAGCCATAAAAGATGTTCGGGTTGATCAGGATTAATCAACAAAGGAAATTCAAATAATTGCTTTCCGTTCTCAAAAAAAAAAAAAAAGTAAGATCGAAATCAATGTTACGTACAGATATTCTGGTTATTCATATTTTGTTTAACTTTATTTCTATTTTTATTCATCTCTTTTTTTTTTTTTTTTTTCAATAAACTGCACGAGGAAAATACTCATATCAAAGCTCCCCCTAACGATCTCATCTTCTACAAAACTCCCCCCTTTAGAAATTTTATTAAAGAACAGAAAATTACAAATTATATGAAAAAAATAGTACAATTTTGATTTAGAAAAAAAAAAAAAAAAAGAAAAGAAGATATTAAATAAATAGGCCTGTTATAAAAGAAAAAAGAAACCTTTCCTAAGTTCTGAAGACTTGATACCGACGAAAGCTTAGTACCCACTAGCAACCTTATCCTATACCTAACTCCTCACTTGAGGAATTTTATTTACGAAAAGAAATCAGAAAAAAAAAAGTAGGAAAATGATTCACTTATCATTCATTAGAAACAAGAAAAAAAGATATTACTAAATAAGCCTACTAATTAAAATAAAAGAAAAGAAAAAAAGAAAGAAGGGATTTTGGATGCTTGAAGAGCTTACCCGTTTGATCAAAAGTTCTGGATCCGATGAAAGCCTCATGTCAAAATCATGGACGCAGAAGATTGAAGACATAACTAAACAGAAAATACCACATTAGCGAAGGTAAAAATTTAAATAAAGAAAAAAACGAACTCGACTATATATATGGAACTCAATTCCCTGAAATAAAAAAAATAAAAAAAAAAACTTGGGAAATTGAATAGAAAAGTAACATCAATAGGGGCTCGGTAACCTTTTCAAATTGTTCCGAAGATTGAAGCAATCAAATCTGAATTGATGTTGTAATTAAGCAAATCAGGATATTATGATTCAAGGATTTGAAAAATATAATTGAATAAGAAGAAAGATGAAATGGAAAGAGTGTTTTGGTGAGAAAATATTTGTATGATCACTCTTGCAATGAGCCTTGCTTCTAACGTGCGCATTAGTTGAGTGAGAATAGGTGTTACTTGTTTGTCCATGCAAGCATTTCATCTGATTCTTATCTTGATCATCTAATTCCAAAGATTCTTTTTCCCCTCCAAATGGGCTACTTTTGTGTGACGACCTTATTTTTGGTCATGATTACTACCTTCTTACTTAATTCATATACTAACTTCAACTACTTATAAACTATAAAATTTTAAATTTTAAACTAAGTTTTTATTTTTTTTTTATTTTTATTTTTTTGCGCAGACATAAATTTAAATTATTATTTACATATCATTGTTATTCATATGCAGTTTGCATAATAGCATCATGAGCACATAAATATACTTTGTGACTTGAGGTTGTTAAGCATAGCGTCATAGTCACGTAATCTTTACTTACATTAGATAACCTATTCATGTCCATACATATTAATTGCATTAAGCATTTAGTAGTGGTTTCAAAATCCGTAGTGCCTCCATTACCCACTTGCCCACACTCCACCGCTTCATCCATTCTGTATGCCCAGCAACAAGTTTCAAGGAGCCGATGCCTTATCCGAACTTCCTACAGCACGAACAAACTTAATGAGCTTTCGCTCAGCAAGTAATATTAGTTCATAAAAAGTGTAAACAATAATGCATACCCATATATGCACTCATCTCATATATCCTATCATATTTTCTAAACATTTAGAGCATTTATTGTATTATGCTTTCTTGTCTATCATTTCATATTTCCTTACAATTTTTGTTCTTGTGTCGTTCATTTTTCTAAACTTTTTGAACATTTATCGTATTGTACTTTCATTTCCTTCATTTCATACTTCTTTATGACTTTCGTTCTTTTATCAAGAACGTTTATTATTTTGTACATTTTTTTCTTTCAATTCATACTGCATTCAACTTTTGTTCATGTGTCGTTCGTATTATTTTCTAACATTCCAAACGACTTTCATAGCTTTTACTTCTTTTAGGCCCCGTCCCGTTATACCGTTGTGCACATACCCAATGAGGAGTGGGGGAACTACCCAAAATAACCAAATCACTCAGGGTTTTATAATAACCTCTCCTACGGAGGCCGGTACAAACAGTTTTAGTTCCTTTTTTTTATCTTTTATCATCTTTTCTTTGTACATCATCTTACTGTCATCTTTTCTTATGATGACAGTAATTTTAATCTTAATTTACGTCTTTATGTTTTTCTATCAATTTCCTATGAAATTGACATTTAGTAAAAGTTTGATTTTTTCATTGACTTTGACCTAGACTTAGACTTTATCACATATTAAAAGTCTACGTCTACTTTGAGTCTATATGAACATTCATCACATCATATAATATTCAAAAGCATCATTCACATTCTAACAGACATAGATCTTGCAATATGCACATTTATGTGCAACACGGAGGAATAACTTTATTCTTGTCATACACAAGAAAAACTATTGATACTTACAGAAGTTCTGCTAATGTTACGAATTCGAGTCACCTGAAGCTTTCCGACTGCGATCATCTACCAATCCTATTATATAAATTTCCGATCATTAGATTTACAATCTAAGACCAATAATTGCAATAGAATTTAACTCAAAAAGGTCTACAGTTCTTATGTTCCGTATCCGGACTGAAATATCTCCTATCTCAACATTATGCTCCAAACCCGTGCATATTTGACCTATAATCACCATCTTGGATTTGTTTCAAAAATTAAACCCGAAACTAGCATCTAAATTCATTTTTGAGAAAAACGTTATTTCACAAAAGTTGTGCAGAACAAAATTTCACAAAACTCGGTGTTAGTCACTTTTTGAAACTAAGCTTTGATCTTGGTTTTCTAGCCCAAAATAGCACTGGATTCCAATTTCGGGCTCAATAACTTAGTTTTCAATATTGGTCTAAAACTGTGAATTTTCATCGTTTCTATGCAATTTCGATTACCGAGTTAACTTACTTTACATATCTTAATATTCCTATTGATCATTGCAACCAGTTTTATTTCATATCCCTAAACAAAATTTTGGCGGAGTTCTGCCTAATTTTCCGTGTTTCCCGAGCTATCCATAGCCCGTTTTATCCATTGTTTCAACCGATAAACACAAATCACAATCTTTCTCATCTCTTTTATCATCACAAACAACATAACTCTAGGCTTTTATCATTCTTTTCTCGCAAGAATTCTCCATAAACAAAATGGTAAAAACATTGTCTAATAAATGAAAATTTAATAATAATGATGATGATGATGATGATGACGACGACGACGATGATGACGATGAGGATGATGATGATGATGATGACAATGATGATGATGATGATGATGATGAAGACGACGATGATGATGATGATAATCATGATAATGATAATTATTAGGTTCAAAATCAGTACCACGATCATCACCATATACGTG
This sequence comes from Morus alba, assembly GCA_012066045.3. Classification (NCBI taxonomy): domain Eukaryota; kingdom Viridiplantae; phylum Streptophyta; class Magnoliopsida; order Rosales; family Moraceae; genus Morus; species Morus alba. The sequence goes on from CP050224.2 coordinate 1,082,232, forward strand.
GACAACATTTGGAGAAATAGGTAAACACCAATCAATTGAAATCAACTGAAGACTAGATCGACTCGAGACGACTGAAAAAGATTGACGACATGAGATAGAAAAAGCCGCAGAGCCCTACGGTGTACGTACCCTGCATTATCAGGAGAACCACTATAACTTTGTGTGTTCGTTTTTTTTTTGCATTTTACGTTCTCGTTCTAGCGCTTTTTAACTCAAATCAGCCCAAATCGACTTACCAATGCAATCGACTCCGGGGAGTAGCCAATGGCCCTCTAAACAAATTTAATTGTAGAATTCGACCTCTACAGTTTAGTGTCCACCATGGGGCCTTTGGCTGATATTCTAATGAACGATCACCTCTGACATATGAGGCCATGAATGAGAACCACAACGACGTCGTCTGCTGCTGATTCTAGAGCAATTCCGGGAACCGAATTCATCCAGATGTTGAAGGACTACATGTGGGAAGCAATTCTATGACTACATGAACCTCAAAATTATGCGTATAAGATGGCATATGCATAAAGATATAATTTTTAAATAATAGTCTAAATTTAAGGAGATGTATTTGGTAGAATAGAATATGTTATTATTGTTAATAAGATTAAGAATAAGTTAAAATAATAAATTTTTTGAATGTTGGAGTTTAATCCTCAACCAAATCAGCCATCATCTATATAAAGCGCATAAGTAGCCCAAAAATAGGCAGCTTTATTAGCTTCCTTATTCACATGGAAAAACTTAACTCCAGAAAATAAATAATAAGCAAGATATTGTTGGTTGCCGAATCGAATTCGGCGGTGGAAGCATGGGGAAACAACAGATTGTGTATAACAAAAATTTTCATAAAACTTTTGACATACTCTATAGATTATATTAATTTATGCATGCATAAATTAATCACATTAATTTATACGATTCAAGGATCAACCGAAAAAATACCTGGAAGCCGGACTCGGATGATAACTTCAATTTCTTTGACCACGAACAATCCTTGCTCCAAGCTTTGTGTTTAGAATACCAAAGTCTTCCACGTCAATTCCTTGATTCCAAGAAGACATGTGTGTGGGCACACGTGAGACAAAAACGGGTTTCTTAAACACTTGAATTTCCACAAACACCAACGCATGCACGATGTGGAATTTTTAGAGGAAAAAATTTGCTCTCTTTTTTTATTAGAGAAATGCGGCCACCTGACTCTTAGGGCACAAAAAATCTTTCAAAAATTGTGTTTGAATTTTCTATCTTTCTCTTATATATAGAGTATAAGTAAAACTTCAAAACATAAACAAATCCTTATCTCCAATTTTTGAATTTAGAACAAAAAATCACTTCCCCTTATCCTTTAAGTGGCTGGCCACCACATTAAGGTTTCACCCTATTTGTGGCGCCTATATCAGATAGGGAAAGAAGAGATTTTATCCTTTATCCAGTAGTCCAATTTTAATTCAGATTCAAATTCAAATTTAAGTCAAACTTAAATTAATTTGAATTCTAAATTGAACAACTTATCAAAAAGTTTAAATGGATAAAGCTAGATGTGTTCAAATTCAAATTTAAATAATCACATTATTTAAATAATAATTAATTCTTAATTAATTATTTTTCGAGTATTTAATTTTAGAATTCTGTAATTCTAAAATTCCCATTTTGCCCTTTGTGTCTGGTAGAATTACAAGGACGACGCAGGGACTAATGGACCTATAATCCCGAGCTCCAATAAAATTAATAATTAATCAAACACTTAAATTAATTAATTAATTAATTCTATTAATTCCAATAGCTACTCCACTATAAATTTGGAACTGAACTGTCGAAATTATAGACATTAATTACTTCTAAACTGTGAAGTTTCCATTTGATATAGTCATTACATATAGATCAATCCTCCATAAATAATTCATAATTAGAGTCAGGTGTAATCTGTTAACCTCGCTAATTATATCTTAATCCTTGAGTACCATTGATTCTCTAATGGATAGTGATTCATAAAACACATTCATGAATCAGAGTGCTCTTACTAATCCAAGTACCGAATCAACACTGAAGAGAATTATTTATCTGCTTCTTTATCAAGAAGGAATGGATTACATCTCGTATAATAACATTCCCAACTACCTATTTCATTATGTCTCCAAAATATAAGTAATAGGATTCAAGGTCTCAGAATCCATACCGAGTAAGTCAAAAGACATAAATCTATAAATAGGAGTTTGTTAAGAACTCAGGATTAAGATCATCCTATATATGACCATCGGTAGACTCAATTAGAATTTCTATGCCTAACGAAAATTATTAGAAATTCATATTGTGTCTGCGTCCATGTTCCACATAATCTCATTAGGCGAAATACACTTATTCAATATCTCATCATATTAACAGTGCGGATAACACCGCAACATTCTAAATGGGAATGACATGTATTAATAATGTTTTAATTAAAGATTCTGAACTTTAATTAAATTCATTATGAACAATTTACTTTTGATTATTATCCTTAAACGTTATCCTCTCGTATACAACACTTATATACCGTGGTTAAGGTTACATAAATAATCAAGGAATTTTATTTGATATTCATAAAATATTCATAAATATATGAACATAAAATGATGAATAAACTCTTTTATTAAATAAATAATAAATATCCTTTAACATCTCATGCTTCTAGGACACTATTCTCAACATATATATCTAGCAATAATACTCCAAACTTATTATAATAAGAACAAAACTCTGTTGGTTGCCGAATCGAATTCGGCGGCGGAAGCGTGGTAGATAGCGGATCGTGTATAATAAAAATTTTCATAAAACTTTTGAGATACTCTATAGATTATATTAATTTATGCATAAATAAATTAATCACATTAATTTATATTATTCAAGAATCAACCGAAAAATAACTCGAAGCCGACTCGGATGATAACTTGAATTTCTTTGACCACGAACAGTCCTTGCTCCAAGCTTTGTGTTTATAATACCAAAGTCTTTCATGTCGATTCCTTAATTCCACGTAGACGTGTGTGTGGGCACACGTGAGACAAAAATGGGTTTCTTAAACACCCGAATTTCCACAAACACCAACGCATGCACGATGTGGAATTTTTGGAGGAAAAAATTTGCTCTCTTTTTTTCTTAGAGAAATCCGGCCACCTAACTCTTACGGCAGAAAAAATCTTTTAAAAATTGTGTTTAAAATTTTCTATCTTTCTCTTATTTAAAGAGTATAAGTAAAATTTCAAAACAGAATCAAATCCTTATCTCCAATTTTTGAATTTAGAACAAAAAATCTCTTCCCCTTATCCTTTAAGTGGCTGGCCACCACATTAGGGTTTCACCCTATGTGTGGCGCCTATATCAAATAGGGAAGGAAGAGATTTTATCCCTTATCCAGTAGTCCAATTTTAATTCATATTCAAATTCGAATTTAAGTCAAACTTAAATTAATTTGAATTCTAAATTGAACAACTTATCAAAAAAGTTTAAATGGATAAAGCTAGATGTGTTCAAATTCAAATTTAAATAATCACATTATTTAAATAATAATTAATTCTTAATTAATTATTTTTTGAGTATTTAATTTTAGAATTCCGTAATTCTAAAATTTCCATTTTGCCCTTTGTGTCTAGTAGAATTACAAGGACGACGCGGGGACTAATGGACCTATAATCCTGGGCTCCAATAAAATTAATAATTAGCTAAACACTTTAATTAATTAATTAATTCTATTAATTCCAATAGCTACTCCACTATAAATTTGGAATTGAACTGTCGAAATTATAGACATTAATTACTTCTAAACTGTGAAGTTTCCATTTGATATAGTCATTACATATAGATCAATCCTCCATAAATAATTCATAATTAGAGTCAGGTATAATCCGTTGACCTCTCTAATTATATCTTTATCCTTGAGTACCATTGATTCTCTAATGGATAGTGATTCATAAAACACATTCATGAATCAGAGCGCTCTTACTAATCCAAGTACTGAATCAACACTCAAGAGAATTATTTATCTGCTTCTTTCTCAAGAGGAAATTGATTACATCTCGTATAATAACATTCGCAGCTACCTATTTCATTATGTCTCCAAAATATAAGTAATAGGATTCAAGGTCTCAGAATCCGTACCGAGTATGTCCAAAGACATAAATCCGTAAATAGGAGTTTGTTAAGAACTCATGATTAAGATCATCCTATATATGACCATTGGTAGACTCAATTAGAATTTCTATGCTTAATGGAAATTATTAGAAATTCATATTGTATCTGCGTCCATGTTCCACATAATCTTATTATGCGAAAATATACTCATTCAATATCTCACCGTATTAACAGTGCGGATAACACCATTCCATTCTAAATGGGAATGACATGTATTAATAATGTTTTAATTAAAGATTCTGAACTTTAATTAAATTTATTTTGAACAAGTTACTTTTGATTATTATCCTTAAACATTATCCTCCCGTATTCAACACTTATATATCATGTTTAAGGTTACATAAACAATCAAGGAATTTTATTTGATATTCATAAAATATTCATAAATATATGCACATAAAATGATGAATAAACTCTTTTATTAAATAGATAATAAATACATTTTTATATCTCATGCTTCTAGGACACTATTCCCAACAAATTCTTCACATTTTGAATGATTACCAATATATCAGACTCCAAAAACCATGATGATTTAGAACAACATAGTCTAAGAATCCTTTAACACGATGCAACCGTCACAAAAACCTTGTATCCATATTAGCCTTTATTGTAAACTTTTTCTAGTTTGGTGGTTTTGGTTTGATGCGTTCTAGTTCTTCTATATGGTGTAATACAAGGAGCCATAAAAGATGTTCGGCTTGATCAGGATTAATCAACAAAGGAAATTCAAATAATTGTTTTCCGTTCTCAAAAAAAAAAAAAAAAAAAAAAATGTAAGTTGGAAATCATGTTACAGATATTCTGGTTACTTATATTTTGTGTTACTTTATTTCTATTTTGATTCATCTTTTTTCTTTTTTCAATAAACTGCATGAGGAAAATGCTGATATAGGATCCGTACGACCGCGATGGAAGAGAAAAGAGACGGAGAGAAAAGAGGAAGTTCTTTTACTATATCAAATCGATTCTCTGGAAAACAATCGTTTTGAAAACGAATTAAATGATGACATTAGTTCAAGCTAAAAACCATAGGAACAATTTCAAGACTCGAAAGACTGCTTTACAATTTTAATGAAGAGAAGCTCTCTATAGAAAATAGCATAAACAAATGAGAGTAAATTAATGCAGCTTTAGTTTCAATATTACAACGAGGACTTATTTTGTTTAAAAAAAGGAGGTATCTCATGTTTTACATTTTTTTTATTACATTTTTTCTTTTATTTTCCATTTCTAGACCAGTTTACACATTTCAAGAGCTAATCATAAACTTGATATTACACTTGAAATGAATTGTTATGGAGTGGTCAAGCTGATATCAGGACTGAAGGTTTTTGTGTAATTTTTTTTTTTTTTTTTAACATGTTGTGGGGTGTATGGCTCCCAATATATTAAAAAGAAAAAAACAATCGCGATTTGAATCTTAAATCACCTACTCGCACACTCAACCACATGTTCTGACCTCAAAGTGGCAAGGTCTTTGTGTAGATTAACTAGCTTGAAAGTGTAACATTTTTAATCTATTACCATAATATTCGCCATTGAGTTAAATTTTATCTTCTTTGTGAAGGCGCTCTAAACTGATCGATTCATCGATGTCTTTATGACTCAAGACTATGTTTACATCGTCGTCTTGCTAATTTCGTAGCAGAACAATGGAACTTCTAAGAACTTGAGGGTTAGATCCAATTTGCAGAACATTGTACATCGATATAATAGTCAATATATTTCTATTCTGATTGTTCAGCAATTAATATGATATTGCAATTTGACATGAACTTTTGTTATCATTTAATCCACTACTGTTTCTGAACACATAGAGGAAAAAATTGCTTATTAAGCAACTATTGGTCTATCCTTGAAAAAGCATATCTTTCTGAACTTTTGTTACAGTTGCTTACTAAGCAACAATTTGACATGAACTTTTGAAAATTGCTTATTAATTAAGTTTAGTAAACTAGCTTGAAAAAGAAACGTGTCTTAATCTATTACTAAAACATTGGTCATTGATCGAGCTAAACTTTATCTCTTTTTTTTTTTGGAACTTAATCTACAACTTTTTAGATTTGTTTTTAAGGTAGGTGTTACAAACACTTTCAGTAACACTAATGATTAATAGTTATTTTTAAATTTAGCAATAAATAATTTAACATGCAGAAAATAATGCACAAGTGTAAATCGGCGACATTACCTGTAGGTAACTCACCTAGTTTCCTATATCTTTCTTTACACCCCATTTCTTTTGTTAGTGACTCACTTGACTTTTTATATCTTTTTTTAAACCAGCGACATCACCCACAAGTTTCTCCTCTAAGTTTGTTATGCGCTCCATAATCACATTAGCCTCAACTGTTGAGATTGCGGAGTTGACACCTTTTAAAGCTTTGACTCTTCTAGCGTTCAGTTTGTTTCTTAAGTCTCTACCCTTTTAGAAATAATTTCTACCTGGGATTAAAAACGTTTTCATTTCTATTTTTATAAAAAAAAAAATTATTCTAAAATTTATTCTAAACCCAGCTATATTTGTGTGTATATATATATTTAGAGGGTTTCTTAGGTATGGGGGTCTTAGTTTTCCCTGTCGATAAGGTAAGGCTGAGGGTGGACATTTAATTTGAATGAGGGTATACATGTTCTCCCTCGCATTGAATCCTAACTCAAATCCAATAAAATTACAAAACAACCATGTTCTCTCACCATCTCCGGCGACGGCGGCCGTTTCCGGAGATGACAAGAGTTTCCTACGGCGCGCGGCGGTTTCTAGTGACGGAGATTGGAGGTGATTTTGATGGCGGAGCTTGGACCTACCCCCTGATTCGACCATTCTGAGTCCAATGGTGGGCTCAATTTTGATCAATTCTGCCTCTAATGTAGCAGATCGGACTTAAAGTTTCTGAAAAAACCGGCGACTTGGATTTTAGCTTGCCAACGGTGTATCCTCAAAATGGATTTTAGCTTGCAGAAGTAAAATTCTATGATTAATGAGTCTTCGAGTGATCTAATTAAAGACCGTCTTTCAGGAGAAGAATTAGAAGCGTTTGGGAGAGGATGTGCACTGCTAACTGAAGGTAGTTCACTATACAGTTCAAAGATGAGTGGTGCTCGCTAAACAAGATCACTGTGGAGATTCATCATAGCGGCATCATCATCTAAGAGAGAGTCCTTAAGGGAATAAGCCCGATCTTTGTTTGTAAATTTTTAAAACATAGTGATTTGTTTACTGTCCGGGTGTGATCTCGTAAATGTAAGACGTTGTTGAACTGAACTGCGATGCCAATCTTTGGCATTCTTCATTTTTATGCTTTATGATCTTGCTTGATTAATTTAAATGTTGCTAAGTCTCAAAACTAATTAATCATCAGCGTTTTAAAAAGTGTTACAACACTATATGTAACACTAGACGTCAAAAGCAGATGTAACAACATATATTTGGATAGAATGGGAAATCTACAATATCAAGTTTCAAACATAGCAGCCAAGTAACAGAAAAGACAAGGACAATACTTTTTTCTATACTATAGGCAAGGACGTTTTATTCATAGACTTCAACTGAAAGACGTGGAGTGAGGAAGAGGCTGGCCTTAGGGCTACTCAGTCCAGAGCTCTCACTCATGTCAAGAGGTTCATCTGATGGGATTTCAATATCAATCCATTTAGCAAATCCGCCAAAGTAAGCTGCATCATGTGAAGAGCAAGTGTCACTCCAGGACACATTCTTCTACCACTACCAAATGCTATTAATTCAAAATTCTGCCTCTAACATCACAATTCATAGAACTAGTGAGGAATCTTTCCGGTATAAATCTATCAGGGTCGGCCCACATGTTAGGGTCCCTTTGAATTTTGGACGCGTTGATAAGGACACGTGTGCCGGCGGGTATGTGATAGTTGCTGATGGTGCAGTCCTCCGTGGACTCGTGTGGCAATAAGAGCGGTACGGCAGGGTAGAGGCGCAACGTTTCCTTGATGATGCATTGGAGATAGGCGCAACGTTTCATCAACTAATTAAACCACTAACAGAGAGACAAAGAAAAATTTTCTCACACATTTCTCTCTCTATTCTTACCCTTTCTAACATTTGCCTTATTTTCTTCCAAAAAAATCTGCATCTTTTTAAACTTTTCTCTTGTTTGAGTCTCCACCTCCCATCTCTCTCTCTTCCCTCTTCTTTACGGGGAAGTTGCGAACGCGCCGCCGTCATGATCAATTCCAAAGAGTGGTCATTGAGTTCACGCCTCCTCTCTTATCCACTTTTTTCTCTCCTTCCGCCCTCCCCTTTTCGTCCAAATAAGCGTGAGATCGACAGATTCACAGCCAAGATCTCCAGCAACGCAACGACATCATCAGACTTGCAACAACGACGTCGAAGATCACAATAGTGGAAACAGATTTTTTATGGGGTTTTCTTTTTTGATCTTCAGAGAGTATCAAGAGCTTTGGAAAGAGAAAAAAAAAAATTATAACCTCCTATGACCACGAACCCAGATAAAAAGGAATTTGAATCTCTTACAATAAGACCAAGCCCATCTTCCTTTTATTTAATGTGAGTTTTCACCATCTAGTTTTCACCATCTTCCTCATTGTTTTTGCCATTTCAATTCGTTGCTTATTTATTTATTTATTTATTTATTTTCCTTTGGTTGCTGGGTTTCTAGCCTTTGAGACTGTTGCTCTGCTTTAGTGTATTCATAAAAAAATAAAGGGGCAAAATTGTGTACATTAGTGATGTACCCTACAATGCAAATGGGGAGATTGTTGGCTTAATTGACTTTTGGGCCATTATACTTCCTTCCCAATAACATTAATTAAATGCTATCAAGTGGTTGGATAAAATTGATTCGAAAAAAGAAGAAGAAGAAGTGGTTAGATCAGGGAGAACTTTCAAACAATGCACTGTACTGCCTGCTTAAGTAGATAATGTTTTTGAGGAAAGATCAACATGGAAATAATTTTATGTGTGTTTGATGTTAAGTTTCTAGTAAGATCTCTCACTTTCAACTTGTATGATTTCTACAAGATTTTTTGAACTCGTCTATTAACTCTATCTATTAACATTAAAAAGAGAGAGGGATAACTAAGGGGTATTATTGTAATTTACTGTAAATATTAAAATAATATAATACATCTGTTTAATTAGATTTTTACATAAATTATTTGTTGTATCATTATCTCCAGTGATTTTTAGCTTAAAGACGATAGGTTTTTTTTTTTTTTTTTTTTTTTTTTTTTTCTCGCTGACATACGAGCCTCGTTGAAAGTCTTTTGATCTAACTTGTGGACATTGTTTCTTCTAAATAATAACTTGTAGACTTTAGTCTTACTAATTAGTTTGTTTTATTATTTCTAGGTCGTGTTCTATTATTGCAAATGTAGACAAAAATATATATATAATTCATTGAATAAACCAATAAAGAGACCCTACAAACAAAAAATTAAAAATTAATCTACCCTTATGAAAAAAGAAAAACATAACCAATCCTAATACTAATATATATATAAACTAATTTAAAAATGACAACAAATATACACTCGGATATATATCTTTTAATTAACTACGAACTCCTCGATTAATGAAATTGTTATTTTATTGGCACGAACAATAAGTATTACTTAATTCCATTATGATTTGTGATTATTCTATGATGATAACAAAGTATAGACTCGGGTTAAATATCTTTTAAATTACTACAAGCTGTGCGCTCAAATGAAATTGTTAAATCATTTGCACGAACAACTTCTAGCCCATGGCATAGAAAATGCTATGTGCTTTTGATCTTCTCTCTGCACAGTCATTTTTGTATAAATAGTTTCAGCTGCTAAAAACTTATAATTATAAGTTTGGCTAAATAATTCACATTAGTGATGTACCCTACAATGTAAATCCAGTTCAACATTTGTGATGAGCTAGATATTAAGTTGCCGAATGTGTTTTACCTTTTCATATTAATATTGTTGATTTTAATTTAACATGCACGTTTTTAGCTGCCACCGAATTTAATAACACGAGATTAAAATAAATTTAAAATGAGTTTTCTCATTTTGAATTTATACATTAAGAGAAAAGTAAGATAAATCGTTGGAGGTGATCAAATTTAAAATTAAGCCAAATATAAATACATTTGAACAAAACGTCAAAAAAACAAAAACAAAAAATTGTCTTTTACATTTCTGCTTTTAACAAAGAGATGCGGCTATGAAAGACTTGTGTTCTTTAGAAACATATTATGAACCATATATGTAAGCAACAGTAATAAAGTTCCCCACTTCCATTTAGAAACATATTATCATGTTATGGAAACAAAGTGCAACATTTATAACTAATTAATATTAAATCCTTTTATTAATTACTACCCATCATAACCAAAACTCTAAACACATACACAAACATCTCCTATCACCTGGTTTACGCATAAAGCTCAGCAGGCAAGCGAGGCGTGATAAGAACTTCAAGTGGAGTGGCTTTGGTATTTGTTAATCCAAAGCTTTCCGTCATATCAACAGGAGCATTTAAGGGCGTGGAAATGTCGAACGCTTGTAGAAAGCTGGCTAACGTGAACTGCACCATTTGAAGGGCAAAAGAAATAGCAGGACACGCTCTTCTACCGCTTCCAAATGGGATTAGCTCAAAATGCTGACCCCTAATATCTACATCTTTGTTGGTGGTGAGAAACCTCTCGGGCTTGAACTCGAACGGGTCGGGCCACAAGATCGGGTCGGTTTGGATCTTCCAAATGTTGGTGATGAGCCGAGTTCCCTTGGCGACATGGTAGCCACCTATGGTGCAGTCCTTGAGGAAGACATGTGGCGCTGAGAGTGGCGCTACGGGATATAACCGTAGTGTCTCTTTGACTATGGCAAATACGTATGTCAACTTGCCGATGTCGGACTCACTCACAACTCTGTTTTTGCCTACATTGTTTTCAAGTTCCTCTTGGGCCTTTTTCAACACGTGGTGATTGTTCAGCAACAACGACACTGCCCATGTTAGGGTTGCTGGGGTGGTGTCACTGCCTCCCGCAATCATATTCTGCAAGTTGATGAAATTCAGTTTTTTCGTTGATGATCAGATTATAATTGGATTTTCCTTTTTTGTATTTTTTAATGAAAGCTAGCAGCACAAATCTTGTTGATACACGTGCGGAAATCTTCTTTTTTTATAAAAGTAATGTCACATGAATGTTGTAGGAGCTAGCTTAGGGCATATTTAGTGCACCGTTGTATTATATCGTATCGTATAGTATAGTATTATATTGTTAATTTTTACACAATACAGTGTTTAGTTAGTGATATTATTAAACATTATACTATTTTTACTATTGTAATCTATTTACGTATTAATTTGTAATAAGATAATTTAGGCTTAACATAGTCCAATTCGACTCTAATCTCAATTGGAACCGAATATTTGGAGAAAGCAAGTGAGAAAGTAGAGTTACTACTTTTCTTTTTGGGGAAAAAAAATTGAAAAATGGCGTCAAATTGTAATTTTAAAAAATTAAGGGGCAAAAATATAATTTTAAAAATTAAGGGGTCAAAACATAATTTTTTAAAAGTTTAGGGGTCAAAATATAATTTTTAGAAAGTTTAGAGGTCAAAATATAATTTTAAAAAATATAAATCCAACATCACTCTAGTCCCGAAACTCGACCCCAACGTCGGTCCCAAAACCCAACCCTGAGCCTTGATATTTGTGAACTATTTTATATGTTTTTAATGTTATTGTAACTTAAAGTGCATAATACGGTCTAGTAAATAAGTTTTTTTGGTATTAAATATCAGACTATGTATCGTATTAATTTTGAATCTCGTATTAAATTATACAATGTATAATTTCACATTTTCAATGACTATTTGAAGGTCGTTAAATTTTCCTTACTTTTTGTTATGTGAAGATCATTTTTTCTTTCTTTTTTTTTTTGTACTTTTATTTTTCGTGTTGTTCCATGTTTGTTTACTAATCAATTTTTTAAGCAAATCGTTTCATTTTTTTTCTGTTTTTTATAACGTTAGACTACGGGATACATTTCTTTCATATACAGCCTTCAATAATTCGCCCTATCCAAATTTTTTCCCCTTCAAATTTTGCTCTGTTTAATAATTTTTCTGCTAGAATAAATTTTTAACTCCTTAACTTTATTTCTAAATTTAATAATGGTCATGGAATTCAAGCTGTAATTATTGATGCGTAAGTGGTCAGGAACTAAACTCAATTATTAAATTAATGGGTCTTTATCTATAGAATATAACACTAATTTACTCTTTCCTTTTTTTATTTTCATTTTCCTTTTATTTTTTTTTTTTTTTTTTTTTGTGGATTGAAAGAGCAGTTCATGTAGAGACGGAACCAAGACAATGACTGAAAATATGTGGTTAATCAGTATGGATCGGCAATCATAGCCTTATCATCAAACTCACTAGATTGCTGCGAAAATAGTTTATATATATATATATATATATATATATTTATACATATTTATATATATTTAGGAAAATGGCTGCTTCTCATTGACTAATAATAATTAAAGGATAATAAACTTGCGTACCAAAATTGTGGCCTTGATTATTGTATCAGCATCGAAACCACCGAAGTCTGAACCGTGAAGTACAGATAGCATCACGTCCATGAAGTCTTGTTCCTTTTTCTCCTCATTATTCATTTCTGCTCTATTCTGCTTATGCTCTTGAAGCCATTCACCAAAAATACCATCCAAAGCCTTGGCAGTTTTCTTCATGGCCATCTCACAGCCGCCTAAATCCAGCCACCCGAGATAAGGAATCGCATCCCCCGGTACAAACAGCCCAAGAAGTTTAAAGAATTCCCTTATTTCTTTCTGAAGTAAGCGTGCTTCTTTTACATCACCACCATCATTTGCATCAACAGAGTAACGCTTCCCAGCCACCATTCTGAGAATCACGTTGAGCGACAAGTCCGAAAACCTTTGCTTCATCTCCACCGAAGCTTGGCCTGAATGATCATTATCATTCCATTTGGTTGTCCACTGTTCGTATAACTCCTTGACAAAAGATGCCACTTCAGAGATTCTAATATGTTTGAGCAGCTCAAGACGGCGGTTCGAGAGCAACTGTACCGTGGCTATCTTACGAATCTCGCGCCAAAAGGATCCATGAGGTGATAATCCAAACATGGCGTAGTTGTAGCCCATGTGCTTCGCGGCAAGCAAGTTTGGACGTGAGGCTAAAGCCAAGTCGTTGATAGTGAAGCACTCTTTTGCCATCTCGGAGCTACTCACTACCAAACCTGGATGAGACCCGATTCGAATGGTGAAGATCGGTCCGCATTTATCAGCCAAGTTTGCCAAAGTTATATGGGGAAGTTGAGATCCTCCTAGTAGATGGAGATGTCCGATTATAGGCCATCTGCCAGCGGCTTCAGGTGGTGATTTTCTGCTGTCGTTTCTTCTGAGTCTAGATGATCTTTTTTGGACTGAGTAGAGAAATAGTAGCATGGCCAAAAATCCAGCTACGGCAGTGTATATATGACGGAGAAGAAACTCCATGATAATGGACTTTTGAATGGTGTTGAAATGTTATCTTTGGGCAAACTTAGCGAAAATGGGTTTGTCTGATTTATATTGGTGTTTCGTTTTTTCTTCTTTTTGTTTTAAAAAAATTGTAACGCCGGGCCCACTTATGCTGTCTTTTGCAAAATGCTCAAACAACTTTTTATGCTAGCAAACATTATCTTGTAGTAAGCGCTTAACTTTGAAAAGGAAATTAGTATTATGATGAAAGCTTAATTAACTATTTTTTATGTACCATAAAAATTAGGAGGATCTTATCCTTAAATTGACGGATATATTAATAGATTTAACAGATGAGATGTCAATTTCAAGTTTTGAAACATCTCTAAAGTCAATTTCCAGATGACATGTCAATTTCCGGATTCAGAGATTTCTCTCTCTTTTTTTTTTCTCTCTTTTTATTTATTTATTTATTTATTTTGGCTGAATCTGGATTCAGAGAAATTAAGGATAGAAAAAGTCTATGTATCATTTATTTATTTATTTATTTATGTCAATTCCCACATGCGTGTTAAGAAATGTGATATTTCAAGAGCTGACATCATGACTGACGGTTTTTGTGTAGACTTTTTTTTCTTTTTAACATGCTGTGTTGTTTATGGCTCCCACTATATTAAGAAGAAATAAAACAATCAGATTTAAATTACCTACTGGCACACCCAACCACTTGTATTGACCTCAAAGTGGCAAGGTCTCTGTGTAGATTAACTAGTAACATTTTTATTCTGTTACCATAAAATTCATCATTGAGTTAAACTTTATCTTCTTTGTGAAGATGCTCTATATCTATCGATTTGATTGATGTCTTTATGAAAGACTATGTTTACATCGTCGTCTTGCTAATTTCGTAGTAGAACAATGGATCTTCTAAGAACTTGAGGGTTATAGCCAATTTGTATAATATTGTATATCGATATAATTATCAATATCTCTTTGTCCTGATTGTTCAGCAATTCATATGATATTGTAATTTGACGTGAACTTTTGTTATCATTTAATCCACTAAGTTTCTGAACATATAGAGGGAAAAAATTGCTTATTAAGCAACTATTGCTCTATCCTTGAAAAAGCAACATATCTTATTAACTTTGGTAAACTAGTTTGAAAAAGAAATGTATCTTAATCTATTACTAAAATATTGGTCATTGATCGAGCTAAACTTCATCTTTTTTTTTTTTTTTTTTTTGGAACTTAATCTACAACTTTTTGGATATGTTTTTAATGTAGATGTTACACAGAGTGTTATAACACTTTTAGTAATAATGATAATTAATACTTATTTTTAGATTTAGGAACAAATAGCTAAACGTGGAGAAAATAATACACAAGTGTAAATCGGCGACATTAGCTATAGGTGACTCACTTAGTTTTTTATATCTTTCTTTAAACTTGATTTCTTTTGTTGGTAACTCACCTGACTTTTTACATCTTTTTTTTTAAACTGGCGACATCACCCACAAGTTTCTCCTCCAAGCTTGTCATGCGCTCTATAATCTTCTTAGCCTTAGCCGTTGTGTTTGCGGAGTTGACACCTTTTAAAGCTTCGACTCTTCTAGGCGTTTAGTCTATTTCTTAAGTCTCCATCCTTTTAGAAATGATTTTTTGTTTGGGATTGAAAATGTTTACATTTCTATTTTCATACAAAAAAATAAAATCATTTTAAAACTATTTTTAAACGCAACTATATTTGTTGGTAGGGGGATCTTAGTTTTCCCTATTGGTAGGGTAAGGCTGACGGTGGAGATTTAATTTGAATGAGGGTATACATGTTCTCCCTCACACTAAATCCTAACTCAAATCCAATAAAATTACAAAACAACCGTGTTCTCCCACCATCTCCGGCGACGGCAGCCGTTTACGGCGACAACAAGAGTTTCCAGCAGCACAGGGTGGTTTCTGGTGATGGCGATTGGAGGTGGTTTCGCTAGCGGAGCTTGGACCTGCCCCCTAATTTGACCATTCTGAGTCCAATGGTGTGCTCAATTTTGACCAATTATGCCTCTAATGTAGCAGATCAAACTTAAAGTTTCCAAAAAAACCGGTGACTTGGATTTTAGCTTGCCAGCGGTGGATCCTCAAAATAGATAGAGGTCTTTTGTTTCCCATGATCCTCCGAGCATTTTACTGGCAACAACACATCATTGGTTGTCGGAAAATAGCCGGCTCATCGTGTGACGACCCTCCTTTCAGGCCGTCACCGTAACTTACTATTAACTGGTACTTACTGGCATTTCTTAAAATTTGCGGAACTTTTTTTTTTTTTTTTTTTAACATAAGAAGGAATACTTTCATAATTTGTAACAATAATTTCAAATAAGTGAATCATTAAATTTCTTAAAGCTTTTCTTAATTTTAGTTAAGATAAAACCTTTTAGAAATATCTTTCAAGCTTAATAGCATTTGAACACTTCTTTCAAATACTCTTTAAAAGCCTTTCTAAAACTAGTCATTTCAATTGGCTATCTCATTTGACTTTAAAACCGATTTCGTGAAAAATCTTAAATTCAAGTACATTTTAAAGTCCTTTCAAAATCAATCATTTAAACCGTTATGTTTAAAATTCGTTTATTTGTTGCATGAACTATTGCAACGTTCTAAAACTTAAATACTCAAACCTAGAGTTGTTAGCTGCAACCTTGGTTTTCTTAACATACATATGTACGTATACTTTTTAAACATACATACTTAAAACCTTTGAATCATATAGACATATACATGATTTTTCTTAAACTTATCATGGAAATAAGCTGCGTGGCGATATCCATTCCCATCTCCACCATTCGTCCGCCGCTCACCATTGCCCTTCAAGAATTGCTGATAGGTTTCTTACCTACAACATGAACATATCTGATTAAGCTTTCGCTCAACAAGTAGGAACTATATCTCACAAAATAACTGTAAGTACACATGTATAAATATGCATGAGCTGATTATGCTTGATTATGATGTTTTATCATAGTCTTATTATCTTATCTTATCTTATCTTTCTTACTGATGGGCCCGAGTGCTCACGTGCACCACTTGGCGCGCAATCATCGGGACGTAAGGGTTTGCAAGGTCCCCAACGACCCGTGATTTAAATTGAACGAAAGTGCCTCCCTTGCGAAGGACCCTTTTTTTTGTTCATTTATCTCCCTTGTGGAGTCTGATTACCTCCCTTGTGGAGGCTGGTACGGCACTCAACTGAGTTTCTTCTTATAAGTTCCTCTTGACTTATTAAGGTGTATGCAATATGACCTAGCATAGCATACTATAACATTAAATTAATTTAAGCACATATAATTCATGTGCATTGCTTATGTGTATGCATCATAACATAGCATCGTATACCATACTTAAAGCATAAACATATATATATATATATATATAACATGTGTAAATTTTTCTTTAAAATCTATTCATCTTTGAGGCTAGATTCCTACTTACCCGATTCACAGAGCTAGAATCCACTTTTCGCCAAAAAAATTATTCTATTCTCTTACCCGCTTACTTCTGAAAATAAACCCCCACTGAGAGTGTGAGATTATCTGTCATTTGCTATTCTATTTTAGCAACTTATGAAGGAATCTAACCCTTTTCTTAAGGCCAGTATTCCTTTCCTTTTCTGAAGGATAATTTACTATAAGGATCGATTTGTTAAATCCTCAAAATCTTATTTTCCTTAATTGCCATTACAAATTTGTACTAAATTGATAATTCATTAATTATCTTATCCATATAATAAGTCTAACAATTTAGTTAACTAATTTTGGTAATTAATTAACCCTCTTATTCATATACTAAGTCTACATAAGTTAGTTAATTAATCTTAGTAATTAATTAACTTCCTTAATCATATTCTAAGTCTTAGATAATTTAATTAATTAGTTTTAATAATTAATTAAATTATCATCCATAATACACTTTTAATAAACTTTACTTTACCTCACTTGATGGGCTCAAAATAGTGTTGAGATTCATATTTACCGTTGTAAAATCAAGGGTCTAGTATATCGTTTCTTTACGATTTTCGCTTACATGCTCATTTGAAAATCGTTAAGTTTTATTGGAAAACTACATACGACATTTAACATAAATATAAACCTAATTCACGAATCTCATAATTAACATATTTCGTGAAAATCATATGCCTTATATGACTATCTTAATTAAACTGTAAGCAAGGTTTGTACTTGCCTGAGTTCCGAGCTAAGCGGTTCTGATAGCATCTCGCTTGTCGTGTCCTCCTGCGTATTCCTCAAAACTAATTATGAGAAAAGCTGCAAGCACTATGAATGATCCTTGAGGAACATCGTAGCTTTACACACTCGATTCTGATCTTTACTTGTTCAGTCTGAACCACCTCGATCCGCGTGCAACCAGTACCAGACCATTCTTATCACAATTGAATTTGGTTGAACGGACATCACCATTGCATTCAGCACGTCGAAACGAGTTGGGATATGGTCTCGGATCATCAAACGGGGGTCGATAGCCTGAGAAACAACACCTCGCCGGAATATGGCGACGGCGGCGGCGGCGTACGGCGGCGAAGGCTCCCGGGGAGTTTTTCCGCGGTGGACTTGGGTCCTAACCCCCATAACTTGACCCTTCTGAGTCCATTGGTGTGGTCAATTTCACACCATTCCGCCTGTAACAGTACCCATCGGGACCGGCAACGTCGGTAAAATCCGGCGACTCAAATCTCACATTTTCGGTCACGAAATCTTAAAATTGGTTGAGGGGTTTTCTTACCCACTTCCTTCTGAGTGCTGTGACACCAAAATTACGACGATCCAACGGTTAGATCGTCGGAACCACCTCTTCCCTCCACGGACGACGGTAATGGCTCCGTTTTTCGGCCAAACTGCGACGGTGATGGTGGCTGCTGGTCGGGATCTACTGGGCATCAGCTTCTGAGTCCATTGGTGGGGGCGGTGGCATCCACGACGGCCTGGAGAAAGAGAAACAACGGCGGCGGCAGAGGTGATTCCGGCCACCACAGACGGCGGCGCTCCGGCCATCATTGTGCTATGAAAAGGGATGGGTTTTCTTCGTCTCGCTGCACTGAGTCCATAGGGATTGAAATCATCTGAATCGGAGGTCGGATGACGGAGATATCACGACGGGAAGAAATGGGTAATTTCGGAACTTCCGCCGGCGATTGCGGCTGATTCCGGCAGAGTTAGTGGTCGTGCCGCATGTCATTGAACTCAGCTCGTCGAGATCTTTCTATTGACACCGGCGGTGTCAAAAACGGAGGTCAGAATCTCAACTTAGGTATTTGGCCATTGATGGCTTTGTGAGAGAACGTGAGAGAAGAGAGAGAGAGTGAACGGGAATAAGGGAAAGAAATGGCAAAAATTCTAAAAGTTTCACTATATAAAGTATCTGATTAAGGCAAGATTACGTGCCTGATCTTATCCTCAATTATTTCCTCTAAACAGATTAAATTTATACTAATTAGAGATAATTAATTTAGCTCACGTAATTTAATCTACTACTTACAGTCCAACATTAATTTCTGAGTAATTCAATATTGTTGTATATTTTTTTTACTCGCGTAATATTTCAAACTGTTTCAAGTCTTGAAATTAATTCTAGACTGAACAAATTCTAAATCTAACTTCTCAGCATTCTATCTCGGAAATGACGTTGTTTCTGACGGTGTCAACTCCCGAGCTCACATTGTACCCTTCTGCTATGGGTATTTATCTTGTGACTTTAACCTAACTGTCTGGCAATTAAAGATATTTTTCCTCTTTTAAAATGTCGGTATGCTTTTTTTTATCTGTTGCTAACATTATCTTTGTGTTTGGAGATTCTTGAAATTAAGATTCTCAAGCTATACTTGTACTGAAAATTATTATGCCTTAAAATACGGCGAGAATTTATCGATCGAATTACTTGATCGAAACATGAACTTAACATGAAATCTGCTATAGAATTTAGGAATACAGATATTGATTCCATAAATCCTTCAGTCACATAATATTTTCTAGGAAAATCCTTGGCTTAAATAAATAAATTGTATTGTTTAAAGTCTAAGATTTTCTCAGTCATTACACATCGTCATCCATGGTGACCGAATTATGTAGATTCGGCGACGGTGTTCCAGCGAGAATCGATGGATGATCTTGGATGGGTTTTGTTCCTTTCGTTGTTCTTGTTGTTCCTCAACAATATATATATATATATATATATATATATACATACATACAATGGCTTAGTTTGGTAGTGTTGTAGCATTTAGAAAAATTGTTTTTAATTGTACTGAAGGAAGAACCATCTGTTACAAAAAGCAGCTAAGTGTTTGGTAAAATATAATTATAATAGCTACCCTAGTTCTAAAATCAATATAACATCATTTGGTAAATTATAAAGTTAAATTGATGTGGATAATTAAAAATTTTGACTATATTATATTATACTATAATATAATATATATAATTACAATATAATATGTATTTATTATTATATTTATTATAATATACTATTATTATATAATATATTATATAATTATAATATAAAATATAATAATATCAGTAAAATAATAATTAAAATAATAAATAATAACGATTATATTATAATATATATACATAATTAATATAATACAACAAAACTATCATTAAATAACATATTATATAACTATAATACAGAATATAATAGTATTATTAAAATAGTTAATATAATTACAATATTATGAAATATATTATAATATTACATAAGAAATATTAATATTTTAGTTATAATATAATTAAAAAATATAACTATATTATATTATAATATAATATATTATATTATATATTCATTTTTATATTATATTAGACAAATATATTATAATAATATATTATATAATCATAACGTGTGTAATACACTATAATATATAATAATATTATTAGAATTATAAAATTATATTAATATTTAATTATATTAATTATTATATTATTATTAATATAATAAATATAATTATATCCACACAATATAAAATATAATATATTATAACATAATAATTACAATATCGTATTATAATTATAATATCATATTATATTTATATTATAATTATAAGATCAAATTATTAAAAGAATTATAATATTATTATAATATCATATTATATAATAAAATAATAATATTAGAGTTATTAATATAATTATGATATTATTTATTACGATATTACTATTATATTATATTATATTATATTATATTGTATTATATTATATTATGAGTCTGAATTTTAGATTGAGAAAATTGTAAATTTTAAATTTCATTAGGGGTATTATGGGTATTATGAATGTTTCATTAATTGTACTGTGTTGATTCTCGCACAATCTAAAAGCTAAAGTCGTCTTTAGCGTGCTTCTGATTTTGGCTATAAATTCTTAAAAAATTCTTCAAAAAACACTTTAAAAACCAACTACACTAAAATCAGCTTTTATTATAAATAGAAACTGATTTTAAGAAGAAAAAATAATACGAAACTAAGCCTATATATTTAATTGCAAGTTATATATATATATATATATATATATATATATATATATAACTGGCAATTAAAGAAATAGTATATTTGGACCTAGGGATGCACGTAGGAAGTAAGCGACACCTTTTGAGCAAGATATTAGCGATACAAAACTACCATAATTCTATAGCATAATTTTCAAAAAAAAAAAAAAAAAAGGAAAAAAAATCCTATAGCATACATACGTATGTGCTTGTAGTAAAAAAAGGCAAATATGTAAAACCAAAACTTAATGGGACTATAAGATTTAAGTTTTAAAATTTAAAGGCAAATAATTATTTTAATGTAATACAATACATGATATTATAAGATTGAGTATGAACCCAAAGTAATATTGTAATTAATTACAAACGAGGAGATTTCTGAGATAGAATATCAGATCCAAGTACTTTAGAGATAATCACCTGCAAAGATAAAGTGAATTATAAAAAGAATGTAAGAGATTTATAAGTATGGACGTATTTTGGGGAAATTATTATTATTATTTTTTTTGAGAATATGTTAGAGATTTATAAGTATGCAATATATACATACAAACATACATACATATATATATATATATATATGCGCAACTTACTGATCCTGTTGTTGGTCTTCAGTATTGGTGGAAGTGCTATCTCCTTGTTGGACTTCCCCCTTCCCTGTTTACACATATGGTATAATAATATTTAAATTCCCAACAGAGTGAAAAGAGAGAAAGGTCTGCAGTCTGATTAATTAAACCAACATTGCAAACCAATTGTACAACTGAAAATCATATATCAATTACTAATTGCAACGAAAATCACTGAGAAAGGGACAAAACATTAGGAAAGCCAAAGTATTCAAGTGCCCAGTACTGACTAATTGTGACTTACCTCGAATCCAATCTTGTTTGTATTTGAGGAGATTTGGCAGAGAGATCACCTCTATTTGTCCATCATTTCTGTAACTAAATCTGACTTGTTGCACATGATTAACGCTCACAAAATCTCTTGAAATCATGAATAGCGGTGGCATTAAGTGAAAAACAAGGGTTTTAAGCTTCTTCAGATGTTCTAATCCGGATGGCACCTCTTTCATTTGTGGAAAAGGCCCAAGAAAAAGTTGTTCAATCATAACCAATGCGGATTCCTCTATTATCAACGAACACAGTCTACTCAAGTCTTGGAGATGGAGCTTCTTTAGCTTTGTAAACACTCCTTTCTTGAAGTGAAGTCGCTCGCCGACATATGCGTCGTGACAGATCTCGAGATGCGAAAGATTGTGCATATTCTCAAGGACTTGTAGATGATCCTCTTCCAACTTTGAATAACCAAGCCTTAACTTGACTAGAGTGCTTTGATGTTGTGTGAACCACTGTGGTATCTTCTTCAGATGCCCAATTAAGTTAATGTTCCGGAGAAACTTTGGGGGTGATGACATCAATTCTAAATCAAAAACCACACTTTCACTTGATGAGGCTACAAACAGAGATTCAAGCAGTTTCATATTCTCAACACAGCGACACAGATTCCTCCAGTCTTCACTTCCCACATTAGAAATTCCCAAAGTCCTCAGTTGTGTCAAGTTACCTAATTCTTTGAACAATTCCTTGTCTCCTTCCTGGTCAACCTCAATATATAAAATAACTTCTGCAAGGCTTTCAAGAACCCAATTCCTCCCACCACTTTTATTCCTCGAGAGCCATAACTAAAGCCATTTCTTTCGACCTTGTGTTCAATATTCAAAGCATAAATATTTCTCAACTTACGAAGCCTTTTCATTGTGCCAGCAGCTGGTAGCTCGTACACCAATGAATTCCTTAGATCCAATGTCTCCAAGTTTTCTAACCTCTCTATGGACCATGGAAGCATCTTGACTTTTGTTCCCCGCACACTCAGATATCTCAAGTCATATAAATTTCCAATATCATCAGGGAGGCGATCGAGACATGGCGCGTCTTCGAAATCAAGTACTTTCAAGAACTTGAAACTTGTCCCAAATACGGGCACAACATTGTTGAGCGTCTCATCTCTGCGAAAAACAAGAACAGAATGGACAGAAGGAAATATGATTCCCCGCAAATCATCATTTGAGCTGTTGATCATGATTGATAGACGTCGATTGATTCCTCTAAATGCTCGCTCATTACTACTTCTTGGAAAAACTTGACAAAAACCAACTTCCTTTGTCTTTTTGAGAATGATCTCGTGCAAAAGATCATGGACACGACACACTTTAGCTCTTCCAGTCACGTCAAGCTCTGGTGCTTCAACCAAACTTCTATTTATTAGCTCATTCATATATCCATGTGCAACGTCTTCTAATGTCTTACCCTCAATTGCTTTAACAAAACCCTCAGCTATCCATTCTCGAATTAACCTTCCATTCCGTATAGAATGGTGCTGTGGAAACATCCCAAAGTACAGAAGGCAACATTTAAGGTAGTAAGGCAAATCATCACAACTTAGAGACAATATTTTTATTGTACTTGTTAAATGAACATTAACCTCCAATTCTGAAATGAGGATGGCATTGAATCTTGTCCACTCATTGTTGGTCTTGCTTTTTGTTGATAGAAGACCCGCTATTACTACAATTGCAAGAGGTAGACCTTCACATCTTTCAACAATCTTATGAGAAATATCCTCTAATTCCGTAGGGCATTGACAATCCGGTTTGAAAGTCCTCTTACAAAAGAGTTCCCAAGACTTTTCTGTGGGCAAACATTTCATTTCGTGGACGAGGACGAAGGGCAAACTTCTGCGAAACTCTGCCACCTTCTTGTTTCGCGTTGTCAACATTACTTTTCCACCAACTCCATCATTGAACAAGGCACGTTCGAGGTCGCCCAAAAAAATCTTCTTTCCAAACATCATCGAAGATCAAAAGATACTTCTTGTCTTTCAGGAATTCTCTTAACATATTTGTGAGCTTTTCCTCATCCATTGTATGAATTTCACTAGGAATAAGGGCTTTAGTCGAGTCAAAAAGCTCCATTACCAAGGCCCTCAGTATCACCTCTTTCTTATACGGTTGAGGCACTTGAACCCATGCATGACATTGAAACTTTGCTTGCACATGATTATAAACTTGTTGGGCAAGAGTTGTCTTCCCCGATCCTGCCATGCCAACCACTGGGATGACTTTGCTTTGGGATGACTCATCTAGCAAAACACGAACCAATTCATCTCGAGCAGATTCAATACCCACGAGATCATCTTCGTGAAGGTACCAAGATGCCCTTTGAGGGTCGTACGAAGTAACAACATTTTGAACAACAGTACTTGAGGACCCTAGTTGTTGAGTGGAATTTACAAAGCCATACGTTTGACCTCGATCACGGATTTTGATAAGCCTCTTCTTTAAGTTTTTTATCTGCCAGACCAAGTCACGTTGTTGATTTATCCCCAGGCAGCGGAAAGGTGAAAACCAAGCAATTTCGCGCAGCCATTCAACAAATCCCCATTGATGGTCATGGCATGGCTTTTTTGCCATATGATGTGTGTATTCCGTGAGAGCATCTTGTACTGCGAATGAGACTTCCCGTAGTTCTTGCACCCATGATTTAGCACCATTACTGACTTCGTTTCCTTCGGTTTCAGCCTTTTTATCAGCATCCTTTATGAAATACAAGATTCTCCCCAACTCACGCTCAATTTCCCCAACGTCTTCATCAACACCTTGCAACAAGCTCACTTCTTTGGTCAACAATGAGAGCAGCTTGTCTTTAACAAAGCTCTACTATAATCTCTGCCATGCTCGCTTAATTCAGTTGACAACAATCTCTTCCTAGCACTCTGCATAAGAGTTGGTATAACTTTTCATTATTATCCTTTTGTTGTGAGTACGTTATTCATCAATTGTGTTAATTCAGCTCAACTTTTTTTAACAAAAGAAGTTGAAGGAAAAAAATTGACAGTATGGACTTTAGCGTATCCTAATTTTTTTTGTTATTAAGTTATTTTGATGGAGTTGGAAATAGAGGTTATCCTTAATGTAAGACTACGTCCTCTTTCCTGTTGCAGTTTTTTCAACTATAATCAAGAAGTTACAAGAGAAAATTCACACAATTCTCAACTATCTGTGTTTTTCTCAATCCACGGAATCCTCTATGTAAGGCAATAAATCGTCAAGGTAATTAATTATACTGCAAAACTTAACAACTCTCAGACAATGTACTCGGGGATGATAATCGATTTGACCCCCTTTAACCCTTTCCTACCAACCGGCACAAGTTGCAGTTGAGGATGTCTGGAGATTAGAATTGGGTTTCAAAGTTGTTATGTCAGAATTCTTGGAGGTTTTGATGTTCAGGATTTTTTGATTTGATACAAGTCATAGAGGAAGTTCTAGATTTAAAAAACGTGCCAGCTAACAAGTGAGTTTCATTGATCTACTTACAGCGGCATGCTGGCAACAACCTTAGGTAGCACATACTTATTCTGGCAAGGCCAATATGGCAAGAAGATGAAGATTTTAGAGTTTGAGAAGAGAGATGAGAAGAAAATTGAGGGATAAAAGTTGGACTTTATAAGAGATTGGGCTTTCATCTTAATAGGTCAACATATTAAGTGGGTGGTTCAATACCCTTATATGCCTGTCGTTATGTCTATATTTAGATGATGTAAAACTCGGGTTTTTACCTTCAACACACCACCGTAAGATAGTGTTCTTATTTTCGGAGTCACCAATCTTGTATTGAATGGATCAAACTTCTCGTTTGAGATGGTAAGACTCCGATACAATTTGAGAGGGACTCTTTACAGGAACACCACAAAATTAAGGCTTAGATTGACTTGTACCCAAAAACAAACTAATCGTAAAAATACTACAGCCACATTAACACATTATATTTAGAATAAAAAACATACCCTTAATATACCAGTCGGTCCATTTACACGATTGATACTATAGTCAGCATCCACTGCCAATCGAAAATTATAAATCGATAACCACCGTGGTTGATGATTGGCATCCAACCATAATACCACTAGTATCCGACTGTCATGACCGAGAAATTAGTCGAAGAAATTATTGTATAAGATGAAATTTTTAGGAATTCTCTATATTATAAATATGAATTCATTTAAGATAAGTATTTATTGATATTAATATTGAATACCAAATGATAAGCTAAATATCAGAAATTTATGAACTATAATGCAGTTACCGAATTTCAAACTGTAATAAAAAAGAGGCATGGAACGCTGTGCTATTCTCACAAACGGGCAACCACATGACTATTAAGTTTAACAAATGAAAAAGAATATAAAAACATCAATTCTTGGGTTTTAGAAACAATCAGAATGAAGAATGGACGAAAAAGGGGTTCGGAATGCCAAGTCGAGAAAATGAGGATTTTCGACCGATTAGGGTTGACCGAGTCAAAATTTTATTGACCAAGAGTCAACCAATAGGGCACTCTTGAAAAGATAGTCAAGGTTGAGTAAAGTTGACCAAATTGACTAATTGTCTGAAAAACGCAAGTAAAACGTGCACTATATGGGAAATAAACTAAATCAAAATAAGATAATTATTAAAAATGAAAAGTTGATATTTAAAGTGATTAACGGATGGAGGGCTGAGATTAGGACACATGGAGAGAAGGAGATGGCCAGCCAACACTTATGGGAGAAGCAAATAAGATATTTTAATTTTTTATTTTTTTTATTTTTGTGAAAAAGACCATAGAAAATGGCAAAATAGCACCTAGGTCCCTCATTTCTTATTGACCGGTTTTATAAGAGAAAAATACAAGCAATATGTTAATTTCCATGCAAGTAAACAGACAACACTTTGCCAAAGAGAGAGTGGAAAAAAGAATTCCTAAAGTGAGGAAAACGAGTTCAATTTGAAATTGGCGGAAAGCTACTGTTGATTAGCATCACTAGAGCTTTCTCTTCATTCTTCTAAGGTAAAATTTCAATTTTTCTTCTTACTTTTTACCATAGGTGCACAACCATGAATAGTAGAAACCATGAAAATATTTTGCTAAGGACAATAATTTGCTTATGGATTTTATGGGGACCAAAAACCTAATCTCTAAGGATAAATTCTCGATTATTGGGTTATGTGTTTAGCGTTTTTTGTTTATGGAGAATTCTTATAAGAATAGTGATGAAACCCTAGAACTTATTGATGTTTTTGATGATAAAAAGAATGAGAAAGGTTGTGATATGTGGTTGAAAGGTTGAAACAATAGATAAAACGAGCTATGGTTAGCTCGGAAAACACAAAAAGTGGGTGAAACTTTGCCAAAATTTAGTTTGAAAATTTGAACCAAACTCGGTTATAATTAGGAATAGGAGGAATGAGATGTGTAAAATAAGTTGATTAAGTGATCAAAGATGTGTGAAAAACTAAAACAATGAAGATTCTATGTTTCGGACCAAAATAGAAAACTAGGTTATTGACCCGAAAATTGTATCTGGCACTATTTTGGCTAGAGGATCAAGATAGAAGCTTAATTTTAAAAAGTTACCACCATGAAGTTAAGGAAAATTTTGTTTCGAACAACTTTTATGAAAGAACTTTTTTCCCAAAAATGACCCTACACGTCAGTTTCGGGCCAATTTCTCAAAACATGTCTAGAATGGTGGTTTTAGCAAAGTATGCATGGGTTTGGTGCACATTGGTGATATAGGAGATGTTTCGGTCCGAATACCAAATATGAAAATAGTATATCTTTTCGACAATAAGAAGTGCCGTTAAGAACGCTTTTTGAAAAACTTGTTATGCAATATTCTCCTAAGATCAACGGTATATTGCGCAAAACATCGCAGTAAGAAAAGAGAAATAGGAAATTAAATAGGTTTATGAAATAAATATGAAACCTAAGAATTTTAGACGCGCCATGTGCACATCGTGAAAATAACATTTATGGAATTACGGATTCGAGTCAAAAGGTATAGTTATTACTGGTCTTAAATTATAAATCTAATGATCGAGAATTTATATTATAGGTTCAGTTGGTATCAGAGCAATAATCTACCTCCCATCCACATTTTTTTATGCATCCGATTCTTTACAGCCCAAGTAAGTCCTTATTCTTTTGAATTTAGAATTTAGTGTATGAATTTTATTTTTACATAGGATATACATAATGGTTCGAACAAGGTGATTTTCGTCAACTCCACGTGGTTTGCTTAGAGGAACTAATTGTGGACCAGAAAGGAAAAGACGGTTGCACAGTCTATCCCTGAAGTCGGAAGTGGTACTTGTTCCACCATCTGCACTTGCCCCTCCAGAGGTACCTCTAACAACTCTATAACCCATTAGAGCAGCTGATCGACCCCTAATAGATAGGAAAATGCAAATAGCCATGATTAGGGACCTAATAAGATTTAGGGTTGCTGCAGGAGTTACTTTTTCACTTCATGGGTGTAACCCACCCATCTATGACGGTCAACCTCACCTGACTGGATTACAAGATTGGCTACACAAGATTGAATATCTGATGGTGGCTTGTGATATAGAAGAGAATGAATGGGTGGTTCTAGCAGCATGCCTAGTAGAATCCAATGCTAGACAATTTTAGAGATGTATGGTAGAATGAAGGAACGCACAAGAGGTGCCATGGGAAAACATTTTTAGTTTATGATTAGCCCAATTTCCACATAGAGGAGTACCAATATCCGAGGTACCACATACAACGATAGCACCATAACCAACCTCTACATCACAAGCCCAACCACAGACTGGTGAAATTGAATTTATGAGTAGTGGAGTGTGGACAAATGAGCAATGGATGCACCATGTATTTTGAAAATGCTGCTAGATGTTTAATGTGAAATCATATTTATGGATGTAAATATGCAATGTAATGAAAGTAAACTGTATGAGACAACGACGCTATACTTGGCAACCTCAAGTCACAAAGTATGTTAATGTATCCGAAATACTATTATGTTAATGACATATGAACAATAATGATATGCAAATGATAGGTTGAATATATGACCACATTTAACGAAAATAATTTTGAAGTTAAAATTGTTTTTGTAAAAGAATTTTAAATGATAAAAGTTTTATTCCGTTAAAATATTTTAGTATCTATTTTACTATTAAGGAAGAAAAAAATTGTAGCCTAAAACTGAGGTTTATAGTTTTAAAATAATAGAAGTTAAATATGATCGCAGTAATGATTACCAGAGGTAAAGGTTATGACACTGACACACCGACAGTAATACTAAACAACCTAATAAGATTTTTTCACTGAAATGCTAAAAAATTATCATAATTCACCAAAATCACACAACACACAATAAGAATCAATCACGAACAATAGAGAAGCACATGTAAATTAAACAAAAAGGAAAAAAGCTCCCTTCAGCGGTTGGTACCACCAAAATATATACCCACTAGTATCATGACAGGTATCCACTAGGAACGACCATTGTTGCTAGAAGTACAACCATGGCCACTATAAAAATGTCCAAAAAATCATAAATGATATACAGAGAAAAAAAACTTGACAAAATCCACAACAAAAACAAACTTGACATCAAAACAACAGCAACAAAAAAAACCATTGAATCGTTGACATCACGGCTATCAAAGACTAGAATCAGGTTAGAAAAGAGAGTCTTTGAAAAAAAAAATTAGAAAAAAAAAAAAAGCAAATTCACTACAATAAAGAAGAGGTGGAGATCGGCCGTGAAGAAGACCTCAAAATCTTCCCGCTTAGTGGCTGTGACAGGAGAGATTCCGTAACACTTGGTCTACACCAAGAGGATCCGTACGACCGCAAAGGTTGAGAAAAGAGACAGAAAGAGATGAGGAAGAAGGAAAACCTATCCGAATGAAAAAATTTTAATGTTGCGTTTGGTTGGTAGATTCATACCATGATTAGAATAATAGTTCGTGGTTCGCTAGCTACAACATTTTCTCCCATAAAAATACACATAAATTGAGAATGATTCTGAATCATGGTTCTTAATGTATGAACCAAAGGTCCACTAATTCATTTTAGGGTATTTTAGACTTCTTACTCTAAGTTTTATTTCACTACATGGCATAAAATAGATGAGATTGGACTTCTATCGTAAAGGTCAATCTGTTAAGTGAGGTGGCCTGATTCCCTTATATATTTGTAATTATGTTTATATTTAGACAATTTGGGACAAAGGTATTTCTATTTGCACCCTTAATATTCATAAATACCCCCACCAAATCATAATGTATTTTTATTATAGTTCCCTTACAATAACATTACGTTAAAACCAATTAAAATTACTCTTAAACCCATTAAGAATTATACACCTTCAAATTTTTCCCCATATCAGTTATAAATAGAAATATTGGTTGATTCTTATATCCGACACATGGTTTACAAAATTATTCCATTTTCGATAAAGTTCGATTGCTAATTTTTTTCTCTTTCTTTGTTTTTTCTCTTTGTTTTTGTTTTTGAGGAGAGCTTTTTTCTTGCTTTATGCTTGTGTATCATGACCGTTTTTCTTCTCTGCGTACAACGTTTTTTTTCTTTTTAGAATGTGAAAAGTTTTGTTTTTTGTTAAGATTTGATAATTATTTTTTATAGAACAAATTAAAATAAAAGTCGGGGTGGGTGTGTAATTAAGAAGGTTAAATTCAGTAAATGGATAAAACCTGTTAAATATTTGTTATAAAATATCAATGAATTTGGGGTATAAATAAATTTTGAACCACTCTTTACCTTATCAATTTCTTCAAATTTTACAGCAAGGCAATCGTTCCGTTGACGATTATGCCACAAAATGTTTCCTTCTTTTCACTCGATAAAGAAAAGTGTTGCGCTCTAAAATATGAAAAGTGACTCAAAACACCCGTGAACTAATTATGTTATTTCATAATACCCCATGAACTATTAATTTTTTGTCAACTTGTCCTCTAATTTTTTAAAAATTAAGGATAAGTTAACACAAAAGTACAAATTTAAGGAGACAAGTTGACAAAATAAATAAAATGAGAGACAATTATAAAAGTATACGTACTGCCACGTCATTAGTTGATCAGTTTTATAAATGTAAAGGTTATTTTGAATTAGTATACATAATTCAGAGAGCAAAATCTAGAGACATGTTGAAATATTGTATAAAATTTATGGAGTATTTATGAAATTAATGCTTCACTTTTCATCAATAAAAAAAGAAAATATTAATAATTTTGTAGTTAATAAAGAAACCGAAAAAAAAAAGTGCTCGATGCTTCAAAAGCTTACCTCAGCTTTCTAAAGTTCAGAAGACTTGATCCGATTCGACTTTGGCCAACATCGCCGAGACAGAAAATGGAAAATATTACTGTATCAGAAAAAAATACCTCATGAGCTGCAATAACAAAAAAAAAAATTAAAAAAAAAAAAAACAGAAGAAGAAGAAAAAGATAGAACTCAACTTAACTAGAAGTTTGGATAGAACTTACGTTTTAAATATCCACACTTCGATACAATCTGCAGATGTATAAAATGAGACAGGTATTTTTAATATTAGAACTGAAAAAAAAACAGAGATCTGTTGGAGTTTTAGAGAGAAAATATCTGTAATTTCCACTGCAATAAGCCTTGCTTCTTCATTAATTAGCTATATATGATTAGGGATCAATAGTAACGATTCTTATCTTCATCGGCCATTCTCAAGATTCTAATTTTCGTCTCTCTACTTTTCTTTCCCTCCATCCTTTTATTTCTTTGTATCGAAGTTTTTTGTTTCTTCCATTCAAAAATTTTCTTTGTTCAGTAACCCACGAAAGGAATGTATGTACTACAATAGAAAAATAACTTGCTTTTTTTTTTTTCCTTTCCCAAGAACTTTCAGTTAACTACTCAGTTTAGTTAGTTTATTCAAAGAATTCTATATATTAATAGTGCAAGTCCTACTTTATTCCTAGTGTGATAGTAACACAGAAGCATACAAATTAATTTTCATTCATCTTGTCAAATCCTTGGATCTTGGACAACCTACTTTCAATTTCGAATAAGATCATCAAACGGCAGAGAAAGTTCTCTCAACGTAACCATGACCTTTGTTCGATGCTATAACATTAAATTTTTCGCATATAATATATATATACAAATACATATATAAACTTTTTTGTTATGATTTTTCGTACTGCACATAACGTATAGAAGTGAGAAACATGGCATATAATTCATTTAATGTAATTTTTTGAAATGTGTAACGCTAAAAAAATTATTTATTTCCTATTATTACACTTTTACAACATAAGTGATCTTACGATGAATAAATCTCAGATTATATTTATGATTTCTATATGTTATATGGAAGTATGGAGGAGCATAGGCAAGTGCTAAACACATATTTCGAAGACTTCATGCCACATTATATCGTATCCATTATATATAAAATATATATATACTACAAATATATTGATCATCTAATGGAATATTGTAACATTTTAAAAAAATATTTTATAGGCGGGCACTAGCACGAACACGCAAAGCACTGGGACAAGTCAGACAGTTGAAGTGGGACTATGGGGAGGGCCCGGTGGTAATGCTTGGGACGATGGGTCCTATACTGGAATTCGAGAAATCAATCTTTCTCATGGTGATGCCATTGGTGCCTTTAGTGTGATTTATGATTTGAATGGCCAGCCGTTTACAGGGCCCACACATCCAGGAAACGAACCCACTTTTAAAACGGTGAAGGTTAGTAGTTTCTTTCTTTCTCTTTTTCCTTCACTTTTTTAGCTAAAAGAATGTTATTGCACTACCATGTATTAAATCAAAAGGCTAATTTTTGTGGTAGGAGCTACTATTTTTCCCTACCAGTACGTGGAATTGGCTGTTTGATTGACTTTTTAACAATTTCATCTATAATTAGAAACCGTCTTATGTGGCTTAATTGCTGCAAATTTTTAACATGGATACTCACAAATCAGACGGTTAAATATTCAAGGGAAGAAATAATAGTTTCGAATACCGCCAGGATAAAGGAACAGTTCCTACACGTAAAAATTTCCATTAATAAAATCACAATGAAAATATATATAATTTCCTTTTTTTTTCTTCCTTAATCTTTGAATGCAGATTACACTGGATTTTCCAAACGAATTCTTAGTGAGCGTGAGTGGATACACTGGTGTGCTTCCTCGACTGGCTACGGGGAAGGATGTTATACGCTCACTAACATTCAAAACCAACAAGAAAACCTATGGGCCATATGGAAGGGAAGAAGGCACACCTTTCAGTCTCCCAATTGAAAATGGTTTAATTGTTGGATTCAAAGGAAGAAGCGGTTATGTTGTGGATGCCATTGGCTTTCACTTGTCACTTTAAGATCACCAATGTAATAATTATTAATGGCGTCTCTATATATATATAGAAGATGTCTTGGCATTCTGTTTAATTACCAATAAATTCAAATCTCCAAGCGTACCTTATGGTTATTTGTCAGTTTAACTGACTATTATAGCCATGATATAGGTATAAGGAGTTATTTGAGATGTGTTTGTAATGTTTAAAATAAGCTCTCTATGTAGAGTTCTGTGTTTGTAATATGTGATGAAGTTGCTGTGGTGTTTGAATTAAGCTCTACACATAGAGCTAATTAAATAAAATCCAGCAAGAATGTTTAATATTTTAAGTTCTTAAATTGTCATTTTCTTCAATATTTTTGCTTAATTTATTCATCAGATATATATATTTTTTTAAATACCTTTAATATGTACGGATTCATGATATTACCCCTCCAAGTTAATGCCTGACAAGACCTTCAAACATTTTCTTGAAGCAATTATTGGGATCGGAAGCATTCTTCTGAGCAGGTGATGTGTTCTTTAGTTCGGAGTGACTTGATTAACATATCGTCGATGCATACTTCTATAGTTTTTCTACGTAAACCTCGGAATGTTTTGTTTACCAACGTTTGGTTGTAGATCTTAACGGGTTCTTAAGTTGGAAAGATGTGATCTTGTAATAATACATCCCTCGTTCAATAGCGAAAGCAGTATTCTCTTGGTCGTCAAAATGCATGAGGATCTAATTGTGACAAAAAAAAAAAAAAAAAGTGCATCCGAAACCATTTTAGTGCCTGACAATGGCATCCTCTAGTCAATCTATATGTTGCTACGAGAAACTATTCTAAGTCCATTTGGTAACTAAATAGGTCCAAATAGTTTGAAAAATAAGCTCACTCTTTTCAAACCTTCTATTTAAAATCACAAAAATTCAAAGTTTGAACCTATTTACCAAACGGGGTCACTACAATAAGGAAAACCGTTGAGGATTAAATTTTGAGGTAAAGTCTACCCTATTGACATTGATGAAAGACAAAACATGCAAATGTGTGTTGACAGTCGTGCTGTATATCAACAAAACTACTGTTCGGTACAGGTTTCCTATTTCTAGATTAGATGACTTACTAGATCAGCTTAGTGGGGCACGGTGTTTAGCAAGCTGGATTTGAAGAGTGGCTATGAATGGGCCATTTGATTTTTCTAATGTACCCAGTACCTTCATGCGAGTGATAAACCAGGCACTACGGCCTTTCATCGCTAAATGTGTCGTCATTTCTCTATGGAAGTATCGGGCTTTGACTCTTTCAAGGAATTATTTAGTACCGATCCTTTCTTTTCTCTTATATTGGCGAGTGTACAAGCAGGGAAGCGGTCAAATTACTTGTTGCATGATGGGTTTCATCTTAAAGGACACTAATTATGTGTTTCAGATTAATTGCTGTTTAAGGACCTAGATTATCAAGGAGTTACATGGAGAGGGTCATGTGAGACGTGATCGTACATTACAGTGGGCTACAAATACTGAATTATGCATGCCTTTGTCTATCCTCACTGGTTATGTGCGCTATGGTACAACAGGACAGGGCCCCTAAGAAGTAAAAGACAAGAAAATGAAACACGGAAACCATTCCATACAACAGTATGGTATCCGTAAACAAGAATGAAAAGAATGAGAAATACAGAATGAAGTCATTGAGAATTCTGTACTCGGCTATATGATATGAATGCATGTATGGGTATGCATAATTATTGCATCTGTTATGACCTATTGATACTTGCTGAGCGAAAGCTCATTAAGTTTGTTCATGTTGTAGGAAGCACAGGTAAGGCACCGGCTCCCTAAAACTTGATGTTGGGCATGCAGAGAGGGTGTAGCAGCGAAATGTGGGCAAGTGGGTTGTGGATGCATCACGTGTTTTGGAAACGCTGCTCAACTTTATATGTAAAATAAAATAGTGTTTTATGTATTTTGATGACTAATGTAATAGAATGTTGTCAGAATACTGCAGCATTTTAACATACATGGTAAGAATGAAAAAAAAAATGGCCTGAGATTTTAAGAAGTTATAACTAGCGTTGTCATAGAGGGTAAGAAATTGTAAGTATGAGCATAGAATGATGACCAAAAATTAACGTCGTCACACTAATTATGTGTTTCAGATTAATTGTTGTTTAAAGACCTAGATTATCAAGGAGTTACATGGAGAGGGTCATGTGAGACGTGATCGTACATTACAGTGGGCTACAAATACTGAATTATGCATGCCTTTGTCTATCCCTACTCAACTTTGGAGATATACTAGCATATGCTTTCCTCCTTTTCTTGAAAAAGTGGAATATTGCTTATCAATGGATATGGAACTATATTATACGAGAGTATGCCAAATAATAATATATTTTAGTACTTTACCGCGGTTCATGGTAGCATGGTGGTAAAGATTGTTAGAAAAATGGCTTGTTAAGCCAGACTCATTTTGAGGCTCATTTTAGAAAGGGACTCAATTAGATTTTGAGATTATTCATACACTCAAAATGGATATTGGGTGAATGAAAAATTAATGTTCTAAGTATGTCACTTAGAGTGGTTAAAGTAGTTGAAAATTGTAAAATTCTCACATTGGCTAGGAATGAAGCCTTAGTGGTATTTATAAGTGATTGCACTTTGAAACCTGGATAAGCATGTATACTAGAGAGGCTCTTACATGCACAGGGGAGTGCGAATCACGGTCCCGATAGGTTAGGGGCATGTGTGCGCCCTTGACCTACGAACATGAATGTCGGACCAGAAACCCGCTCTGTGCGGGCTTTGTTTTGCAATTTTTTCTTTTTATTTTTTTTCAACTGAAATCTGAAACTGCTGCATTAGTGCATGATTAACTCTGCATTAGTGCAGGGTCTCAAAAACTGCAGCATTAACCAGCATTATTGCTTGGTTTATAGACATCTAACCGCCGAATGTGGACGTACCTTGGAGTAGGTTCATCAAGGGCTATAACCTATGTTTTAATCCCCATTAATTCGAGAATAAAACCGGATTTATACACCATAATGTCATGGTGTAATACCCAAATTTTAGAGCCTATATAAAGACCATACTCCACATGAACAAGACACACCAATTTCGAGTATTCTCTTCTCCTCTCTCTTGGTTTCTCTTTTGTTTGCGAGTTCTTTGTGCGTTTTTCCTTTTGTTATGTGTTTTTGGTGATAGAGGAAAGGTACAATTCTAGTTCGTTGAGACGGTTCTGATAGTGCGTTGTTCTACCGTTATCGTCGTTGTATCCTGGGAGACGGACGTCCAACGTTACCTCAAGCACTCACCGGAGGGGACGAATCTGTTTTAAAGAAAGCGTGATTCACGTGTCTTGACATCCTTACAATTTATTTTTCCAAGTTTAGTAGAAAGGTTGAATTTGTGTTGAAACAATTTTTTATATTTTATTATTACAATAAGTTGTTATATATTATTTTTCTTTGTATTATCCATATTATTACTAACAAAGATATCCTACTTAGATTCTTTTCTTCTATTCGTTCAAGGTTCGGAGTAGTGCTGAAACTTTGGACGGGCCGCCCGTGACCACCGAAAAGTCCGATTTTTTGCCCGATGACCGAACCCGATCTGCCCGGAAATTCGGGCTGCCCGGCCCGTGCCCGAAAATTCCCATGGACGGGCTTCGGCGGTGAAGCCCCGCCTGCCGTGCCGGGTGCCGGGCTGCCCGATGCCCGACCGGCTGCCCGAAATTTTTTTTTTTTTTTTATTTTTATGTTGTTTGAAATAAGTATTTGTATAATTACAATGTGTTATGTATATTACAATTTGAAATATGAAATGAACACACGACACGAACGATATATAAAAAAATTTACTTCTTCATTGATTTTTAAATTTGTAATTCATGATTGCCTCATTAAAAACCTTACCAAGAAAAACCCAATTGGGATAAAAACTTGGTAAGGAAAAAAGACCGTTTTTTTTCAAAATTCGGGCAAATTTTCGGGCTAACGGTCACAAAAAATCGGGCTTTTTTCGGGCACGGGTTGAAATTCGGGCAACGGTCACCATAATTCGGGCAACGGTCACAAAAAATTCGGGCATTTCGGGCATGTCGGGCAACTTCGGGTATTTGCCGGAAAATTCAAAAAAAATCCGGCGAACGGCGGGGGTTCGCTTCTCCACGGCGGCGGGCTGTCGGGGCACACCATTTTCGGGCTACGCGAGCCCGTGCCCGAAGAAAAAGCATTTTCGGGCGGCTAGGGGGGCCTGCCCGCCGAGCCCGAAAAAATTCGGGCATCGGGCATGCCCGCTGCCCGAAAGTCCAGCACTGGTTCGGAGTCATACCGCACATAAGAATTGAGCTTTGGCATTAACTATGTGTTGCTAGAGCCCATGAACTTTGGGCCGACAATAGTTATTTTTAAAAAAAAATACGTGATTTATCATGATTTTGTATAAATTTATTATTTATTTTATTTTAAATAATCAGATATTATTGTGGTCTTCATAAGAATTGAGCTTTGGCATTAACTATGTGTTGCTAGAGCCCATGAACTTTGGGCCGACAATAGTTATTTTTTTAAAAAAATACGTGATTTATCATGATTTTGTATAAATTTATTATTTATTTTATTTTAAATAATCAGATATTATTGTGGTCTTTTATTTTTTACTTATTAATTGAATAAAAATTATTTATTTTTCAGTAAAATGACATAAATAATATATTCTTTTTTTATCATTTTGAGTGATATTTCTGATTTTTTCTCTTGTTTTTAAGGCGTAGGATCAGAATACTTATCATACACTGGTGGTCCGAGTAGAGGCGTAAAAATACCAATAATATCTTTTTTTTAATTAAATTATATTTTATTATTATTATTTTTTGTTTGAAATGTTCTTCCAATGGGTAATTTTATGATACAGCACATATAATCAAACATCAAAAACCAGCACAGAAAAAAAAAAAAAGTACCCGCTGTAGATTCCCCCTAATTAAATAGTCTTCGGAAAACTGTAATGAATTAGAAAATCTTTCAAAGAAAAATGCCGTGTGGGGTTGTAGCTAGCCAAATGGGACAAATAATATTCTCTTTTATATTGGTGAAATATGTTTTGCTAAGGACACTAATTTAAATATTAATTTTTATATATTAACTGATGTAATATGTGAGTTATTATATTTGTATTAATAGATGTAATTTCTTATTATTAATTAACGTGGTGATATTTTAAACACCTACTAATGTGAAAATGACAATTTATATACCATATCAGTTAATACATAAGAGTTGAGATTAAAGTTGGTGTCTCTAGCATTATTCTCTCACAAGATATGATATGTTTTTTGATTAATAAAATTGCAAAATTTACTCTTAAGACGTATATGAGTCTAGATTTTTATCTTTCATTTTTAATTAATTCTTTTTTGTTAGTATAGTTATGTGACTAAAAAAGTTATTACTAAGAATGAGGATTAAAAATCCTAAGTCATTCATTTTTAAGAAGTATTTGTTTTCTTTTCCCTTTTAAATATGTTTTCTCACGATCCATCCAATTACGGTTATGATGTGAGGTTTCTGATTGTTGGTCAACTGGTAAGAGACTTGCAAACTCAACCGTTATATATATATATATATATATATATATATATATATATATTAATTATAAGCAACTAAAATTTTTCTGAAATAGAAAAATGATGATTAATTTCTCCACAAGAGGATACAGAAACTATTGAAATAAAAATTATAGACTTACTTAAAAATGTTGTCAGAAAAAAAAATGAAGTGTTATAGATTTATGAAACTAAATTAAATAGTCAATTAAAAACTATTTAAAGTAAATAGTTGTTTACTGTGAAAATATTCTTTTTACAACTTGTAAAAATATTTTTTTTCATGTAAATTTTTTTTTTTATGACAGGTAAAATATTTATTTCATGTCAAAGATATTTTACCAATCATAAATGAAAAATTTATATAATAAACTATAGTGCAATTTACTTAATTTAGTATCATAACCCTACTATTTACTACAATTTTTTTTTAAAAAAAAACACAGCATACATAATTAATTTTTTATGCATATATATTGAAATATGGCTTAAGTTTGTAAATATTTCATACACGGCCTAATTGTGTAATAATATTTCAAAAACGTATTATATAATTACTTTGCTGACCTATATATCATTTTTTCAAAAAATAAAAATGTTGCTCTGTGTTTTCCTATTGACGACATAAAAAAAAAACAATAAATCATTAAAAACTAATAACAAAGACTTTTCATTAAGGTAATTACAATATCATTAAATAAATGACAATTTAGTTATGAAACAGGTAGATAACGACCCTACTTCAAACGTTAGAGTGTGTCAATAAAATAAAGATTATATTATTACATGAATTAGTTTACATAAACCTTAAAAACAATATTTAAAACATATATGTTTAAACCAAACAAAGACAACGCTCCTGCAGATGTTAGTTCATTTCATTAAAGTAAAGATCATATCATCATAAAAATATATATATATTTTTTTTATTGACTACAAATTTTGACGGTAATATATATATATATATATATATATATATATTTTAGGGAGGCAATGCATCAAAAAATATTGCTAGGAGGAAAGAAAATGGCAATACACATGTGACATCCTATAGATGAATGAGGTTGCTAATTATAATTTGCAAAATTTAAAAAACAGTATACGTTAATTAAGGGTATTATATTTACGTGTTAAAATTTAATTCAAAATCTAAAGCTGTTCAATTATGAGAAAGATATGAAAGTTACCAATAAAAACATTGTGAACGTTGGTCCATGTATTCAGAATCATGATTCAAAACTATTCTTAATTTACGTGTGTTTTTTGTGAGAAAAATACTGTAACGAATCACAAATTATGATTCAAATCAGGCACGAATCTACCAACCAAACATGCCATAACAATCAAATTAAGGGTAATTTTAGGGTGCTGAAAAATATAATCCAAAACATCAGAGCCATATAAATGATAATATTTGTAAAAAAAAAAGCTAAGCAATATACTAATTCAGCCCTAAAAAAAATGTCATAACTGTGTAAATTTTACAAAGAGAGAACCAAAATAATTCCGCCACCAACAAATTATGAGGCCCAATATTCAATTCAAGGCCCAAGAAACTTTAAACTGGAGTTAGTGGGGTGCGCCAGGCCCGCACTTTAGTGCAACGCATGGGCGACGCTTGAAGGTCCCAATAGCAAGCTACTGTAGTGGGCCCTCCCCCTAAAAAAATTAATTTAATATCATGTGGGTGAATCACCCACGTATCAGATATTAAACTGATAAGAACAGATACTACACTTGATCTTAGCCAAAAGGCCGAGAAAGGTATGCTTTCTCCATTTTTCAGCCCGTAATTTATAATGGCTCTTAGGCTCCTCCTCCTCTTAACCAAGCGATATGGGACTATATGTAAAACGCCTATATCTAATTAGGCACAAACAAATCAGCCGGTGAAGTCATGTATGCCTCTTCAAAACCATAATTAGGCATTAAAACATAAAATACTAATTGAGCATTTTAAAATTTGAACAAAAAATCATATTATGTGTCTAAGTCTTATTTATATGAATATCAAATTATGTGGAGAAATAAATAAAATATGACAATGTAATATGAAGTAATAAACATACCTTTAAAATTTTTGTTCTCAAAATAGTGACAATTAAAATTACTGAAAAAATATATGAAAATCATTATAATAAACAAATATTTAAATAAAAGTACTTTTTGGTAGCCTATGTGCATCCATGCATAGAGTGTTGTGTGTCCAAAATACCTCTCTGAGGAGGAAATATAAAATTTTGTGAGGAAGCTCCGTAACAGAACAACTCAGATCATTTGATATGTTTAAGTTCACGAGAGGTGAGTACATAAACATTCACTATCATTAAATTCTCACAATTAAATATGTCATATAATAATAACAACTTAATATAAATTTTATGGCATCAATCATCAAACAAACTATAATCAAAATGACCCAAAAACACTCAAAATTTCAACGAAAACTCATTCTGGCCATTTTAGAACTTGATTAACACCCAAAAAATCTTCCGAATCAATGCATAAAACTCCTGAAAATTAACACCCATAAGCTATATTTGAAGTGGGTAACCTCAAAAAATCATTTCTTTTAGCTAAAACACGGATTAAAAATTATGGGTTTTGTTCCACAAGAAAATAAAAAAATCTAAAAATTGTAGCTTTAAAATTAAACCCAAATAAGTCGACTCTAATACTATTTGCTAGAATTAATTGGTCTCAAAATAGTTTAAACAAGATCAAAAGCAATAATCTAGTCGTAAATCTGAAAATACCATAAAATTTATTTGGGATTTAGGCATACATTTTTATGGACAAAAGGATTTACCTCCTCCAATAGGCAGCGGAAAAGCACCGTCCGCAGTCGTCAGAAAACGCCAATGGCCGGCCGGAATCAATGAGAAGTTGCAAAACAAGAAAGAGTGGCAAGAGGTTCACTTGAACTCTTCTCTCCCTTCCTCTCTCCAAAACCATTAGACCCCCACACTCAAATTTCCCATGACAGCCATCCTAAAGACAAAAGGCTGTACAGCTCTTATGATACCAAACGGGCCTATTAGGCGTATTTTAACAACATAGAATTAAGAGGTATTTGGGCTAATGGGTTGACTAAATATAGTGAGATAGAGAGAGTCTATATGCCTCAAGCTAATTAATAAATCGAGTGTTCATCTCATTATAGATTGATATTTAACATATATGTATTCGTTAATTCACATTATCACAGTTATCTATGCAATGCTTTGATTTAAAATAGAATGAATTATTATGATCATGGAAGTCCACATTCCAACAATTTGCTATCCAAATTTTTATAGCTTTTAAAAAAAAAAATGAAAATATATATGATCTGTAAAACAAAAATAAAAAGAAAAAGAAAAATATGATGTTTATAGTCTATGAAAATATTTTCTTCTTTCTTGAGTAATCAAATGTGTTAGCATTCAAGTTTCAAAATTAAAAATTATTCATTAATGGTGGAGTTAATTTCTTTATGACAGGTTTGTGGGTGGGCTTCTTGATTTATTCAACTGCGACGGCTCGCTCATCATCGCCAATGGCAACGACGACAGCTTTTGAAAGAATTGGAAGACTGCAATTCAAAGATAACCGAGATTTCGGTTCTTCATATTCAAAATCATCATCCACATAACTACGATACTCATTTATTTTTCTCTTTTACAATTGATCATCAACTCATGCTTAAAAAATTCGGTAAATTGGTTTAGATGAACGACATTGTAAGGTCAGATATATATATATATATATATATATATATATATATATCAACTTGGGGTTGGAACTCGGAAGGATGCCAACTCTTTATTTTATAATAGAGTTAGGTGTGAAATTACCGTTAGATTATGTCTGCAACCACTTGTTTGTTAGGTTATTATACTTGTAAGTATATATTTGCATAAACTACGGAAATGAAAATTAGAGACTTTCTTAAAAATGTTCTCAGGAAAAAAAAAAAAAAAAAAAAAAAGAGAATGAAGTAAATAATATATTTATGAAACTATATTCAATAGCAAATTTAAAATGATTTAAAGTAAGTTGTTTACCGTGAAAATATTCTTTTTACAACTAGTTTTTTCACGTAATTTTTTTTTTATGATAAGTAAAATATTTTTTTCAAGTCAATAAGATATTTTACCAGCGATAGATGAAAAATTTACATAATAAACAATACTGCAATTTATTTAATTTAGTACCATAAACCTACTATTTATTACAATTTGTTTAAAAAAAACACATCAAAAATAATTATTTTTTTACGCATATATATATATATATATTTAAATATGGCTAAGTTTTTAAATATTCATACACGGCCTAATTGTGTAATAATATTTTAAAAGCATATTATATAATTACTTTATTGACCTTATAATGATATATCATTTCTTTCACAAAATTAAAATGTTGCTCTGTTTTTTTTTTTTTCCCACATTTAGTGGGATATCTACCTTTTTAGAAAATTCAATTCCCAAAATTTCAAAAGTATTATTATATAGGAAATAGTAGAAAATAGATCAATATGAAAAGTTTAAGAAATATATAGGTCAATTTTTAGTTATAGAAATTAATAGGTCATAACTTGTTAAGTTATAGTTCATAATCAGATACATTATGGATAAATTTATCAAGTTATGATTTATAGCCAGACAAATTATGAATAATTATGGACAATAACTTCTTAAGTTATAATTCATAACCAAACGAAAATAATAATTTAACTTATTTATTAACTTATGTAAATTATTTGTCTAGTAATTTTAACCTATTTTTCTCTTTATCCCATATATATTAACATGCTAAAATTTAATTCAAAATCTAGCTCAGCTCAATTATGAGAAAGATATAAAAGTTAGTTACCAACAAAAACACAGCAAAATCAATTGAAGGGTAATTTTAGGGTGCTGAAAAATATAATTCAAAACATCAACCTTATAAATGATTTTAATAAAACTAAGCTGTAATTTAATATAACTTTAGTAAAAAACTAGTGATGAACGCGCGCGTTTGCGCGCATTGCAGTAGATGATAATTTTGTATGTTAGAAAAAGATAGTAATTTATTTATATATGAATATATACATAAGATATTGTTATATGAAGTTATTTACATATACATCTGTATACTATATAAAGTTATTTACAATATATTTACAATTCTTTCTCCTTCTTTTTTTGTTGTTGTAGCTCCGCTGTTTTTTTTTTTTTTCAGCTGCAAAATGTAAATATTAAAAAATGTTAGTATTAGTAGTTGAAAAAATTTAAAATAATAAGATTTAGATGTAGTTATATTACCCGGTCCGTGGATGCTTTTTTTTTGGTTGTTCTATTTCCTTGCCTTTGAGTGGAATAAGACAAAGTTGATAAATTTCAGTAATTTAAAATTTTAAGTATTGTTTTTAATTTATAAATAATGTAAATTGTTAAATATGTATTACCTGGTAGTTGATTTTTTTGGGTCTGGTGTATGCGGATCTATTGATGATGTTGTGGTTGAGCGGGGGCTACGCCTGTGAAATGTTGTTTGAATATGTATTTAAAGTAAGATATATGTTTGTTTTTATATAATTAATAAACATGATTAAATATGTTTTACCTTGTTGATATTGCAGGTGCTGATATTTGTGGTGGCGCTGTTAT
Source organism: Morus alba (assembly GCA_012066045.3). NCBI lineage: Eukaryota > Viridiplantae > Streptophyta > Magnoliopsida > Rosales > Moraceae > Morus > Morus alba. The sequence goes on from CP050224.2 coordinate 1,126,894, forward strand.
GAACTCAGTTTCGTCAAATATTTTTGAGACAATTGTGGCAATTTGGGGCCCTTTTCTTTGAAAATATATTTGGAAGATCTTTGTTTCACCTCGTAATTGGTTGATGGTGGTGGGATTGTGAATGGATCCGTAAATCCTCGTCGATTGTTAGTCTTGACAGATTTTTTTATTAGGGCCTGTCTTTGCTCTACCAAATATGATGATGTCCATGTTGCCCAGTATGGTCTTCAATAGTTGCATTTAGTTTATACCGTAATTTATAACATAATAGATAATTTAGGTTATAAAATATTTATTATTGGTAGTCAAAGTGAATAAGTTTTAGTTATTGCTTATTCATAATTTTGATTACCATGGGGATGGTGTTGTCTTTATGTGTCCATGGCTATCGCACCACCAATTGGTTCCTACTTGTTTGAGTTGTCGATAACATCTGGGGCAGGAATTATAATACCAGCCTTGATTTGTTGAGAATGTAGTTATAGTGGCTTTTACTGTGAATTTAGTTTCCTATATACATGTAGAAAGATTTTTTACATTAAATTTGATATACACATGGGAAGATGTTTAGATTAAATGATATAATTAAAGGAAAAGAAATAGATAGAATATTATGATACTAACTGGTTATTTTCTTGATCTAATGTCTTTAGTTCATCAATTGTTCTTCTATTCAAAGGTTTTTTGTTCTTCAATAGATTGTATTGGTGTTGTTGGTCTTTGTTGAGAACTCAATTTCTTGAGGTTGCTTGGAGAACCTATATATATATATATATATATATATATATATATATATATGTGTGTGTGTGTGTTATTAATTATTATTATGAAAAATTTTCATAAAATTTATTGTTTTTAAAGTTTTGGGATTTGATTCTTACCTTGTTTTCAATGTTTGCATTTCTGGTATCTCTGGATCAAGGTAGAAGATTGTTGCAGCAGTACTTGATACATATGCATTACCTTAAAAATGAACAATAAAGTGGTTAGTATTTTAATTTATTAGATGTCAATAGTTTATGTTATTTGTTATTATTTTTATAAGTTGTTAAAAGAAATACCTAGGTATTGTTTCACTAACATTGCTGCAAAAACTGCAACTACTGGTCCTTTCATTGATCTAATGATATTTCCATAATGTGATCTGAAGCTGTTCATTTCTGTGAGAAAAAAAGTGGTAAAACAAAAAAGTTAGAATAAAGGGTTTTAAATGAGGTAATAGTTTTATATTTTTATTAAATAAAATTTTTTTATATGATTATAGTAGTGATTATGAAAAGTTAATTTACCTTATATTTTGTATCATTATTGTCCGTCGAGATGTTTGTTTGCCACTGATATTTGTTTGTTCAATTGTTTGTACTCTTGTGATGACACCAATAACATCTGTTGAAAAATAAATAGTAAATGTTAATGGCATTAATTAAAATATTGATGATGTAATTTTTTTTTTTTTTTTTTTTTAGAGAAAGTAATGTTATCTTACCACTTAGGATATCAGTTGATTGAATTTTGTGCTGGAGTTGATCGAATTCAATGAAGTAAAATCTATGATATGGAATAGGTGGTGCCTCTTCTGTGACTGGAGCAAACACCGTTGCGCGGGCAAATTGTAGCATTGCAATGTGTGGGACAACTTTGTATGTTGGTTTGTTTTCCATGACGAAGAAGTTGCTGATATCATATATATTGCCTAATTGAATTTTTTGGTAGATAGTATCCGAGTCTCGTGTCGAATTGATCCTTGAATTGCTTCATGCTGTAGATATAAATGGTGGTATTGTTATTTTATTTATAATATTTGGTATTAAATGAGGATAATAAAATATTGTATCTGATAAAAAGTATTACCTCTTCGTCAACTAAAACACAGTCAAGGCTGATCAAACGTCCAGTGCTTAAATCATTATTTGTCCATAGTCTGCATATTCTGGCTCTGATAGTTTCATAAACTTCATTTGGCTTTAGCGCTCAAATTAATGTCGTCATTTTGGCTAATTGCTGATAAAAGAAGGTAATCGTTTTAGTGTATAAAAATAGAAAGGTATAGTTGATGTGTTTTTGATAGATTAATGATAAATAATTTTGATTATAAGGGAAAAATTATGAATCTAATATTCGATTTATTATAATATTTATATTTTTATATAGTGTTTTATTTTTTTATTTGATACTATGTAGAATTTCTTTGTAAACAATATTTTTTACATAATTTGTATATTTATTTATTGAATCATGAATTAGTATATGTAATCCCTTTGGAGTTGTAGCTCTTGATAAAGCAACATATAGTTGTCCATGAGTAAAAATTTCACTATCTAAATATAATCCTATTTTATTTAATGATTGTCCTTGACTTTTATTTATTGTCATTGCATAGCAAATTTTAATAGGAAACTGTCGTCTTTTTAATGTAAATGGCCATTTAGATTCATGTACAACCATTTCTATTCTTGGGATATAGACTTTTTCATTAATGTTGCTTGAGTTTATGATTTGTCCTTCTATAATTTTATTTGTTAATTGGGTGATAATAAGTCTTGTTCCATTGCATAATCCATTTGATTGATTTAGATTTGTAATAACATTATAGGTGTTCCTAGTTTAAGTTTTAGTTCATGTGGTGGTATTCCATTAAAATTAAGAGTGTGCAAAAATTCTTGAGGATATAAAAGATTAAGTTCGTCTATGTTTTCGGATGAGGATGCAATGGTGTCATAATTTGTAATAACATTTTTCTTGTTCAGGGATTAAGGATAATATGTAATTATTAATTTCATCATTTGTTTTATTTCTTGGTGTTATTATTGCTCGTTCTTTCAAGTATTCGATATTGTTAAGTAAATGTTTAAATTATCATATACTAAACTTGAAATTTTTTCAATTGGATTTGATTCATATAATAGTAGTATGTTTTTTTGGTATTTTTACCCATGTAGCATCTTCATTTTCTAAATCTTTTATTCCTTCAAACAATACCATCTCCAACATTTAATATCCATTTGAAAATGTTACAATTTCATTTTTTTCTTCTTCTCTATGATTGTATCGTTTTAATCTCATGTTTTACATCAATTTTAAAATTTTGAAATATGGCCATAAATAAGAATTATTTATAGTTGCATTGATTATATCTTCCTTTGTTCTGTAGGAATAATCGGTAAAATTTGTCGGAAGTCACCTCCTAGCACAATTGTCATGCCACCAAATGGCTGTTCAAAGTTATTTCTTAAATCTTGAAGTGTTTTATCTAATGCTTCAAAGCAATATTTATTAGTCATAGGTGCTTCATCCCATAATATAAGTGATGTTTTATCAATTAATTTTGCTAATCGAGTTCCTTTTTAATATGGCGGTGTAGAAAATTTATCTATTGACAATGGTATTCGGAATCTAGAATGAGTCGTTCTTCCTTTAGGCAATAACAATGATGCTATTCCAGAAGATCGACGACTAGAATTATTTTCGTTATTTGATCTAATTTTTGTGATTATTGCGTTCCATAAATATGTTTTTCCGGTTCCACCATGACCATATAAAAAAAGATTATTCTTTTTTTTTCATGGAGTGATTGTAAAATTTGTTGATAAATAAATTGTTGTTCATTGTTTAGATTATTCACTAATTTAATGTTTTCTTCTTTTAATTTGTGTATATCATAATCAAGTTCTTCTCTTAAGAACTTATTATTTAAATCATCTATTAACGATCCAGTTGGAAGAGGTAAGTTAAAATGTGTTAAGGTTGATGAATTTGTGTTTAATATTTTTTCTAGTTCATATAGTACAAAATTGTATAATTTTGGTTCAGGTACTTGAAAATTGGGGTTGTTAAATAAAGTTTTAATTTTGTATAATATAGCATCTGTCATAAGCTTCCAATGTTTTTCAAGGAATTTTATTGGGTTATTTACATTGCAAAATAATAAAATTACGACAAATAATTGTCGTAGTTGAGTTGCTGTTGACCAAAATGAAGCTTCTTGTATAGATTGATCCCATTCTCGATCATCTCCTAATAGGCCTAGTGCATAGCATCTTTGTTTGATTTGTTGGATATATTATGTCATTAATCTGTTCAAAGAGCTTCTCGTAACTTGTTGCGCCTTTTGATGATTTAATAATAATTTAAGATAATATGATTCGCCAGAGCTTGGATGGACATGAAAAGTTCGTCCAATTGTATGTCCCATCTGTCTTGGAGACCAATATTTATATTTATTATTCCATACATATTTAATAGGAAAATCGTGGTAAGTTAATTCTCTTGCGTTAGTATCATATTTGTTTATTTTCATCCATTCAGTAAGAGTTGTTTTATCAATACCTGGTTGTCTTATTATGTTATTTAGACGTTGATTTGAATTGAATGTTATGTTTTGCATTTTTGGTAAATGTATTGATAATCTTTGAACAGCTGGATTTCTATGATGTATTGAAAATTCAAATAGTCTCCAGATTGCTTCATATGGTGTTATGTACCTGCAATTAATATAGTTTTTTATTTCATCTATTTCTTGATAATTGGTTTCTGCAGGTTATTTCGTAGGCATATTGTCTTCTATTCTCGCTCTTATTATATCCGGTCCTTTTGTTAAATATTTAAATAAATATTTTATAAGCATAGATTGCGAACAAAGTTCTACATTAATATGAGCATGAAATTTTAGGCATAAAGTTTTATTGTATGGAACTACATATCTATTATCTAATTTAATGCCTTGTTTTTCAACATAGAAGGGTGTGTTTCTTCGTTTATAATTAACAAATCCATTTTCGTCAATTGTTGTTTCATTATTAAATTTTTAGGAAATTTTTTTGAACATTCTGAATTTTTCATACATGGAGAATTTGTCTTAGCTATGCCACATGGCCCATGCATCATAAATTCGGTTATAATGTTGTATTCCAGTAAATTATTATGAGGATTAGGTATTTCTGCAGAAATAAATTTGTCTATTTGTGATGGCTCACGTAGTTTGTCATCATGGTGAAGCCAGAAAAGGAAATGAGAATGTGGTAGGCCTCGTTTTTGAAATTCAACAACATATAAATCTGCAAGATCAAAAAAATATTTTATCATAATTTTTTTTTTTTTTTTTTTGTAGTGTTGGAAAAAAAAGAGTGTTATTTTTTTTTATTAGGAAACTAAAAAAGCTTTAGGAAAAGAAAACTAACCTGCTATGATTACTCCAAAAATGTTTTTATTTTTAATAGTGGATAGAAGACTATCTAATTTCATTTTAAAAATTCTGGTGATAATATCTGGTCTATCTTCAGGTTTTTGTCCAGGTATTCTTGCTAAGGCTCTAGTAATTTCAGGCCATTTTTGGATTACATGTAAATGTTATTAATAAATCAGGATTTCCATAAGCGCCCCGCAAATTGCCATTGCATCTTGATAATTTTGAATCATATATCTAGGGCTTCCAAAGATGGCTTGAAGGAAGGATAATTCTTTTTCCTATTGCTTGTGCATTTGTATCTCCTCTTGTAATGGTGTCTTGAATTCCTTGATAAATTTCGGATCGCAAATTTTTTTGATTTTTTCGAATATAATCTAGTCTATCTTCTTCTACAGAAGCATATGCATCAACTATATATTGTTGAAATAATCTACCCCCTCGAAAAAGTGTATTGCCTTGAGTTCTACGTTCTTGTAATTGATAGCAATAAAATTCTCGCATAGAGATTTTTTTTCTTTTATATTTATTACTTAAGTTATTTATATTATATTTTAAGTTTATTGTGTAACCATCTTCTCCATATGGAAATAATAAAGGATATTGAAGGGCCATATAACATGGGTGTAGTTTTGTAATTCTCTGCAAGCTATCTGTTCTATCTTGGATAATAATGTCTCTTCCTTGTTCATGTTCACCAATGTCTCCAACAATTAATGCAGCTATATCGTTTGATGTGGGTAAGTTATATTGGTTACTATTTGTATTTCTTTGTTCTATGAGTCTTAGTTTCATAGATGGTATCTCATTTTGTTGATATCTATCTCTTATCGTTCGAAAAATTTTGACTAATTTATTTGTTTTATCAAGCATTCTAATAAGATTTTCAATTATAAATTGTCTTATGTTTTTGGATTCATTATCAAATGAGAATAATGCCATTCGGTTTTGGACTTCATTTTTGTGTGTCATATATATAGAGTTGTGCAAATTTTGGAGGATTATTATTAATTGGCAATAGAGACCCTATAAGATGATGTACTTGCCTTACTTATTTTAAAAATATTTGGTCCATTTGAATTTTGTGTACTTATGTCTATATTAGCACCAAATGATGTAAATGCAAACATAGAGTTATACGTTCGAATGTTTTTTTCGAAAATGTGTACTTATTAATCCTCCATGATAATTAAGAAGTGTATCAAGTGTTCGAGGTGTTTTTTTAATTAAGGGCAAGGTTATTTTTCCATCTTTGCAAGCAAAGATTGTATTTAGGAATAGTACTATTGCTAATTTGTTCGTTAAGCCAAAAAGAGAGCGCTACAATGTTGACAGATATAGGAGCAGTCTCCGAGATCGATGTAGAGATTAGCAATGCCTATAAAAAAGTTTTAAGAAAAATAACAACAATATGTAAAAAAAAATTAGTATTGTCATCGTATGAATTTTTTTTTTTTTTTTTAGTTTTTAAAAAGAATAGCTAGAATGGATGAGAGAATTACATTCTCTATCATGGTTTTCAGATGTTGATGGCATCGATGATTCAAAATTCTCATCTCGAGACCGTGTAAGTTGTGTTGTTCGAAGATTGAGGTGAGAAGCTCTTGCCCGCCAAGGTATAGCTATTTCATTTATTTCAATTGAATCTTGTTCTCTTATGCCGAGTAATTTTGATTCATCGAGAAATGATCAAACGACACGCTTGTTTGATTGTGTTGTTTTTTTTGAGTTTTTCTCTTGTCCATTTGTTTCTACGATAGAAGGTTAATTTGATTAGAAAAGAGAACAAAATATATTTATGTAAATAATTTATATGTAATTAATATTTTTATTATAAGATTACTTATAGGAAATTAAACAAATAATTTTTTCATAATAGTATTTATCATATTTTTTTGTTATTTTAATTATGATTTATGGGTAGAAAAATGATATAGTAATATCAATAGTATTAAAAATTATTATTAACAATATTAATTCTGCGACAACAATAATTATGGGCAAAAATGAATTAATAAAATAGAATTTGTAATAATATTTGTGATATTCTATTATTTTAATTATGAATTTATTGGAAGGAAAATAAAATGTAGTAGTATTAATAATATTAAAATAATAATATTGATAATGCTAACTTTATGATAAGATTAATGCTAATTATAGGCAAAATTAATTGATAAAGTATAAATAATTTATTGATTAAATTGGTAAACAAATGATATATAAGGTAATAAATACATATATATATTTGTATCCTTTTGAAATAAAATAGGTGATGTAAATATATTTACAAAGATAGAAGATAATAAACTTACAACATTAGGTGTTATTCAGTGGAAAATAAATTTATCAAATTTTTATTCGAATAAAATGGATTTATTAATAAATAGTAAATAAATAAATAAATCTATATGAATAGTTAATAGTTTTTAATTTCTTAAGTTATAGGTAAAGAAAACAAAAAATTATTATCTTTTTAATGTAAATGACAATTTAAATTTATGCACAGTTATTTTTATTCTTAAAATATAAACTTTTTTATTAATGAAATTCATATAGTGTTACAATAGTTATCTCTTTTTTTTTTTTTTTTTTTTTTTTTTGTTTATAGTGAAGATGAAGATTTTTTATGCTATTTTCTATGAGTAAAAATTTTGATATTTAGATATAATTTTATTTTATTCAAAAATTGTCATTGATTTTTATTTATTATTATTGGATAGTAAATTTTAATAGAAAATTATTATCTTTTTAATGTAAATGACAATTTAAATTTATACACAATTATTTCTATTCTTAAAATATAAACTTTTTTATTAATAAAATTTACATAGTGTTACAATAATTATCTTTTTTTTTTTCCTTTTATTTACGATGAAGATGAAGATTTTTTAAGTTATTTTATCCTTAAATTTGCAAAGCACAGTATACCTTTTTGGCGAAAAAAAATATAAAAATTAATCTTGTTGTTTTTTTTTTTTTCTCTCTCTCTCTCTTTTTTTTTTTTTTTTTTTTTTGGTTCTGCCGTTTATGGTGAAGATTTTTTAAGTGTTATATGACAATAATTTGGTAATTTTTTTTTTAATCTGAAGATGAATCTCTCTCTTTTTTTTTTCTTTTTTTTTGTTCCTAATACATAAAGATCAATCTTGTCGTTTTTTTCTTTTTTTTTTTGTTTTCCCGTTTATGGTGAGGTTTTAAGTGTTATTGCCTTTGTATTATTGTACTTATTTGTTTTATCCTTGTTTTCATTATCTCCTATTTATGGTAAAGGATTTTTCAATTTTTTTGCCATGTGAATTGCTCTTAAGTTATGATTATAACATTTTTAAATAAATATGATAGTACAAAAGTACCTAGAAAGATAGAAAGCAATAAGTTTACAACATCAGATATTATTGAAGGGCAAAAAAATTAATTACATATTAACATTAAATAGGCTAAATTTATTAGTAAACACTAAGTAAATAAATGAATCTGTATAAACCATTAGCTGTCTTCAATGTCTTCTGTTACTGTGTTTTCTGTTAAACATGAGGGAAAAAATTAAGTGTGAATAACAGTCAAAATATTTATACAGAAAAAGGTAGCGAGCGGAAAGAAAAAAAAAAAAAAAAAAAAAAAAAAATAAAGGAACAATATAATACTGAGTATGATAGAAGATGTAGGAAATACCTCAAGTGATGTTATAAATCCCACGTTAAATATGGAATGTCAACGAACTGAAGGTCGAGCAATAACCAATATAAAGGCAACATAATAGGACTATGTGCAATAGCAGACCTTAGAAAATACAAATAATCAAGTAAACAAATGAATTAAGTAAATAGCAGGAGAAATAAATTTAAAAAAAGTAACAGATATAGACATAACAAAATTATTGGCAGAGATTGATACTAATAGGTGAAGTACTCAGATTTTGAGTAAATTGGTGTATATGAGCATGAAATATCACCAACAATGTTCAGTGAAAGAATAACATAATGAATAAAAACAAATTGGCTCGGTATTTAATCTTTTTCAAAGAATGTGTGACAAATACATAATGGCTTCTGCTAAAGGCAACCGCACAAAGGGTAACACATTGTATCTGTCACGCAGATTATAATTTTGATGTAACGAAAGATAGATAACTTGAGTAAGATATGAAATTGTTCAAAGACTACCAGGTGAATTAAATACAAAACCCAAAAGGAGGAAAAAACAATGTAAGGAGGATAGTATAATATAAATTATATGATCGACTTAGAATAGGAAGACTAAAGAAAAAAGAGATTGTAAGCAATAGAAAATAGAAAAATAAAAACGTGATCAATAGAATAAGGAGAAGAGAGTGAAATAACAAAGCCTCTGTTCTGTGTGTTTGTGGGGGGTGTGTTTATTTTTATTTTTTTTTTTTTTTTTTTCCTCTCTGCAGGGAGATTTTTCTGTGTAAAATAATAGGAATGGAATAAGAAAGCCGAAGGTGAGTAATAGAAAAAGAAAGGTATTACACATAGAAAAAGGTCCTGAATCAAACTGCGATAAGAGGGGTGGGGGAAGAAAAAGAAAGAAAAGAAGAAGAAGAAAAAGAACGATATAAACTTTTTTTTTTTCCCCCAGATGGTAAGAACAAAATGAAAAAACCAGGGCTCAACAGTGGAAAAACAGAGGCAGCAAATGGATATTCACAGCAATCTTTGAACAAATTACATAGAACTCAATATATAAATATTGATTATACTCATCATCGCCACCAAAAAGAACTTACCAGGAATAGAATGTGACATAAACATGTATATATATATATATGTATGTATGTATGTATGTATGTATGTATGTATGTAAGTCTGCGAGAAACAAATAAAAAAAGGGTAAACATATTAGCATTATAGAGTAAGGAACTACAAAGAGAGGTAAACATAGTTAATAAAATGCAAAGGACAAAAATTAATGCCACAAGAGGAAAACAATATATTTAATATCAGTATGAGAAATTAAAGAGTTACGGATAGGGTTTATAAATAATACCTGGAACAGTCTTTTCTTATTTTTGAGATATCAGCCAAACCACTATAAGCAGAGAGAGTAAAAACGTACAGAGACAAATAAACAGGGCAGTAAATGAGAAAACAACGTAGTAAATGATGGAAAGTGAAATAGGGAAGGAAAGACGTGAAATGCAAGGAAGGGCGAATAGAGGCGAGATGACAACTCGGTGTACAGGAAAAAAGAAGGCAAAGGCATAGGCAATAAATTGTGATGCGGGAGTATTTATAGATGAAGAATAGAAAGAAGAAATATAAACAGTTGACAGCCTATAATAACATTACACGTAGAAGTTGTAAGTCGGTGAATAAAAATAATGGGGCAGAAATTTAACAATGAGAGAGAGAGGCAATTTATAATAAGAAAAACAGGAAATAAATATAATATTACAATAACAATGAGACAGAAGAAAGAGAAACGGGAATAAATAAAATAAAAAAAAGTCATGATTAACCTCAGGGTTTCATTTAATACATCTGCAACATAATAAATACAACTAAGCAAGGTGGCACGATAAATCACTGCCATCCATAACACGTATCATCAAGTCAGTAAATAGGAGGAAAAAAAAAGAGCGATATAGATATATGTAGAAGACAGTAGAACTATCTGGATACATTTTTTTTTTATTCCATAACACGTATCATCAACTCAGTAAATAGGAAAAAAAAAAAAAAAAAGAGCAATATAGATATCTGTAGAACCATCTGGATACAATAACACGTATCATCAACTCAGTAAATAGGAAAAAAAAAAAAAGAAAAAAAGAGCAATATAGATATATGTAGAACCATCTGGATACAATTTTTTTTTTTTATTCCATAACACGTATCATCAAGTCAATAAATAGGAGAATAAAGAAAAAAAGAGCAATATAGATATATGTAGAACCATCTGGATACATTTTTTTTATTTATTTTTTATTTTTTATTTTTTATTTTTTAAGATTCATTCAACACATCCGCACAAAAATGAGTACAATTAAGCAAAATGGCAAGATAAATAACTACCGTCCAAAACACAGATCATGAACATAATAAACAGAGGAAAAAAAAAGAATCAAGATAAATTAAAAAAAAAAAAACTCAAAGCGGAAGCTAAAATCAACATTTAAACGAATATAAAGACAAACCAGCAAAATAGAAGAAGCCTGGGCCAAAATGTGGATGAATCGAAAAGCCCTGCATCAAAACGAAAACAAATGAGGACAGCAGTAACCAAAATCACAGGGAAAAAAAATAACAGCCGAAAAAGGAAAAAAGAAAGAAAAAGAAATCCAAACCCAGATGAATGAGAGAGGAAAAATCCTAAAGAAAAAAAACCTGCACCAGGATCCAAATAAATGAGGACAACATCTGCCAAAATCACAGGGAAAAAATAAATAAAAACAATAAAAGAAGAAAAAAAAGAAAAAAGGGGAAAAAAAAGGGACAAAAATTGTCCAAAATGGCAGAGGAGCGTCCGAAACAAAGAAACAAAAAAATAAAAAATAAAATAAAAAAACTGCAAATCCATTTACAGAGAAATCGCCGAAGAGGAAGAATAAGGAAACCGAGAAACCAAAAAAGGTCAGGACTCCATTTACAGACAAATTACCGAAGAAAAGAGATAAAATCCCCAGATTTCCACCCAAATCTCAGTGAAAGAGGGACAAGGAAATAAGAGAATCGAGAGAGAAAAGGAAACTCAAGGCCAAGGAGATGAGAGAATTGAGAGAGGCAGATCTCAAAATCACACGAAGAAGAAGAAAAAGGAAAATAGGGTTTCAGAGAGGAAATGAGAGAATCGAGAGAGAAGAGGAAAGTAGGGCAAAGAAAATGAGAGAATCGAGAAATCAGAGAATCGAGAGAGAAGAGGAAAGGAAAATCTCAGAATCACAGAATCGAGAAATCAGAGAATCGAGAGAGAAGAGGAAAGGAAAATCTCAGAATCACGAAGAAGAAGAAAAAGGAAAATAGGGTTTCAGAGAGGAAATGAGAGAATCGAGAGAGAAGAGGAAAGTAGAGAATCGAGAGAGAAGAGGAAAGTAGAGAATCGAGAGAGAAGACGGAAGGATAACCTAAGAAGCCGAAAAGACCAAAAGGCCCCTGGGCTAGACGAAGAAGTGAGCAGTGAATCAAGGGCAAAAGCGTCATTTCACTGTAGAAAAAACAGTGAAATGAGTCTGCGTGAACAGTAAACCTCAACTCCCCTTTAGTATATTTATAACATGCATGGATTTTATTTTAAGGCTGCTTCGTACACAGAATGGTACGAATGTGTTTTTGTCTTGGTGGGTCATTTTTCAAAAATGCTGCATTTTATTTCGTGCAAAATTTATGACAATCATTAGAAAACACTGTTAGCTTTCTACATTTTTACGCCTTCACGTGGCATGTGATTGTACTAGTAAATGAGAATGACACATTTGTCTGAGCCACTGATTGCCAATACTCATTGAAAATCATGAAATTTTTATTTATATTTATAAAACATTCAATAATGCATGTATGTAAAATAATAAATAAATTTTTTATTAAAAAATAAATATTCTATTATATCTTAAATTTTTAGGACACCAATCTCAACACTTAAATTTTTGTATTTTTTTACTTATTTGTTATTTATTATTTTCTCATACTTAAGATTTAGAAAAAAGTCGTTTAATTTTTATTTCCAATCATGCCCTTCACCTTTTGAGAAAAATAATCTTACGCAAGGTTTTGTTAGTAAATCTACTGTTTTTTATTGCTTAGGGCTTTAGAAAAAATGCTCAAATTAAATAAAAATATTTGTATTATAATGACATATTATATTATTATTTTATTTAGACTAATAGTACTACTAATAACAAGAAATTTTAAAATTAAATTATCGAGTTTCTGTTTCATAGCTTGTTTCTAATGCTATAGATCATGTATTTCGTGTAACAGTATCATGCAGATAAATTACCTTCTCTTTGTCCTATGTTTTTCAAATAACAAATTAAATATTTATTATTATTTACAACGTGTTGAGATTATTCATTATACTCTCTCAATACAACTCTTTATATAACATGATAAAATTATTTCTACAATAAATGTTTTTCGATAAAATGTGCTTTATATTTATTGTTGTCGTTCTTCTGAGTTGATTTCCAATTTATAGATTGTCGTCATTTATATCTTGATGTCGTTTGCGGGGATCATTGACGTTGGTTTTTCACTCCTGAGTTCCGTTGCTGTTGATGCATTATTATTGTTGTTCTTACCTTAGAGGTCATTGACGTCAATGCCGTTTTTGGGATAATATTGTGCATTGTCCTATCTAACGTTGTCGTTTTTGAATTCATTTTGTTATTTTGGCTATTATCATTTTCTTCATTGTCCTCATTTTTTAGTTCATTGTCATTTTTCTGCTGTCTGTCGTTTTTACTATTCCGTCGTTTTTATTGCTCTTTTACCTGTTGGGACAATATTATGAGTTTTCTAGGATTTCTTTGGTTAGTTTCTCAAATTGGAGGCCTAAGCATTCACAATGACTTAAATTGTAGTATTTCGTATTCACAAATCTCACTGATTTTAACCTCTAGAATCCCTTGGGTCACCAATTTTAACCATTGAAAAACGAGACAAATATCCCTTTAAATAAAATAAAGAGAAAATTACCGACTCTACCTCATCAACTACCTAACTAAAAACACACCTTTTAAAAAATTCTACTCCTTGACTAGTTTAAGTCTAAGAAAATTGAGTGGCAAACATTAGCCCATTGTCAAAAGGATAGTATATGACGAAAGAATGAATACCTTGTGTAGTCAAAATAATAAAATTCCAGACCAAACATCTAAAAGGGTAAATCTGCAATTTGCTTTTAACAATTTAATCTCAGAGTCCCGAGACACAGAAGATTAGGAGGCCGCACTAATCAGTTTTATCATAAATTAGTAAGTTATCTTTTTGTTAGTAAGAGAGTATGATTTTTACTTCTTGTAGCCGTGGATTATTATTAAAATAATCGAGGTTTCCAACGGATCAAACACGCTTAGAAGAAGCGATTAAAACAAAAGAAATAAAAAAGAACATCCAAGAACAAGATACACAAACAAATATATATTGGTTCAGACAATGCTTCCTACATCCAAGAACAAGATACACAAACAATCCTTTTCATCAACTTCCTTTAACGACAGTCTGCGAGTTAGGGAGCATCCATTCTGTATGCAAAGATAAAGAAAACGATAAATAGAAAGATAGAAAATATTGATATTAACGGACATATGTATATACATTAAAGAAATATGTATATATATATATATAGACATATATATATATATATATATATATATATAAATGTATCTGTATGTCTGTCAGGAAAACTTTTGTATTTTAAAGTTGACAAAACAAGACATTTTTTATAACTTAAAATTAGCAGCGTACTGATTGTGATGTTCGGTTATAGTAGACGCAGAAGTACTAGCTTCCTATTAAGATTTTTAATGGTTAATTTGTTAGGTTTGTTACCTCCGGATGGTTAATGGTTAATTTGTTAGATTGCTACCTTGGGGTTGTCGCTTTTTGTTTTTCCTCGCTGTGCTGCGTGTTGTGCTGCGTTTTGTTAGTTTTGCTTTCCAGCTATTAGTTATTTTACTCGGCTATATATATCCTGTTGTATCTCTCTCAGAAATTAATGAGAATGCGATTCATTCTTCATTCCATTAGTCTGCTATTCTAATATGGTATCAGAGTAAACTCTTCTTGCTGCTACTTATTGATCCATGGCGCGTAGTGATCAGCAGAATCGCTTTGAGCCTTTAGTTACTACACCAGCCAGTGCTTCATCGCAGAGGCTGGGATCTACTATGGAGGATTCTAACAGTCCTTTCTACCTCCATAGTGGTGATAATCCCAGTCTCACCCTGGTTTCACATCCCTTAAGTGGGCCAAATTACAACACATGGAGCAGATCTATTCTCATGGCGCTCAATGCCAAGAATAAGGTGGGATTTGTGGATGGCACTCTACAGAGACCGTCCTTTGATGACCTGACCTATAGTTTTTGGTCTAGATGCAACAGCATGGTGACCTCTTGGCTTCTCAACTCGGTGGCGACAGAGATAGCGGACAGTCTACCTCTTGGCTTCAGGTGGTGCTTTGCCCTTGCCAATTCCCCACATACGTGTTAAGAAATGTGATATTACGAGAGCTAACATCATGACTGATGGTTTTTGTGTAGATTGTTTTTTTATTTTTTAGCATGTTGTGGAGTTTATGGCTCCCACTATATTAAGAAGAAATAAAACAATCAGCTTTAAATTTTAAATTACCTACTGGCACACCCAACCACTTGTATTGACCTCAAAGTGGCAAGGTCTTTGTGTAGATTAACTAGTAACATTTTTATTCTCTTACCATAAAATTCGTCATTGAGTTAAATTTTATCATTTTCTTGAAGACGCTCTAAATCTATCGATTCGATCGATGTCTTTATGACTCAAGACTATGTTTATATCGTCGTCTTGCTAATCGTAGCAGAACAGTGAAACTTCTAAGAACTTGAGGGTTAGCGCCAATTTGCATAATATTGTATATCGATATAATTATCAATATCTTTCTGTCCTGAATGGTGGACAATTAATATGATATTTCAATTTGACATGAACTTTTGTTATCATTTAATCCACTACAGTTTCTGAACATATAGAGGGAAAAAAATTGCTTATTAAGCAACTATTGCTCTATCCTTGAAAAAGCAACATATCTTATTAACTTTGGTAAACTAGCATGAAAAAGAAACGTATCTTAATCTATTACTAAAACATTGGTCATTGATCGAGCGAAACTTCATCTTTTTTTTTTTTTTTTTTTTTGTTTTGCTTTTTTTGGAACTTAATCTGCAACTTCTTGGATATGTTTTTAAAGTAGGTGTTACAGTGAGTGTTATAACACTTTCAATAACAATGAAGATTAATAGTTATTTTTAGAATTAGTAACAAATAACTAAACGTATAAAAAATAATACACAAGTGTAAATCGGAGACATTAGCTATAGGTGACTCAGTTTTTTATATCTTTCTTTAAACTCGATTTCTTTTGTGGGTAACTCACCTGACGTTTTACATCTTTTTTTAAACTGGCGACATCAACCACAAGTTTCTCCTCCAAGCTTGCCATGCGCTCTATAATCGTCTTAGCCTCAACCGTTGAGATTGCGGGGTTGACACCTTTTAAAGCTTCGACTCTTCTAGCGTTTAGTCTATTTCTTAAGTCCCCATCCTTTTACAAATGACTTTTTATTTGTGATTGAAAACATTTTTATTTTTATTTTCATACAAAAAAAATAAAATTATTTTAAAACTAATTTTAAACACAGCTATATTTATTGGTAGGGGGATCTTAGGTTCCCTTCACTTCACCGATGACGGAGAAGGAAGAGAATTTTATGAGGATTTTTTCTTTCTTTTTTTTTTTAATGCTAAATCAGGTGTGTCTCTGAATGATAGTTTCTATACGACGAAACAATTTTAGCCGTTCATTTTTTATCTATGGGTGAGCTTTCGGTAAGGGGAAAGTAAGTTCCCTACCATAGACATGCCTATATAAATACACACACACATATATATATATATATATATATATATATATATTACTCGTAATAAAGAAATAGTATATTTGGACCTAGAAATGCATGTAGGAACTAAGCAACACCTTTTGAGCAAGATATTAGCGATACAAAACTACCATAATCTATAGCATATTTTTCCAAAAAAAAAATAAAAAAAAAATTTGAAAAAAGAAAAAAATCCTATAGCATACATAGGTATGTGCTTGTGGTAAAAAATGGCAAATATGTAAAACCAAGATTTAATGGGACTATAAGATTTAAGTTTTAAAATTTAATGGCAAATAATTATTTTAATACAATACAATACATATTATAAGATTGAGTATGAGTAATATAGTAATTCATTACAAACGAGCAGCAAACAATAGTCCGAGATAGAAGATCAGACCCAAATACTTCAGAGATAATAAATTATTACCTGCAAAGATAAAGTGAATTATAAAAAGAATGTTAGAGACTTATAAGTATAGACGTATTTTGGGGAAATTAATATTTTTGTTGTTGAGAATTTGAGGAAAAAAAATAGGTTCAATATATATATATATATATATATATATATATATATATATATATAAGCAACTTACTGATCCTGATGTTGGTCTTCAGTATTGGTGGAAGTGCTATCTCCTTGCTGGACTACCCCCTTTTCTGTATACACATATGGTATAATAATATTTAAATCCCCAACAGAGTGAAAAGAGAGAAAGAAAGGTCTGCAGTCTGATTAATTAAACCAACATTGCAAACCAATAATACAACTGAAAATCATATGTCAATTACTAATTGCAACGAAAATCACAGAGAAAGCCAAAGTATTCAAGTGCCCAGTACTGACTAATTGTGACTTACGTCGAATCCAATCTTCTTTGTATTTGAGGAGATTTGGCAGAGAGATCACCTCTATTTGTCCATCATTTCTGCAACTAAATCTGACTTGTTGCACATGATTAACGCTCACAAAATCTCTTGAAATCATGAATAGCGGTGGCATTAAGTGAAAATCCAGGGTTCTAAGCTTCTTCAGATGTTCTAATCCGGATGGCACCTCTTTCATTTGTGGAAAAGGCCCAAGAAAAAGTTGTTCAATCATAACCAATGCGGATTCCTCTATTATCAACGAACACAATCTACTCAAGTCTTGGAGATGGAGCTTCTTTAGCTTTGGAAACACTCCTTTCTTGAAGTGAAGCCGCTCGCCGACATATGCGTCGTGACAGATCTCGAGATGCGAAAGATTGCGCATATTCTCAAGGACTTGTAGATGATCCTCTTCCAACTTTGAATAACCAAGCCTTAACTTGACTAGAGTGCTTTGATGTTGTGTGAACCACTGTGGTATCTTCTTCAGATGCCCAATTAAGTTAATGTTCCGGAGAAACTTTGGGGGTGATGGCATCAATTCTAAATCAAAAACCACACTTTCACTTGATGAGGCTACAAACAGAGATTCAAGCAGTTTCATATTCTCAACACAGCGACACAGATTCCTCCAGTCTTCACTTCCCACATTAGAAATTCCCAAAGTCCTCAGTTGTGTCAAGTTACCTAATTCTTTGAACAATTCCTTGTCTCCTTCCTGGTCAACCTCAATATAAAATAACTTCTGCAAGGCTTTCAAGAACCCAATTCCTCCCACCACTTTTATTCCTCGAGAGCCATAACTAAAGCCATTTCTTTCGACCTTGTGTTCAATATTCAAAGCATAAATATTTCTCAACTTACGAAGCCTTTTCATTGTGCCAGCAGCTGGTAGCTCGTACACCAATGAATTCCTTAGATCCAATGTCTCCAAGTTTTCTAACCTCTCTATGGACCATGGAAGCATCTGACTTTTGTTCCCCGCACACTCAGATATCTCAAGTCATATAAATTTCCAATATCATCAGGGAGGCGATCGAGACATGGCGCGTCTTCGAAATCAAGTACTTTCAAGAACTTGAAACTTGTCCCAAATACGGGCACAACATTGTTGAGCGTCTCATCTCTGCGAAAAACAAGAACAGAATGGACAGAAGGAAATATGATTCCCCGCAAATCATCATTTGAGCTGTTGATCATGATTGATAGACGTCGATTGATTCCTCTAAATGCTGGCTCATTACTACTTCTTGGAAAAACTTGACAAAAACCAACTTCCTTTGTCTTTTTGAGAATGATCTCGTGCAAAAGATCATGGACACGACACACTTTAGCTCTTCCAGTCACGTCAAGCTCTGGTGCTTCAACCAAACTTCTATTTATTAGCTCATTCATATATCCATGTGCAACGTCTTCTAATGTCTTACCCTCAATTGCTTTAACAAAACCCTCAGCTATCCATTCTCGAATTAACCTTCCATTCCGTATAGAATGGTGCTGTGGAAACATCCCAAAGTACAGAAGGCAACATTTAAGGTAGTAAGGCAAATCATCACAACTTAGAGACAATATTTTTATTGTACTTGTTAAATGAACATTAACCTCCAATTCTGAAATGAGGATGGCATTGAATCTTGTCCACTCATTGTTGGTCTTGCTTTTTGTTGATAGAAGACCCGCTATTACTACAATTGCAAGAGGTAGACCTTCACATCTTTCAACAATCTTGCGAGAAATATCCTCTAATTCCGTAGGGCATTGACAATCCGGTTTGAAAGTCCTCTTACAAAAGAGTTCCCAAGACTTTTCTGTGGGCAAACATTTCATTTCGTGGACGAGGACGAAGGGCAAACTTCTGCGAAACTCTGCCACCTTCTTGTTTCGCGTTGTCAACATTACTTTTCCACCAACTCCATCATTGAACAAGGCACGTTCCAGGTCGCCCCAAAAATCTTCTTTCCAAACATCATCGAAGATCAAAAGATACTTCTTGTCTTTCAGGAATTCTCTTAACATATTTGTGAGCTTTTCCTCATCCATTGTATGAATTTCACTAGGAATAAGGGCTTTAGTCGAGTCAAAAAGCTCCATTACCAAGGCCCTCAGTATCACCTCTTTCTTATACGGTTGAGGCACTTGAACCCATGCATGACATTGAAACTTTGCTTGCACATGATTATAAACTTGTTGGGCAAGAGTTGTCTTCCCGATCCTGCCATGCCAACCACTGGGATGACTTTGCTTTGGGATGACTCATCTAGCAAAACACGAACCAATTCATCTCGAGCAGATTCAATACCCACGAGATCATCTTCGTGAAGGTACCAAGATGCCCTTTGAGGGTCGTACGAAGTAACAACATTTTGAACAACAGTACTTGAGGACCCTAGTTGTTGAGTGGAATTTACAAAGCCATACGTTTGACCTCGATCACGGATTTTGATAAGCCTCTTCTTTAAGTTTTTTATCTGCCAGACCAAGCCACGTTGTTGATTTATCCCCAGGCAGCGGAAAGGTGAAAACCAAGCAATTTCGCGCAGCCATTCAACAAATCCCCATTGATGGTCATGGCATGGCTTTTTTGCCATATGATGTGTGTATTCCGTGAGAGCATCTTGTACTGCGAATGAGACTTCCCGTAGTTCTTGCACCCATGATTTAGCACCATTACTGACTTCGTTTCCTTCGGTTTCAGCCTTTTTATCAGCATCCTTTATGAAATACAAGATTCTCCCCAACTCACGCTCAATTTCCCCAACGTCTTCATCAACACCTTGCAACAAGCTCACTTCTTTGGTCAACAATGAGAGCAGCTTGTCTTTAACAAGCTCTACTATAATCTCTGCCATGCTCGCTTAATTCAGTTGACAACAATCTCTTCCTAGCACTCTGCATAAGAGTTGGTATAACTTTTTCATTATTATCCTTTTGTTGTGAGTACGTTATTCATCAATTGTGTTAATTCAGCTCAACTTTTTTTTAACAAAAGAAGTTGAAGGAAAAATTGACAGTATGGACTTTAGCGTATCCTAATTTTTTGTTATTAAGTTATTTTGATGGAGTTGGAAATAGAGGTTATCCTTAATGTAAGACTACGTCCTCTTTCCTGTTGCAGTTTTTTCAACTATAATCAAGAAGTTACAAGAGAAAATTCACACAATTCTCAACTATCTGTGTTTTTCTCAATCCACGGAATCCTCTATGTAAGGCAATAAATCGTCAAGGTAATTAATTATACTGCAAAACTTAACAACTCTCAGACAATGTACTCGGGGATGATAATCGATTTGACCCCCTTTAACCCTTTCCTACCAACCGGCACAAGTTGCAGTTGAGGATGTCTGGAGATTAGAATTGGGTTTCAAAGTTGTTATGTCAGAATTCTTGGAGGTTTTGATGTTCAGGAATTTTTTGATTTGATACAAGTCATAGAGGAAGTTCTAGATTTAAAAAACGTGCCAGCTAACAAGTGAGTTTCATTGATCTACTTACAGCGGCATGCTGGCAACAACCTTAGGTAGCACATACTTATTCTGGCAAGGCCAATATGGCAAGAAGATGAAGATTTTAGAGTTTGAGAAGAGAGATGAGAAGAAAATTGAGGGATAAAAGTTGGACTTTATAAGAGATTGGGCTTTCATCTTAATAGGTCAACATATTAAGTGGGTGGTTCAATACCCTTATATGCCTGTCGTTATGTCTATATTTAGATGATGTAAAACTCGGGTTTTTACCTTCAACACACCACCGTAAGATAGTGTTCTTATTTTCGGAGTCACCAATCTTGTATTGAATGGATCAAACTTCTCGTTTGAGATGGTAAGACTCCCGATACAATTTGAGAGGGACTCTTTACAGGAACACCACAAAATTAAGGCTTAGATTGACTTGTACCCAAAAACAAACTAATCGTAAAAATACTACAGCCACATTAACACATTATATTTAGAATAAAAAACATACCCTTAATATACCAGTCGGTCCATTTACACGATTGATACTATAGTCAGCATCCACTGCCAATCGAAAATTATAAATCGATAACCACCGTGGTTGATGATTGGCATCCAACCATAATACCACTAGTATCCGACTGTCATGACCGAGAAATTAGTCGAAGAAATTATTGTATAAGATGAAATTTTTAGGAATTCTCTATATTATAAATATGAATTCATTTAAGATAAGTATTTATTGATATTAATATTGAATACCAAATGATAAGCTAAATATCAGAAATTTATGAACTATAATGCAGTTACCGAATTTCAAACTGTAATAAAAAAGAGGCATGGAACGCTGTGCTATTCTCACAAACGGGCAACCACATGACTATTAAGTTTAACAAATGAAAAAGAATATAAAAACATTAATTCTTGGGTTTTAGAAACAATCAGAATGAAGAATGGACGAAAAAGGGGTTCGGAATGCCAAGTCGAGAAAATGAGGATTTTCGACCGATTAGGGTTGACCGAGTCAAAATTTTATTGACCAAGAGTCAACCAATAGGGCACTCTTGAAAAGATAGTCAAGGTTGAGTAAAGTTGACCAAATTGACTAATTGTCTGAAAAACGCAAGTAAAACGTGCACTATATGGGAAATAAACTAAATCAAAATAAGATAATTATTAAAAATGAAAGGTTGATATTTAAAGTGATTAACGGATGGAGGGCTGAGATTAGGACACATGGAGAGAAGGAGATGGCCAGCCAACACTTATGGGAGAAGCAAAGAAGATATTTTAATTTTTTATTTTTTTTATTTTTGTGAAAAAGACCATAGAAAATGGCAAAATAGCACCTAGGTCCCTCATTTCTTGTTGACCGGTTTTATAAGAGAAAAATACAAGCAATATGTTAATTTCCATGCAAGTAAACAGACAACATTTTGCCAAAGAGAGAGTGGAAAAAAGAATTCCTAAAGTGAGGAAAACGAGTTCAATTTGAAATTGGCGGAAAGCTACTGTTGATTAGCATCACTAGAGCTTTCTCTTCATTCTTCTAAGGTAAAATTTCAATTTTTCTTCTTACTTTTTACCATAGGTGCACAACCATGAATAGTAGAAACCATGAAAATATTTTGCTAAGGACAATAATTTGCTTATGGATTTTATGGGGACCAAAAAACCTAATCTCTAAAGGATAAATTCTCGATTATTGGGTTATGTGTTTAGCGTTTTTGTTTATGGAGAATTCTTATAAGAATAGTGATGAAACCCTAGAACTTATGATGTTTTTGATGATAAAAAGAATGAGAAAGGTTGTGATATGTGGTTGAAAGGTTGAAACAATAGATAAAACGAGCTATGGTTAGCTCGGAAAACACAAAAAGTGGGTGAAACTTTGCCAAAATTTAGTTTGAAAATTTGAACCAAACTCGGTTATAATTAGGAATAGGAGGAATGAGATGTGTAAAATAAGTTGATTAAGTGATCAAAGATATGTGAAAAACTAAAACAATGAAGATTCTATGTTTCGGACCAAAATAGAAAACTAGGTTATTGACCCGAAAATTGTATCTGGCACTATTTTGGCTAGAGGATCAAGATAGAAGCTTAATTTTAAAAAGTTACCACCATGAAGTTAAGGAAAATTTTGTTCCGAACAACTTTTATGAAAGAACTTTTTTCCCAAAAATGACCCTGCATGTCAGTTTCGGGCCAATTTCTCAAAACATGTCTAGAATGGTGGTTTTAGCAAAGTATGCATGGGTTTGGTGCACATTGGTGATATAGGAGATGTTTCGGTCCGAATACCAAATATGAAAATAGTATATCTTTTCGACAATAAGAAGTGCCATTAAGAACGCTTTTTGAAAAACTTGTTATGCAATATTCTCCTAAGATCAACGGTACATTGCGCAAAACATCGCAGTAAGAAAAGAGAAACAGGAAATTAAATAGGTTTATGAAATAAATATGAAACCTAAGAATTTTAGACGCGCCATGTGCACATCGTGAAAATAACATTTATGGAATTACGGATTCGAGTCAAAAGGTATAGTTATTACTGGTCTTAAATTATAAATCTAATGATCGAGAATTTATATTATAGGTCGGGTTGGTATCGAGCAATAATCTACCTCCCATCCACATTTTTTACGCATCCGATTCTTTCTGCCCAAGTAAGTCCTTATTCTTTTGAATTTAGAATTTAGTGTATGAATTTTATTTTTACATAGGATATACATAATGGTTCGAACAAGGTGATTTTCGTCAACTCCACGTGGTTTGCTTAGAGGAACTAATTGTGGACGAGAAAGGAAAAAAGACGGTTGCACAGTCTATCCCCTGAAGTCGGAAGTGGTACTTGTTCCACCATCCGCACTTGCCCCACCAGAGGTACCTCTAACAACTCTATAACCCATTAGAGCAGCTGATCGACCCCTAATAGATAGGAAAATGCAAATAGCCATGATTAGGGACCTAATAAGATTTAGGGTTGCTGCAGGAGTTACTTTTTCACTTCATGGGTGTAACCCACCCATCTATGACGATCAACCTCACCTGACTGGATTACAAGATTGGCTACACAAGATTGAATATCTGATGGTGGCTTGTGACATAGAAGAGAATGAATGGGTGGTTCTAGCAGCATGCCTAGTAGAATCCGATGCTAGACAATTTTAGAGATGTATGGTAGAATGAAGGAACGCACAAGAGGTGCCATGGGAAAACATTTTTAGTTTATGATTAGCCCAATTTCCACATAGAGGAGTACCAATATCCGAGGTACCACATACAACGATAGCACCATAACCAACCTCTACATCACAAGCCCAACCACAGACTGGTGAAATTGAATTTATGAGTAGTGGAGTGTGGACAAATGAGCAATGGATGCACCATGTATTTTGAAAATGCTGCTAGATGTTTAATGTGAAATCATATTTATGGATGTAAATATGCAATGTAATGAAAGTAAACTGTATGAGACAACGAGGCTATACTTGGCAACCTCAAGTCACAAAGTATGTTAATGTATCCGAAATACTATTATGTTAATGACATATGAACAATAATGATATGCAAATGATAGGTTGAATATATGACCACATTTAATGAAAATAATTTTGAAGTTAAAATTGTTTTTGTAAAAGAATTTTAAATGATAAAAGTTTTATTCCGTTAAAATATTTTAGTATCTATTTTACTATTAAGGAAGAAAAAAATTGTAGCCAAAAACTGAGGTTTATAGTTTTAAAATAATAGAAGTTAAATATGATCGCAGTAATGATTACCAGAGGTAAAGGTTATGACACTGACACACCGACAGTAATACTAAACAACCTAATAAGATTTTTTCATTGAAATGCTAAAAAATTATCATAATTCACCAAAATCACCCAACACACAATAAGAATCAATCACGAACAATAGAGAAGCACATGTAAATTAAACAAAAAGGAAAAAAGCTCCCTTCAGCGGTTGGTACCACCAAAATATATACCCACTAGTATCATGACGGGTATCCACTAGGAACGACCATTGTTGCTAGAAGTACAACCATGGCCACTATAAAAATGTCCAAAAAATCATAAATGATATACAGAGAAAAAAAACTTGACAAAATCCACAACAAAAACAAACTTGACATCAAAACAACAGCAACAAAAAAAACCATTGAATCGTTGACATCACGGCTATCAAAGACTAGAATCAGGTTAGAAAAGAGAGTCTTTGAAAAAAAAATTAGAAAAAAAAAAAAGCAAATTCACTACAATAAAGAAGAGGTGGAGATCGGCCGTGAAGAAGACCTCAAAATCTTCCCGCTTAGTGGCTGTGACAGGAGAGATTCCGTAACACTTGGTCTACACCAAGAGGATCCGTACGACCGCAAAGGTTGAGAAAAGAGACAGAAAGAGATGAGGAAGAAGGAAAACCTATCCGAATGAAAAAATTTTAATGTTGCGTTTGGTTGGTAGATTCATACCATGATTAGAATAATAGTTCGTGGTTCGCTAGCTACAACATTTTCTCCCATAAAAATACACATAAATTGAGAATGATTCTGAATCATGGTTCTTAATGTATGAACCAAAGGTCCACTAATTCATTTTAGGGTATTTTAGACTTCTTACTCTAAGTTTTATTTCACTACATGGCATAAAATAGATGAGATTGGACTTTTATCGTAAAGGTCAATCTGTTAAGTGAGGTGGCCTGATTCCCTTATATATTTGTAATTATGTTTATATTTAGACAATTTGGGACAAAGGTATTTCTATTTGCACCCTTAATATTCATAAATACCCCCACCAAATCATAATGTATTTTTATTATAGTTCCCTTACAATAACATTACGTTAAAACCAATTAAAATTACTCTTAAACCCATTAAGAATTATACACCTTCAAATTTTTCCCCATATCAGTTATAAATAGAAATATTGGTTGATTCTTATATCCGACACATGGTTTACAAAATTATTCCATTTTCGATAAAGTTCGATTGCTAATTTTTTTTCTCTTTCTTTGTTTTTTCTCTTTTGTTTTTGTTTTTGAGGAGAGCTTTTTTTCTTGCTTTATGCTTGTGTATCATGACCGTTTTTCTTCTCTGCGTACAACGTTTTTTTTTTTTTTTTTTAGAATGTGAAAAGTTTTGTTTTTTTGTTAAGATTTGATAATTATTTTTATAGAACAAATTAAAATAAAAGTCGGGGGGTGGGTGTGTAATTAAGAAGGTTAAATTCAGTAAATGGATAAAACCTGTTAAATATTTGTTATAAAATATCAATGAATTTGGGGTATAAATAAATTTTGAACCACTCTTTACCTTATCAATTTCTTCAAATTTTACAGCAAGGCAATCGTTCCGTTGACGATTATGCCACAAAATGTTTCCTTCTTTTCACTCGATAAAGAAAAGTGTTGCGCTCTAAAATATGAAAAGTGACTCAAAACACCCGTGAACTAATTATGTTATTTCATAATACCCCATGAACTATTAATTTTTTGTCAACTTGTCCTCTAATTTTTTAAAAATTAAGGATAAGTTAACACAAAAGTACAAATTTAAGGAGACAAGTTGACAAAATAAATAAAATGAGAGACAATTATAAAAGTATACGTACTGCCACGTCATTAGTTGATCAGTTTTATAAATGTAAAGGTTATTTTGAATTAGTATACATAATTCAGAGAGCAAAATCTAGAGACATGTTGAAATATTGTATAAAATTTATGGAGTATTTATGAAATTAATGCTTCACTTTTCATCAATAAAAAAAGAAAATATTAATAATTTTGTAGTTAATAAAGAAACCGAAAAAAAAAAGTGCTCGATGCTTCAAAAGCTTACCTCAGCTTTCTAAAGTTCAGAAGACTTGATCCGATTCGACTTTGGCCAACATCGCCGAGACAGAAAATGGAAAATATTACTGTATCAGAAAAAATACCTCATGAGCTGCAATAACAAAAAAAAAATTAAAAAATAAAAAAACAGAAGAAGAAGAAAAAGATAGAACTCAACTTAACTAGAAGTTTGGATAGAACTTACGTTTTAAATATCCACACTTCGATACAATCTGCAGATGTATAAAATGAGACAGGTATTTTTAATATTAGAACTGAAAAAAAAACAGAGATCTGTTGGAGTTTTAGAGAGAAAATATCTGTAATTTCCACTGCAATAAGCCTTGCTTCTTCATTAATTAGCTATATATGATTAGGGATCAATAGTAACGATTCTTATCTTCATCGGCCATTCTCAAGATTCTAATTTTCGTCTCTCTACTTTTCTTTCCCTCCATCCTTTTATTTCTTTGTATCGAAGTTTTTTGTTTCTTCCATTCAAAAATTTTCTTTGTTCAGTAACCCACGAAAGGAATGTATGTACTACAATAGAAAAATAACTTGCTTTTTTTTTTTTTTTTTTTTTTTTTTTTTTTTTTTTTTTTTTTTTCCCAAGAACTTTCAGTTAACTACTCAGTTTAGTTAGTTTATTCAAAGAATTCTATATATTAATAGTGCAAGTCCTACTTTATTCCTGGTGTGATAGTAACACAGAAGCATACAAATTAATTTTCATTCATCTTGTCAAATCCTTGCATCTTGGACAACCTACTTTCAATTTTGAATAAGATCATCAAACGGCAGAGAAAGTTCTCTCAACGTAACCATGACCTTTGTTCGATGCTATAACATTAAATTTTTCGCAACACAGAAATCATTTTAATGATATCAAGAAATCTCACTAGTACAAATAACTCATTTAATGACGGTTTTTAATCGTCGTCACGGTTAAATGAAGTGGACTAGCACTTTAATAACCATTACTATTTATAACGTGCACACAAGAGGCTATTTCGGCCCTAATTAAACTTACTTGGCCCTTTGAGAAAATACTGCATTGCAAAATTTTTTTTCGGATATGAATTAAAATTAACTTAAATTTGATTTCAATATTCTGGCTTTTCAATTTGAATTTAAATATCATGGCAATTATTCTTGAAAGGTGCAATTAAAGGTTGTCTTTTAACTTATAAAAAAGAAAACTTAATCAGATAGGTATGTGATTAATTTCGTTTTCCTCTATCATCTCCTAAAATTTTGGCGTTCTATTACTCTTCGTATAAGTTTTTACTTTTACTTAGCATAGAAACACTCAAAGCTTATGTGGATAGATCATAGCTATTGATTATTTATCTAGTATCTACCCTTGGATTACAAGTATTTTGGCTAAATCTTGACCATTGTTGAAATTTTAAGTGTCCATAGCTTGACAAGTGTCTTTTAGAAGACAATTTAATCTTTTCTTCTTTCTTCATCTTAACATGTGTCTACTTATAAACAAAATTTAACTATTATTCTTTCTTAATCTTGATACGTGTTCACTTAAGAGAAAATTTAAATTTTTCTTCTTTCCTCATCTTGA
The DNA here is from genome assembly GCA_012066045.3 of Morus alba. Taxonomy (NCBI): domain Eukaryota; kingdom Viridiplantae; phylum Streptophyta; class Magnoliopsida; order Rosales; family Moraceae; genus Morus; species Morus alba. Next base: position 1,155,422 of record CP050224.2, read on the forward strand.
CATGTGTTCACTTAGAATAAATCTTGAATTTTTTTTTCTTTTCTGATCTTGACACATGTCTACTTAGAAGAAAATATAAACTTTTTTCTTTTTTGATACATGTATAGAGCTTAGAAGAAAACCTCAATTTTTTTATCTATCCTGATCTTATACTTAAAAAAAAAAAAAAACTTTAGTTTTTTTTTTTTCTTTTCTAATCTTTCTGCACGTGAAAGAGACTCATCTGTCCTTTTTTTTTTTTTTTTTTTTTTTTTTTTTTAATTCCCACTTGTCTTTAAGTATGAAACAGATCCATGTGTTTTTTTTTTTTTTTTTTTTTTTTTTTTTTTTTTTTTTTCTGAGTTCCCCGCTGTCTTTTTTGTCCACACGTAAAACAGACCCATGTGTCTGTTTTTTTTTTTTTTTTTTTTTTTTTTTTTTCCTGAATTTCTTCTTTGTCCACATCTGTGTTTGTACTATAAAAGATGACAATAATTCAAATAGATAAAAGATGACACCTAATTGTGCTCATTTTCACATCTACCAACAAACGATAAAACATTTTACTCGTGATGCAAAACCAGGCAGTAAACCCTCGATAAGTAGGTGGTGCAATCTCTATATAATATTGAGCTAGTAAGTCACCCAAGCAAAGCAACACCCTTCTCCCAACTGGTTCGCACCAAACATATCCTAATTGTGCTCATTTTCACGTCTAGATTCATCTACTGACAAACAGTAAAACATTTTACTCGTGCTGCAAAACCAGGCAGTAAACCCTGGATAAGTAGGTGGTGCAATCTCTATATAATATTGAGCTAGTAAGTCACCCAAGCAAACCAACACCCTTCTCCCATTTCGAAAGCACATACAATGGTGAGCTCGTCCACGTATAAAAATGAGTGTGCTATTACTTTTATTTATATATATATATATATATATTTACAAATACATATATAAACATTTTTGTTATGATTTTTCGTACTGCACATAACGTATAGAAGTGAGAAACATGGCATATAATTCATTTAATGTAATTTTTTGAAATATGTAACGCTAAAAAAATTATTTATTTGCTATTATTACACTTTTACAACATAAGTGATCTTACGATGAATAAATCTCAGATTATATCTATGATTTCTATATGTTATATGGAAGTATGGAGGAGCATAGGCAAGTGCTAAACATATATTTGGAAGACTTCATGCCATATTATATCGTATCAATTATATATACAATATATATATATTCTACCAATATATTGATCATCTAATGGAATATTGTAACATTTTAAAAAAATATTTTATAGGCGGGCACAAGCACGAACACGCAAAGCACTGGGACGAGTCAGACAATAGCAGTGGGACTATGGGGAGGGCCCGGTGGTAGTGCTTGGGACGATGGGTCCTATACTGGAATTCGAGAAATCAATCTTTCTCATGGTGATGCCATTGGTGCCTTTAGTGTGATTTATGATTTGAATGGCCAGCCGTTTACAGGGCCCACACATCCAGGAAACGAACCCACTTTTAAAACGGTGAAGGTTAGTAGTTTCTTTCTTTCTCTTTTTCCTTCACTTTTTTAGCTAAAAGAATGTTATTGCACTACCATGTATTAAATCAAAAGGCCAATTTTTGTAGTAAGAGCTACTATTTTTCCCTACCAGTACGTGGAATTGGCTGTTTGATTGACTTTTTAACAATTTCATCTATAATTAGAAACCGTTTTATGTGGCGTAATTGCTGCAAATTTTTAACATAGATACTCACAAATCAGACCGTTAAATATTTAAGGGAAGAAATAATAGTTTCGAATACTGTCAGGATAAAGGAACAGTTCCTACACGTAGAAATTTCCATTAATAAAATCACAATGAAAATATATATAATTTCCTTTTTTTTTTTCTTCCTTAATCTTTGAAATGCAGATTACACTGGATTTTCCAAACGAATTCTTAGTGAGCGTGAGTGGGTACACTGGTGTGCTTCCTCGACTGGCTACGGGGAAGGATGTTATACGCTCACTAACATTCAAAACCAACAAGAAAACCTATGGGCCATATGGAACGGAAGAAGGCACACCTTTCAGTCTCCCAATTGAAAATGGTTTAATTGTTGGATTCAAGGGAAGAAGCGGTTATGTTGTGGATGCCATTGGCTTCCACTTGTCACTTTAAGATCACCAATATAATCACTATTAATGGCGTCTCTATATATATATAGAAGATGTCTTGGCTTTCTGTTTAATTACCAATAAATTCAAATCTCCAAGCGTACCTTATGGTTATTTGTCAGTTTAACTGACTATTGTAGCCATGATATACGTATAAGGAATTATTTGAGATGTGTGTGTAATGTTTAAAATAAGCTCTCTATGTAGAGCTCTGTGTGTGTAATATGTGATGAAATTGCTGTGGTGTTTGAATTAAGCTCTACACATAGAGCTAATTAAATAAAATCCAGCAAGAATGTTTAATATTTTAAGTTCTTAAATTGTCATTTTCTTCAATATTTTTGCTTAATTTATTCATCAGATATATATATTTTTTAAATACCTTTAATATGTACGGATTCATGATATTACCCCTCCAAGTTAATGCCTGACAAGACCTTCAAACATTTTCTTGAAGCAAATTGGGATCGGAAGCATTCTTCTGAGTAGGTGATGTGTTTCGGAGTGACTTGATTAACATATTGTCGATACATACTTCTATAGTTTTTCTACGTAAACCTCGGAATGTTTTGTTTACCAACGTTTGGTTGTAGATCTTAACGGGTTCTTAAGTTGGAAAGATGTGATCTTGTAATAATACATCCCTCGTTCAATAGCGAAAGCAGTATTCTCTTGATCGTCAAAATGCATGAGGATCTAATTGTGACAAAAAAAAAAAAAAAAGTGCATCCGAAACCATTTTAGTGTTTGACAATGGCATCCTCTAGTCAATCTATATGTTGCTACGAGAAACTATTCTAAGTCCATTTGGTAACCAAATAGGTCCAAATAGTTTGAAAAATAACTCTTTTCAAACCTTCTATTTAAAATCACAAAAATTCAAACCACGACATATTTTGAACCTATTTACCAAACAGGGTCACTACAATAAGGTAAACCGTTGAGGATTAAATTTTGAGGTAAAGTCTACCCTATTGACAGTCGTGCTACATATCAACAAAACTACTGTTTGGTATATGTTTCCTATTTCTAGATTGGATGACTTATTGGATCAGCTTAGTGGGGCGCGGTGTTTAGCAAGTTGGATTTGAAGAGTGGCTATGAATGGCTTGCTATGCCATTTGATTTTTCTAATGTACCCAGTACCTTTATGCGAGTGATAAACCAGGCACTACGGCCATCATTTCTCTATGGAAGTATTTGGCTTTGACTCTTTCAAGGAATTATTTAGTGCCGTTCCTTTCTTTTCTCTTATATTGGCAAGTGTACAAGCAGGGAAGCGGTCAAATTACTTGTTGCATGATGGGTTTCTTCTTAAAGGACACTAATTATGTGTTTCAGATTAATTGCTGTTTAAGGACCTAGATTATCAAGGAGTTACATGGAGATGGTCATGTGAAACGTGATCGTACATTACAGTAGGCTACAAATGCTGAATTATACATGCCTATGTCCATCCCTACAAATGCTGAATTATACGTGTATGGATTTTATTTTAAGGCTGCTTCATACACAGAAAGGTACGAATCTGTTTTTGTCTTGGTGGGTCATTTTTAAAAAATGCCGCATTTTATTTCCTGCAAAATTTATGACAATCATTAGAAAACATTGTTAGCTTTTTACATTTTTACGCCTTCACGTGGCATGTGATTGTACTAATAAATGAGAATCACACATTTGTCTGAGCCACTGATTGCCAATACTCATTGAAAATCATGAAATTTTTATTTATATTTATAAAACATTCAATAATGCATGTATATAAAATAGTAAATAAATTTTTTTATTAAAAAAATAAATATTCTACTATATCTTAAATTTTTAAGACACCAATCTCAACACTTAAATTTTTGTATTTTTTACTTATTTGTTATTTATTATTTTCTCATACTTAAGATTTAAGAAAAATTCGTTTAATTTTTATTTCCAATCATGCCCTTCACCTTTTGAGAAAAATAATCTTACGCGAGGTTTTGTTAGTAAATCTACTATGTTTTTTATTGCTTAGGGCTTTAGAAAAAATGGTAAAATTAAATAAAAATATTTTTATTATAATGACAGATAATATTATTATTTTATTTAGACTAATAGTACTACTATTAACAAGAAATTTTAAAATTAAATTATCGAGTTTATGTTTCATAGCTTGTTTCTAATGATATAGATCATGTATTTCGTGTAACAGTATCATGCAGATAAATTACCTTCTCTTTGTCCTATGTTCTTCAAATAACAAATTAAATATTTATTATTGTTTATAACGTGTTGAGATTATTCATTATACTCTCTCAATACAACTCTTTATATAACATGATAAAATTTTTTCTACAATAAATGTTTTCCTATAAAATGTGCTTTATATTTACTGTTGTCGTTCTTCTCAGTTGATTTCACATTTATAGATTGTCGTCATTGATATCTTGATGTCGTTTGCGGGGATCATTGACGTTGTTTTCTCACTCCTGCGTTCTGTTGCTGTTGATGCATTATTATTGTTGCTCTGGGGATCATTATCATTGACATCAATGCCGTTTTTGGGATAATATTGTGCATTGTCCTATCTAACGTTGTCGTTTTTTAATTCATTTTATTATTTTGGCTATTGTCGTTTTCTTCGTTGTCCTCATTTTTTAGTTCATTGTCATTTTTCTGCTGTCTGTCGTTTTTACTATTACGTCGTTTTTATTGCTCTTTTACCTGTTGGGACAATATTATGAGTTTTCTGGGATTTCTTTGGCTAGTTTCTCAAATTGGAGGCCTAAGCATTCACAATGACTTAAATTGTAGTATTTGGTATTCACAAATCTCACTAATTTTAACATCTAGAGTCTCTTGGGTCACTAATTTTAACCATTGGGAAACGAGACAAATATCCCTTTAAATAGAGTATAGAGAAAATTACCGACTCTACCTCATCAACTTCCTAACTTACTAAAAACTCACCTTTTAAAAAATTCTACTCCTTGACTAGTTTAAGTCTAACAAAATTGAGTTGCAAACATTTGCCCATTGTCAAAAGGATAGTATATGACGAAAGAATGAATACCTTGTGTTGTCAAAATAATAAAATTCCAGACCAAACATCTAAAAGGGTGAATCTGCAATTTGCTTTTAACAATTTAATCTCAGAGTCCAGAGATAAAGAAGATTAGGGGCCGCACTAATCAGTTCTATCATAAATTAGTAAGTTATCTTTTTTTGTTAGTAAGAGAGTATAATTTTTACTTCTTGTAGCCGTGGATTATTATTAAAATAATCGAGGTTTCCAACGGATCAAACACGCTTAGAAGAAGCGATTAAAACAAAAGAGATAAAAAAGAACATCCAAGAACAAGATGCACAAACAAATATATATTGGTTCAGACAATGCTTCCTACATCCAAGAACAAGATACACAAACAATCCTTTTCATCAACTTCCTCTGCGAGTTAGGGAGCACCCATTCTGTATGCAAAGATAAAGAAAACGATAAATAGAAAGATAGAAAATATTGATATTAATGGACATATGTATATACATTAAAGAAATATGTATATATATATATATATAAATGTATCTGTATGTCTGTCAGGAAAACTTTTGTATTTTAAAGTTGGCAAAAAAAGACATTTTTTATAACTTAAAATTAGCAGCTTACTAATTGCGATGTTCGGTTATTGTAGACGCAGAAGTACTGATTTGCAATTTACACATTAATTATAACATTCCATTGCAAATGCTCTTAGTTTTATTTTATTATCATTCTATGGGTGGATTATAAAGAGTCATATTAGCTCTTGTAATTGTCATTCTTGAATGGACTTGATTAGTGAGATATGGCGTTAGACTGAAGTTTTCTCTATATTATCATGGGGATTTATCTGTATTGTCGTTGGTTTGTAAAAGATTAACAACAAATAAAAGCCCCAAGACTATTATTATCAAACCTTAGATTATGCATATGAGGTGGTATATGAAAAAGATATAATACTAAGGTAGCATTTAGTGTCAACCTTTTTCTTGTTTGGTGGTTAGTGTTTGAAGCGTTCTAATTCTTGTAAGGTGAAATCTACGAATCTGAACTTTAAAGTAATGTTGATGAACGACGGAGATTTCCTTATGAGTTTATTGAAGCTACTTTGTCATAATTAATAGGGGTTATAACAAATTGGATTTTTATGAACTGTTTTATGTTATTGCATGTTTATTTTAATTTCTAATCAAAAATTATCCATCAATAGTCCTAACTGTAAAACCCCAAATCCTAAGCTAAGTCTGTAGAATCCACAGAATGCAAATCCGATTGTAGAGGGAGGGAGAAGAGAAAAAAATTGAATGAAGAAAGTTTAGAATATTCTAGAGATTCTTTTTATTTAAGCTTTTTCTTCCTTTTCTTTTTCCAATTAACGAATATTCTTACCTCCATCATCACTCAACCACCAAACGTATGCTTTATGTGAACAACTTGGGTACACAATTGTAATTACAAATAACACCATCTTTTGCAAAAGCTGTTAGAAATATTTTCAAATAACACAAATTGCTTTATGTGGATTTATTCCCACAAGAACAGTATAAACAGACTTGCTTACTCGTCTTTTTTTGCGCAAACACAAACTCTCACCAATCTGTTGCACCGAATATATCAACCATTATTAGCTTAAGTTCAACCGTCTTTGCAGGTTATATATATATATATATATATATATATATATATATATATATATATAAGTAGAAGTCCGAGAAGAGACGACTGGCATTGTCATACCACCCCTGAGTGCCACAAAAGGGCCACTCCAGACTGACAAAATTGTTCGCCCTAAGGTTACAAACAGTGCTTTCACTACCAATCTCACTGAAGGACTTTACATTAATTTAAGATCTTAAGGGCCCGTTTAGCTCGTTGATTCAAATTTTTAATTTGAATTGAGATGTAACTTTATGTGAGAGCTTTTTACTGTAGTAAAAAAATGAGATGTGACTGTTTATAAAAGCTTTTTACTATAGAAAAACTCAAATTCTAGACTCAAATCGTGAAATGAAGATGACCTAAAACGGCTACTTAACACTTGAACCTTTCACTACTGACTACCTATTGGGTGCGTTTGAAACTCGTTCTAAAATGATTTTATTTTTTGTATAAAAATAGAAATAAAAATGTTTTTAATCTCAGGCAGAGATCATTTTTGAAAATACATTTAGTAGTTTTATCAAAAGATTATTTTTAGTATAAAAAATTCATTAATGTCTCTCTTTTTATGCTCGAGAGAGGAGAAAACAGAAACAAATAACGAAAAACGACTTTTCATTTCTCACATTTTACACTAAACTAACAAATTGTTTTCATTTCCGTTTTTTGTCTTTAATTGTTTCAAACGCCATTTCTTTTCAGTTTTGATTTTTTTTCCTCAAAAAATATAAAAAATAAAAACAAAACCAACTTCAAACACAGCCATTATAATTCATTACTGCTAAGCCACTCTATTCGGTGGCAACCACCTAATCACCTACTCCATTGAATAAAAACGGTTCTAGATCTTGCCCAATATAGGAGCTATTATAATGTCTGCGGTGTTCAAGGCATTACAGCCAAACCATTTACATCATTTCGCTTTTGTGTTGGAGCAACCTACTCCTCAATATCGTCCGTCTGCTCCATAGACCTATTAGGGAAAGTATCTTTATTTATAATGTCGACTTTAAGATGTTTCTTTGTTTTAGTTTTGAGTAACTTACTTGATTATGTGTCTTGTAATTATTTATATGGAGTCCTTTTTTTTTTTCTTTTTGTAGTGCTCCTTATTAGTGAATTATCCTGCTTAATCTGTAGTTGTAAATATATTATCAAATCACATTAAATCTCTTTGTTCTTTTATTATTTATTTTATTTTCTCATTTAACTACTAATAACACCTTCCCTGCACGGGCTCGCTTTGCTTCAAACAACCATACTGGTTCCTTTTATTACGGTTTAAAATTGGAATCTCTAATTAAAGCGGGGCAGTATTAGGGAAAATTAACCATTATTAGTAGTTTCAAATATATTTGTGTTTATTTTCTAGTTGGGAAATTTCTTGGTTTTAGAAGATTTGATAGTCTTGAATAAGGCACTGGATTTGTAATTGTAATTTTATTTATATAAAGCTCATTTGTAATTTTAATTTACCGATGTATATTAAGACCCCGTTCACTTCACCGATTCGAGTTTAGAATTTGAGTTTTGTTATAGTAAAAAGTTCTCAGAAACAGTCACATCTAACTTTTTTGCTACAGTAAAAAGCTCTCACATAAAATCACATCTCAACTCGAATTACAAACTTGAATCAGTGAAGTGAACGGGACCTAAATCTTTGTATTCTCTTTACTTTTTTTTCTTTTAATTTTTAATGATTAGATTGACATGATGTACAAATAATGATTAATTTTTAATGATAAGATTAAATTGCCTTTAGTGATTCTATGCTCTTCTTCCCACGTCAGATGCTCTTGGACTCCAAGTCATTTTCGTTTTACGATGTCGCTCTCGTTTTATTTATCTCGTTATAATTTTTTCAATTCTTGTCTTTTATGCGTGTGACTGTGTTATGTGTTGGAGTGCGTGCCGTTTTCCAAGGTTTTGTTGTCTTTACAATCACTTTTTATGTCACAGGTTGCTGTCGTTTTTTGATCTCCGTGTAATTTTGGTACTGTTCTTTTTTTTTTTTTTTTTTTCTTTTGGAGATTCTCGTTATTTAATTTATTTACTTTTTTTCCTTTTCTAGTTTAGTGTATTTTTACAGGTTGATGTCGTTTGCTGGTTATTTTTGTTTTTAGCTGATGTCATTAGAAGTTATTGATTGTTGGTTTTTAGCTCATGTCATTGGAAGTTACTGTCGTTTAAATCTCTGTGTGTGTGTGTGTGTCTTTTTTAATGTATTCTTGTCGTTTATATTACTGTCAATTTTCAATATTGCTATCGCTCATCTAGCTTCTGTCGCGTTTTTGTTATTGTTGTTTTAACTTTACTTTTTACAACCTTTGTCGTTTTATATTATGTTGTAGCCTACAACATATGTAAAAGGGTAATAATGCAATTTGCTCAACATTACTTCGTAAGTTCCTCCTTCCAATTTGTTCTTGTTGATGGGTTTTGGATTTTGTTTTGTCTAAACGTGTTTGGTTGTTTTTGTCTTTTCAAATTTGGCTAAATGGGTTTTGGCAATACTTTCTGTAATTTTAATATGGAAATGGAATTTTTGGCTCTGAACATTAGTTCGGTCGATATTTACTCATTTAAAGTTGTTCATATGTGAACCAGAGCCTTCGATAAATGTTAAAGGTGGAATCTTTATTTTTTCTTTATTTTTTTATTTTCTTTTTTAGTTGAAGATTTTAGTATATTTTTTTGAGACCCTTTTGGAAAATGAGATAATTGAGATTGGACATGTTCCTTGTTCTTTCTGGGTTTTCTCTTAATGGCAATTCCTTGTTATTTAAGAATTTGGCCCTTACCTATTTGCTCGTTCTTTTTTATTTTTTATTTTTTGGCGTTTCAATAGATACTGGTCGTTCCGATGTGAACCCTGAACACGTAATAACCCTTACAGATTTTCTTTTTTCCCCTAAGTGGAAGATTTTACTATTTTAGTATTATACAGCTTAGAGCCATTGATGTTGATGACCCTTTAAATTTCTTCCCTTTATAGTTGACTTGTTAGTGACTTTGGACTAGCTAGGAAATTTGTTTTCAGAGTTAGATTTTCTTGGTTTTTACTCTTGTGCTGATTTGCATTTGTTTTGGTTGTGAGTTGGGAAGTGGGTTGAGTATAAAGTTTGTTTGGACTGGTTTGTTTTTGGTTTATTCATAATGGAGTTTCCTAACTTTCGGGCTTAGATTTGTTGGCATAATAATATGGTCGTTTTTGTCTTATTGGTTCTTGGTTAAATCAATCAAGAGATTGGGTTTAGGAAATTGATGCTTTTCTTTCTTGTCTTTGAAAAATAAACTAAGGATGTTGGTGGGTTAAATTTTCCGTGAGACAGCCTTCATGTTCACTGCAGTCCGGGCTCTTGGCGCGTCTGCACCATGGTGGGACAATGGCATGCTGTTTGATACTTTTTTATCCTTGTTATTCCTCTTCTTTCTTTTTTTTTTTTTTTTAATCTTTGTAAATGTATCCTATGACATGCTTAAAATCTATAGAGAAACCAAGGCATTCATTTAATGATAGTCAGTCACACACTGGGCACCAATTGTGTTTCTTTATTATTCTATGAAAAATCACCATCCAGAAAATCTTAACACCGTAATTAACCCATTGGGTTTGTTGTTATATTTTTGGCTCTTGGTATGTCACTCTTGTGACTTTGATTTAAGTCTTGAAAACCGTAAGGCAATAATGTTTTATGGAATCTAAATGATACATTACATAAGCATTGTTTCTTATGTCTAACCCCTATTTGGGGCCGTGAAAGTTTTGTTACACATTCGGAATCTATCACTGCTTTTTGTTTCTGGAAATTTTTCATGTATTTTTCACTTTGAGTAGCGTCACTGGAGTTGATAAATCATGCCTTCAAGGAAAAATCATGTACCTAAGCTAAGGCACCATATTGGAGGATATTGACCGAATAAATCCTTGATTGAGCATTTACAGGGATTGGACAGAGCAATTAAAAGGATATCTAATTAAGGAATGTGATTGATTTTGTATTATTATTGATTGCCTCATTTTGCCGTATTTATTGCCTACGATTGTGCGTATAATGTAATGCATATATTGCAATTGTTTGAGAATCAATATACAGAACTTTTACTTTTCTCCTTTTCACACCAAGTTCAATCATGCCGCTCAATCAATATGACGTTAAATCATGCCGTTCAATTATCATGACGTTCACTCATGCCGTCACGGGAAAGGTGACTGCAATGTTCCAAGCTTTTTAAGGTGCACAGAGGACTACTCTTGGATTATAAGTGTTTGGGCTAAATTTTGGCCATTGATGAAATTTCAAGCGTCCATAACTTGACAAATATCTTTTAGTAGACAATTTGATCTTTTCTTCTTTCTTGATCTTGACATGTGTCTACTTAGAAGAAGACTTGAACTTTTCTTCTTTCCTAATCTTGACACGTATCCACTTAGAAGACAATTTAAAATTTTCTTCATTCCTAATCTTGATACGTATCTACTTAGAAAAAAACCTGAACTTTTCTTCTTTCCTGATCTTGACACGTGTCTACTTAGAAGAAAACTTAAACTTTTCTTATTACCTGATCCCGACACGTGTCTACTTAAAAGAACACTTGAACTTTTCTTCTTTCCTAATCTTGGCACGTGTCTACATAGAAGAAAACTTGAACTTTTTTTCTTTCCTAATCTTGACACGTTTCCACTTAGAAGAAAATTTGAACCCTTGGATTCCAAGGTTCCGTAACTTGACAAGTGTCTTTTAGAAGACAATTTGATCTTTTCTTCTTTCTTGATCATGACATGTGTCTACTTAGCAGAAAATTTGAAAATATCTTTTTTCCTAAGCTTGACACATGTCCACTCAGAAGACAATTTGAACTTTTCTTTTTCCTAATCTTTACACGTGTCTACTTAGAAGAAAACCTAAACCTTTTTTCTTTCATAGTCTTGACACATGTCTACTTAGAAGAAAACTTGAACTTTTTTTGTTTCCTGCTCTTAACACATGTCTACTTAGAAGAAAACCTGAACCTTTCTACTTTCTTAATCTTTACATGTGTCTACTTAGAAGAAAACTTGAACTTTTCTTCTTTTCTAATCTTGACACGTGTCCACTTAGGAGAAAATTTAAACTTTCCTTCTTTTCAGATATTGACACGTGTCTTCTTAGAAGAAAACCTGAACTTTTCTGGTTTCCTGATCTTGACACGTGTCTACTTAGAAGAAAATTTGAACTTTTCTTCTTTCTTAGTCTTGACACGTGTCTATGAACTTTTCTTCATTCCTGATCTTGACACATGTCTACTTGGAAGAAAGCTTGAACTTTTCTTCTTTCCTAATCATGACACGTGTCCACTTAGAAGAAAATTTAAACTTTTCTTCTATATCTATTTGTTATCTGATAAGGAGGATATTATAATCTCCCTTCCTTTTAAAGATTTCATCCTCAAAATTTGATGATTCCAAACTGAACAACTATCAAGTAAATATGAGGGTTTATCAAATGATAAATCCTAGGCTGATTGAGTTATTGGTCCCATGACATGTCTTGTCTACCATATCTCCATAAACGTATTGCTCTTATACCAAAATGTTGAGCTAGCAACTAATAACTATGCAGACTTGAGAGAAATGCTAACTTACTTTACTATATTACTCCTTAAATAGTGAAATGCTTTTGTTTTGTCAACTGGCACTTCTATTGAGAGCTTACCTGCATCATGAGAACTATATGACCTAAAGCTCAGTAAGTAAAGCGTAAAATAATTTCCACTTTGAAAATGCTTTTCTTTAATGTTTTAGGGCTATTCTGTCTAACATTCATCTTGTGTTATTAGAACCTCTTTATCTTCTATCTAGTGGCTCTTGTCTCGAAATCTCTAGTTCCTGAAGGATTTGGCCCTTTTACTAACTGAGTCAGTTTGTAATCCACCCACGATTCATATCATCTTTTGAAAACTAAAACACTTTCTAAATCTCATGAAATCATGTTGAAGATATATAAATTGACAATTTTTATAAACTGACAACTTTCATGTGCTACTGATCAAGTAATGTAGTGGAAAGTCTACTTACAAATTCGCTGATCGAGGGGAAAATCCTTCTCTCGGCTTTCTCTCCCTTTCTTTGTTTCTTTCTCTCTTCCTCTATTTCTCTTCTCTCTCTATTTCTTTCTCTTTTACTTTCTCTCTCTAGCTTCCCCTATATGAAGGATGGAATGAATCCATCACCTATTTATAGTATATCGTCTTACATTCTAGCCCTTGGATCAAAGCTTATGTGGAGAGATCATAACCATTGATTTCTTATTTAGTATCTATCCTTAGATTACAAGTGTTTTGGCTAAATTTTGACCATTGATCAAATTCCTAGTCTCCATAACTTGGCAAGTGGCTTTTAGAAGACAATTTGATCTTTTCAACTTTCCTGATCTTGTCATGTGTCTACTTATATGAAAATTTAAACTTTTTTTCGTTCTGAATCTTGATACGTGTCCACTTAGAAGACAATTTAAACTTTTCTTCTTTCCTGATCTTGACATGTGTCCACGTAGAAGAAAAGTTGAACTTTTTTTCTTTCCTGATCTTGCACGTGTCTACTTAGAATAAAATTTGAACTTTTTTCTTTCATGATCTTGACACGTGTATACTTAGAAGAAAACCTGAACTTTTCTTCTTTACTGATCTTCACACATGTTTACTTTGAAGAAAATTTGAGCTTTTTTTCTTTCCTAATCTTGACACGTGTCCACTTAGAATAAAATTTGAACTTTTCTTCTTTCCTGATCTTGACATGTGACTACTTAGAAGAAAATCTAAACTTTTCTTCTTCCCTAATCTTGAGACATGTCTACTTAGAAGAGAACTTGACCTTTTTTTCTTTCCCGATCTTCACAAGTGTCTACTTAGAAGAAAACCTAAACTTTTCTTCTTTCCAGATCTTGACATGTGTCTACTTAGAAGTAAACTTGAACTTTTTTGTTTCTTGATCTTCACATGTGTCTACTTAGAAGAAATCCTGAACTTTTCTTCTTTCCTCATCTTGACACGTGTCAACTTAGAAGAAAGCTTGAACTTTGTTTCTTTCCTAATCTTGACGTGTGTCCACTGAGAAGAAAATTTAAACTTTTCTTCTACATCTATATGTTATTAATAAGGCGGATATTATAATCTCCCATCCTTTTAAAAATTCCGTCCTTGAAATTTGATGGCTCCAAAATGAAAAACTGTCTAGTAAATATGAGAGTTTAACTATTCCTCAAAAGATAAATCCTAGGTTGACTGAGTTCTTGGTCCCATGACACGTCTTGTCTACTATATCTCCAAAAACGTGTTGTTCTGATTTCAAAATGTAAAGCCCCTCTTGAGCTGGAAGCTAATAACTACGCCAACTCGAGAGAAACGTAACTTACATTACTATATTACTGCTTAAATAGAGAAATAATCTCTATATCATGTACAAACATTGGACAAATTCTTAAATGTACAAATAAAATAACTTAAGATCACTTAAATTAAACACAACATGGGACTTGAACTACTTTTGCTCAGTCAACTGGCACTTCTACTAAGAACTTACCTGCATCACGAGAACTATATAAACTAAAGCTCAGTAAGTAAAGCGTAAAATAATTTCCACTATGAAAATACTTTTCTATGAGGATGGCATTGAATCTTGTCCACTCATTGATGGTCTTACTTTTCGTTGATAGAAGTCCCGCTATTACTACAATTGCAAGAGGTAGACCTTCACATCTTCCAACAATCTCACCAGAAATCTCCTCTAATTCCGCAGGGCAGTGACAATCCGGTTTGAAAGTCCTCTTACAAAAGAGTTCCCAAGACTTTTCTGTGGGCAAACATTGCATTTCGTGGACGTGGACGAAGGGCAAACTTCTGCAAAACTCTGCCACCTGCTTGTTTCGCGTTGTCAACATTACTCTTCCGCCAACTCCATCATTGAACAAGGCATGTTCGAGGTCGCCCCAAAAATCTTCTTTCCAAACATCATCGAAGATCAAAAGATATTTCCTGTCTTTCAGGAATTCTCTCTACTTATTTGTGAGTTTTCCCTCATCCATTGTTTGAATTTCACTAGGAACAAGGGCTTTAGCCGACTCAAAAAGCTCCATTACCAAGGCCCTCAGTATCACCTCTTTCTTATACGGTTGAGGCACTTGAACCCACGCATGACATTGAAACTTTGCTTGCACATGATTATAAACTTCTTGGGCAAGAGTTGTCGTCGCCGATCCTACCATGCCAACCACTGGGATGACTTTGCTTTGGGATGACTCATCTAGCAAAACACGAACCAATTCATCTCGATCAGATTCAATACCCACGACATCATCTTCGTGAAGGTACCGAGATGCCCTTTGAGGGTCGTACGAAGTAACAACATTTTGAACAACAGTACTTGAGGACCCTAGTTGTTGAGTGGAATTTACAAAGCCATACGTTTGACCTCGGTCACGGATTTTGATAAGCCTCTTCTTTAAGTTTTTTATCTGCCAGACCAAGTCACGTTGTTGATTTATCCCCAGGCAGCGGAAAGGTGAAAACCAAGCAATTTCTCGCAGCCATTCAACAAATCCCCGTTGATGGTCATGGCATGGCTTTTTTGCCATATGATGTGTGTATTCCGTGAGAGCATCTTCTACTGCGAATGAGACTTCCCATAGTTCTTGCACCCATGATTTAGCACCATTACTGACTTCGTTTCCTTCGGTTTCTGTCTTTTTATCAGCATCCTTTATGAAATACAAGATTCTCCCCAACTCACGCTCAATTTCCCCAACGTCTTCATCAACACCTTGCAACAAGCTCACTTCTTTGGTCAACAATGAGAGCAGCTTGTCTTTAACAAGCTCTACTATAATCTCTGCCACGCTCGCTTACTTCAGTTGACAACAATCTCTTCCTAGCACTCTGCATAAGAGTTGGTATAACTTTTTCATTATTATCCTTTTGTTATGAGTACGTTATTCATCAATTGTGTTAATTCAGCTCAACTTTTTTTTAACAAAAGTAGAAGGAAAAATTGACAGTATGGACTTTAGCGTATCCTAATTTTTTGTTATTAAGTTATTTTGATGGAGTTGGAAATAGAGGTTATCCTTAATGTAAGACTACGTCCTCTTTCCTGTTGCAGTTTTTGCAACTATAATCAAGAAGTTACAAGAGAAAATTCACACAATTCTCAACTCTCTGTGTTTTTCTCAGTCCACGGAATCCTCTATGTAAGGCAATAAATCGTCAAGGTAATTAATTATGCTGCAAAACTTAACAACTCTCAGACAATGAACTCGGGGATGATAATAGATTTGACCCCCTTTAACCCTTTCCTACCAACCGGCACAAGTTGCAGTTAAGGATGTCTGGAGATTAGAATTGGGTTTCAAAGTTGTTATCTCAGAATTTCTTGGAGGTTTTGATGTTCAGGAATTTTTTGATTTGATACAAGTCATAGAGGAAGTTCTAGATTTAAAAAACGTGCCAGCTAACAAGTGAGTTTCATTGATCTACTTACAGCGGCATGCTGGCAACAACCTTAGGTTGCACATACTTATTCTTGCAAGGCCAATATGGCAAGAAGATGAAGATTTTAGAGTTTGAGAAGAGAGATGAGAAGAAAATTGAGGGATAAAATTTGGACTTTATAAGAGATTGGGCTTTCATCTTAATAGGTCAACATATTAAGTGGGTGGCCCAATACCCTCATATGCCTGTCGTTATCTCTATATTTAGATGATGTGGAACTCGGGTCGGGTTTTTAAGTGGGTGGTCCAATACCGTAAGATAGTGTTCTTTTCGGAGTCACCAATCTTGTATTGAATGGATCGAACTTCTCATTTGAGATGGTAAGACTCCGATGCAATTTTAGAGGGACTCTTTATAGGAGCACCTCAAAATTAAGGTTTAGTTTGACTTGTACCCAAAAACAAACTAATCGTAAAAATACTACGGCCACATCAACACATTATATTTAGAATAAAAAACATACCCTTAATATACTAGTCGTTCCATTTACACGGTTGATACTATAGTTGGCATCCACTGCCAATCGAAAATTATAAATCGATAACCACCGCGGTTGATGATTGGCATCCAACCATAATACCACTAGTATCCGACTGTCATGACCGAGAAATTAGTTGAAGAAATTATTGTATAAGATGAAATTTTTAGGAATTCTCTATATTATAAATATGAATTCATTTAAGATAAGTATTTATTGATATTAATATTGAATACCAAATGATAAACTAAATATCAGAAATTTATGAACTATAATGCAGTTACCAAATTTCAGACTGTAATAAAAAAGAGGCTTGGAACACTGTGCTATTCTCACAAATGGGTAACCACATGACTATTAAGTTTAAGAAATGAAAAAAGAATTGAAAAACATCAATTCTTGGGTTTTAGACACAATCAAAATGAAGAATGGACGAAAAAGGGGTTCGGAAGTCCAAGTCGAGAAAATGAGGATTTTTGACCGATTAGGGTTGACCAAGTCAAAATTTGTTGACCAAGAGTCAACCAATAGGGCACTCTTGAAAAGATACTCAAGGTTGAGTAAAGTTGACCAAGTTGACTAAGTGTCTGAAAACGCAAGTAAAACGTGCACTATATGGGAAGTAAACTAAATCGAAATAAGATAATTATTAAAAAGGAAAGTTTGACATTTAAAGTGATTAACGGATGGAGGGCTGAAATTAGGACACATGGAGAGAAGGAGATGGCCGGCCAACACATAGGGGAGAAGCAAAGAAGATATTTTAAGTTTTTTAATTTTTTTATTTTTTTTATTTTTGCGAAAAAGACCATAGAAAATGTCAAAATTGCACCTAGGTCCTTCATTTCTAATTGACCGGTTTTATAAGAGAAAAATACAAGCAATATGTACATTTCCACACAAGAGAACATACAACTAATTGGCCAAAGAGAGAGTGGACAAAAGAATTCATAAAGTGTGGAAAATGAGTTCAATTTGAAATTGGCGGAAAGCTACTGTTGATTAGCATCACTAGAGCTTTCTCTTCATTCTTCTAAGGTAAAATTTCAATTTTTCTTTTCATTTTTTACCATAGCTGCACGTCCATGAATACTAGAAACCATGAAAATATTTTGCTAAGGACGATAATTTGCTTATGGATATTATGGGTACCGAAAAATCTAATCTCTAAAGGATAAATTTTTTATTAATGGGTTATGTGTTTAGCGTTTTTGTTTATGGAGAATTCCTATAAAAATAGTGATGAAACCGTAGAGGTTATGATGTTTATGATGACAAAAAGGTTGAGAAAGGTTGTGATATGTGGTTGAAAGGTTGAAACAATGGATAAAATGAGCTATGGTTATTAGCTCGGAAAACACAAAAAGTAGGTGAAACTTTGCCAAAATTTAGTTTGAAAATTTGAACCAAACTCGGCTATAATTAGGAATAGGAGGAATAAGATGTGTAAAATAAGTTGATTAAGTGATCAAAGATGTGTGAAAAACTAAAACGATGAAGATTCTATGTTTCGGAGCAAAATTGAAAACTAGGTTATTGACCCGAACAACTTTTATGAAAGAGCTTTTTTCCCAAAAATGACCCTACACGTCAGTTTCGGGCCAATTTCTCAAAAGATGTCTAAAATGGTGATTTTAGGCAAAGTATGCATGGGTTTGGTGCACATTGGTGATATAGGAGATGTTTCGGTCCGAATACCAAATATGAAAATAGTATATCTTTTTGACAATAAGAAGTCCCGTTAAGAACTCTTTTTGAAAAACTGGTTATACAATATTCTCCTAAGATCAACGGTATATTTGTGCAAAATATCGCAGTAAGAAAAGATAAACGAGAAATTAAATAGGTTTATGAAATAAATATGAAACCTAAGAATTTTAGACGCGCCATGTGCACATCATGAAAATAACATTTACGGAATTACGGATTCGAGTCAAATGGTATTGTAATTACTGGTCTTAGATTGTAAATCTAATGATTTGGAATTTATATTATAGGTTCAGTTGGTATCAAAGCAATAATCTACCTCCCATCCACATTTTCTTGCGCATCCGATTCTTTATGGCCAAAGTAAGTCCTTATTCTTTTGAATTTAGAATTTAGTGTATGAATTTTATTTTTACATAGGATATACATAATGGTTCGAACAAGGTGATTTTTGTCAATTCCACGTGGTTTGCTTAGAGGAACTAATAGTGGACCAGAAAGGAGAAGACAGCTGCACAGTCTATCCCTAATGTGGGAAGTGGCACCTGTTCTACCATCTGCACTTGCCCCTCCAGAGGTACCTCTAACAACTCTATAACCCATTAGAGCAGTCGATCGACCCCTAATAGATAGGAAAGTGCAAATAGCTATAATTAGAGACCTAATAAGATTTAGGGTTGCTGCAAGAGTTACTTTTTCACTTCATGGGTGTAACCCACCCATGTATGATGGTCAACCTCACCCGACTGGGTTACAAGATTGGCTACACAGGATTGAATATCTGATGGTAGCTTGTGATATAGAAGAGAATGAATGGGTGGTTCTAGCACCAGGCCTAGTAGAATCCGATGCTAGACAATTTTAGAGATGTATGGTAGAATCAAGGAACGCACAAGAGGTGCCATGGGAAAACGTTTTTAGTTTATCATTAGCCCAATTTCCACATAGAGGAGTACCAATATCCGAGGTACCACATACAACGATATCACCATAACCAACCTCTACATCACAAGCCCAACCACATACTGGTGAAATTGAATTTATGAGTAGTGGAGTGTGGACAAATGAGCAATGGATGCACCATGTATTTTGAAAATGCTACTAGATGTTTTATGTGAAATCATATTTATAAATGTAAATATGCAATGTAATGAAAGTAGATTGTATGAGACAACGAGGCTATACTTGGCAACCTCAAGTCACAAAGTATGTTAATGTATCCGAAATACTATTATGTTAATGATATATGAACGATAATGATATGCAAATGATAGGTTGAATATATGACCACATTTAACGAAAATAATTTTGAAGTTAAAAATGTTTTTCTAAAAGAATTTTAAATGATCAAAGTTTTTTTTAGCTAAAATATTTTAGTATCTATTTTACTATTAAGGAAGAAAAAAATTGTAGCCTAAAACTGAGGTTTATAGTTTTAAAATAATAAAAGTTAAATATGATCGTAGTAATGATTACCAGAGGTAAAGGTTATCACACTGACAGACCGACAGTAATACTAAACAACCTATTAAGATTTTTTCACTGAAATGCTAAAAAATTATCATAATTCACCAAAATCGCACAACACACAATAAGAATCAATCACGAACAATAAAGAAGCACATATAAAATAAACAAAAAGAGAAAAAGCTCCCTTCAACGGTTGGTACCACCAAAATATATACCGACTAGTATCATGACGGGTATCCACTAGGAACGACAATTGTTGCTAGAAGTACAACCATGGTCACTATAAAAATGTCCAAAAAATCATAAATGATATACAGAAAAAAAAAAAAACTTGACAAAATCCACAACAAAAACAAAGTTGACATCAAAGCAACAACAACAAAAAAAAAAAAAAAAAAAAAAAAAAAAAAAAAAAAACCATTGAATCGTTGACATCACAACCATCAAAGACTAGAATCGGCCGTGAAGAAGACCTCAAAATCTTCCCGCGTAGTGGCTATGATAGGAGAGATCCCCTGACACTTGGTCTACACCAAGAGGATCGGTACGACCGCAAAGGGAGAGAAAAGAGACAGAAAGAAATGAGGAAGAAGGAAAACCTATCCGAGTGAAAAAATTTTAATGTTGCATTTGGTTGGTAGATTCGTACCATGATTAGAATAATGGTTCGTGGTTCGCTAGTTACAATATTTTCTCTCATAAAAATACACGTAAATTGAGAATGATTCTGAATCATGGTTCTTAATGTATGAACCAAAGGTCCACTAATTCATTTTAGGGTATTTTAGACTTCTTACTCTAAGTTTTATTGTACCACATGGCATAAAATAGATGAGATTGGACTTCTATCTTAAAGGTCAACCTGTTAAGTGAGGTGGCTTGATTCCCTTATATATTTGTAATTATGTTTATATTTAGACGATTTGGGACTGAGGTACCCCCACCAAATCATAATGTATTTTTATTATAGTTCCCTTACAATAACATTACGTTAAAACCAATTAAAATTACTTTAAAACCGGTTAAGAATTATAACCTTCAAATTTTTCCCCATATCTGTTATAAATAGAAATATTGGTTGATTCTTATATCCGACACATGGTTTACAAAATATTTTTTTTCAGTGTTGTTATAACTTTTGGGTTTTTCAGTTATTCCATTTTCGATAAAGTTTGATTGCTATTTTTTTTTCTCTTTCTTTCTTTTTTCTCTTTGTTTTTGCTTTTCAGGAGAGCTTCTTTCTTACTTTATGCTCGTGTATCATGACCGTTTTTCTTCTTAGTGTACAAGTTTTTTTTTTTTTTTTCTTTTTAGAATGTGAAAAGTTTTGTTTTTTGTTAAGATTTGATAATTATTTTTTATAGAACAAATTAAAATTAAAATAAAAGTCGGGGTGGGTGTGTAATTAAGAAGGTTAAATTCTGTAAATGGATAAAACCTTTTAAATATTTGTTATAAAATATTAATGAAGTTGGGGTATCAATAAATTTTGAACCACTCTTTACCTTATCAATTTCTTCAAACTTTACGGCAAGGCAATCGTTCCGTCGATGATTATGCCACAAAATGTTTCCTTCCTTTGACTCGAAATGATGTCACAAAAATTGATGGTGGTCCTTCAGTTGGAGAAACTATTTCTGCACCAAAGGTCCCTTTAGATAAAGAGTTTGGATAAAGAGGTTTAGTTGTGCATTCTAAAATACGAAAAGTGACTCAAAACACCCGTGAACTAATTACGTTATTTCATAATACCTATTAATTTTTTGTCAACTTGCCCTCCAATCTTTTTAACAATTAAGGATAAGTTAACACAAAAGTGACTCAGTTTAGTTAGTTTATTCAAAGAATTCTATATATTAATAGTGCAAGTCCTACTCTATTCCTAGTGTGATAGTAACACAGAAGCATACAAAATAATTTTCATTCATCTTGTCAAATCCTTTCATCTTGGACAACCTACTTTCAATTTCGAATAAAATCATCAAACGGCAGAGAAAGTTCTCTCAACGTAACCATAACCTTTGTTCGATATGCTATAACATTAAATTTTTCGCAACACAGAAATTATTTTAATAATATAAAGAAATCTCACTAGTACAAATAACTCATTTAACGACGGTTTTTAATCGTCATTATGGTTAAATGAAGTGGACTAGCACTTTAATAACCATTATACTATTTATAACGTGCACACAAGAGGCTATTTCGATGCTTATTAAACTTACTTGGCCCTTGGAGAAAATACTGCATTACAATTTTTTTTTTTTTCAGATATGAATTAAAATTAACTTAAATTTGATTTCAATATTTTGGCTTTTCAATTTGAATTCAAATATCATGGCAATTATTCTTGAAAGGTGCAATTCAAGGTTGTCTTTTAAGTTATAAAAAAGAAAACTTAATCAGACAGGTATGTGATTAATTTCGTTTTCCTCTGTCATCTCCTAAAATTATAGCGTTCTATTACTCTTCGTATAAGTTTTCACCTTTACTTAGTATAGAAACACTCAAAGCTTATGTGGATAGATCATAGGTATTGATTACTTATCTAGTATCTACCCTTGGATTACAAGTGTTTTGGCTATTTGATCTTTTCTTCTTTCTTCATCTTAACATGTGTCTATTTAAAAAAAAAAAAAAAATTAACTATTATTCTTTCTTAATCTTGATACGTGTCCACTTAAGAGAAAATTTGAATTTTTCTTCTTTCCTCATCTTGACACGTGTTTACTTAGAAAAAAATCTTGAATTTTTCTTCTTTTCTGATCTTGACACATGTCTACTTAGAAGAAAATATAAACTTTTTTCTTTTTTGATACATGTATAGAGCTTATAAGAAAACCTCAATTTTTTTTTCTATCCTGATCTTAATATGTGCCTACTTAAAAAATAAAAAAATAATAAAAAATAAAACTTGATTTTTTTTTTTCTTTTCTAATCTTTCTGCACGTGAAAGAGACTCATCTGTCCTTTTTTTTTTTTTTTTTTTTAATTCCCACTTGTCTTTTTGGTCCACATATGAAACAGACCCATGTTTTTTTTGTTTTTTTCTGAGTTCCCCGCTGTCTTTTTTGTCCACACGTAAAACAAACCCATGTGTCTGGTTTTTTTTTTTTTTTTCCTGAATTTCTTCTTTGTCCACATCTGTGTTTGTACTATAAAAGATGACTATAATTCAAATAGATAAAAGATGACACCTAATTGTGCTCATTTTCACATCTACCAACAAACGATAAAACATTTTACTCGTGATGCAAAACCAGGCAGTAAACCCTGGATAAGTAGGTGGTGCAATCTCTATATAATATTGAGCTAGTAAGTTACCCAAGCAAACCAACACCCTTCTCCCAACTGGTTCGCACCAAACATAACCTAATTGTGCTCATTTTCACGTCTAGATTCATCTACTGACAAACAGTAAAACATTTTACTCGTGCTGCAAAACCAGGCAGTAAACCCTGGATAAGTAGGTGGTGCAATCTCTATATAATATTGAGCTAGTAAGTCACCCAAGCAAACCAACACCCTTCTCCCATTTCGAAAGCACATACAATGGTGAGCTCGTCCACGTATAAAAATGAGTGTGCTATTACTTTTATTTATATATATATATATATATATATTTTTACAAATACATACATAAACATTTTTGTTATGATTTTTCGTACTGCACATAACGTATAGAAGTGAGAAACATGGCATATAATTCATTTAATGTAATTTTTTGAAATATGTAACGCTAAAAAAATTATTTATTTGCTATTATTACACTTTTACAACATAAGTGATCTTACGATGAATAAATCTCAGATTATATCTATGATTTCTATATGTTATATGGAAGTATGGAGGAGCATAGGCAAGTGCTAAACATATATTTGGAAGACTTCATGCCATATTATATCGTATCAATTATATATACAATATATATATATTCTACCAATATATTGATCATCTAATGGAATATTGTAACATTTTAAAAAATATTTTATAGGCGGGCACAAGCACGAACACGCAAAGCACTGGGACGAGTCAGACAATAGCAGTGGGACTATGGGGAGGGCCCGGTGGTAGTGCTTGGGACGATGGGTCCTATACTGGAATTCGAGAAATCAATCTTTCTCATGGTGATGCCATTGGTGCCTTTAGTGTGATTTATGATTTGAATGGCCAGCCGTTTACAGGGCCCACACATCCAGGAAACGAACCCACTTTTAAAACGGTGAAGGTTAGTAGTTTCTTTCTTTCTCTTTTTCCTTCACTTTTTTAGCTAAAAGAATGTTATTGCACTACCATGTATTAAATCAAAAGGCCAATTTTTGTAGTAAGAGCTACTATTTTTCCCTACCAGTACGTGGAATTGGCTGTTTGATTGACTTTTTAACAATTTCATCTATAATTAGAAACCGTTTTATGTGGCTTAATTGCTGCAAATTTTTAACATGGATACTCACAAATCAGACCGTTAAATATTTAAGGGAAGAAATAATAGTTTCGAATACCGCCAGGATAAAGGAACAGTTCCTACACGTAGAAATTTCCATTAATAAAATCACAATGAAAATATATAAAATTTCCTTTTTTTTTTCTTCCTTAATCTTTGAAATGCAGATTACACTGGATTTTCCAAACGAATTCTTAGTGAGCGTGAGTGGGTACACTGGTGTGCTTCCTCGACTGGCTACGGGGAAGGATGTTATACGCTCACTAACATTCAAAACCAACAAGAAAACCTATGGGCCATATGGAACGGAAGAAGGCACACCTTTCAGTCTCCCAATTGAAAATGGTTTAATTGTTGGATTCAAGGGAAGAAGCGGTTATGTTGTGGATGCCATTGGCTTCCACTTGTCACTTTAAGATCACCAATATAATCACTATTAATGGCGTCTCTATATATATAGAAGATGTCTTGACTTTCTGTTTAATTACCAATAAATTCAAATCTCCAAGCGTACCTTATGGTTATTTGTCAGTTTAACTGACTATTGTAGCCATGATATACGTATAAGGAATTATTTGAGATGTGTGTGTAATGTTTAAAATAAGCTCTCTATGTAGAGCTCTGTGTGTGTAATATGTGATGAAGTTGCTGTGGTGTTTGAATTAAGCTCTACACATAGAGCTAATTAAATAAAATCCAGCAAGAATGTTTAATATTTTAAGTTCTTAAATTGTCGTTTTCTTCAATATTTTTGCTTAATTTATTCATCAGATATTTATATTTTTTAAATACCTTTAATATGTACGGATTCATGATATTACCCCTCCAAGTTAATGCCTGACAAGACCTTCAAACATTTTCTTGAAGCAAATTGGGATCGGAAGCATTCTTCTGAGTAGGTGATGTGTTTCGGAGTGACTTGATTAACATATTGTCGATACATACTTCTATAGTTTTTCTACGTAAACCTCGGAATGTTTTGTTTACCAACGTTTGGTTGTAGATCTTAACGGGTTCTTAAGTTGGAAAGATGTGATCTTGTAATAATACATCCCTCGTTCAATAGCGAAAGCAGTATTCTCTTGATCGTCAAAATGCATGAGGATCTAATTGTGACAAAAAAAAAAAAAAAAAAAAAAAAAAAAAGTGCATCCGAAACCATTTTAGTGTTTGACAATGGCATCCTCTAGTCAATCTATATGTTGCTACGAGAAACTATTCTAAGTCCATTTGGTAACCAAATAGGTCCAAATAGTTTGAAAAATAACTCTTTTCAAACCTTCTATTTAAAATCACAAAAATAGGTCCATTTTTTAAGGCTGCTTCATACACAGAAAGGTACGAATCTGTTTTTGTCTTGGTGGGTCATTTTTCAAAAATGCCGCATTTTATTTCGTGCAAAATTTATGACAATCATTAGAAAACATTGTTAGCTTTTTACATTTTTACGCCTTCACGTGGCATGTGATTGTACTAATAAATGAGAATCACACATTTGTCTGACCCACTGATTGCCAATACTCATTGAAAATCATGAAATTTTTATTTATATTTATAAAACATTCAATAATGCATGTATATAAAATAGTAAATAAATTTTTTTTATTAAAAAAATAAATATTCTATTATATCTTAAATTTTTAAGACACCAATCTCAACACTTAAATTTTTGTATTTTTTACTTATTTGTTATTTATTATTTTCTCATACTTAAGATTTAAGAAAAATTCGTTTAATTTTTATTTCCAATCATGCCCTTCACCTTTTGAGAAAAATAATCTTACGCGAGGTTTTGTTAGTAAATCTACTGTTTTTTTTATTGCTTAGGGCTTTAGAAAAAATGGTAAAATTAAATAAAAATATTTGTATTATAATGACAGATAATATTATTATTTTATTTAGACTAATAGTACTACTATTAATAAGAAATTTTAAAATTAAATTATCGAGTTTATGTTTCATAGCTTGTTTCTAATGATATAGATCATGTATTTCGTGTAACAGTATCATGCAGATAAATTACCTTCTCTTTGTCCTATGTTCTTCAAATAACAAATTAAATATTTATTATTGTTTATAACGTGTTGAGATTATTCATTATACTCTCTCAATACAACTCTTTATATAACATGATAAAATTTTTTCTACAATAAATGTTTTCCTATAAAATGTGCTTTATATTTATTGTTGTCGTTCTTCTCAGTTGATTTCCAATTTATAGATTGCCGTCATTGATATCTTGATGTCGTTTGCGGGGATCATTGACGTTGTTTTCTCACTCCTGCGTTCTGTTGCTGTTGATGCATTATTATTGTTGCTCTGGGGATCATTATCATTGACATCAATGCCGTTTTTGGGATAATATTGTGCATTGTCCTATCTAACGTTGTCGTTTTTTAATTCATTTTATTATTTTGGCTATTGTCATTTTCTTCGTTGTCCTCATTTTTTAGTTCATTGTCATTTTTCTGCTGTCTGTCGTTTTTACTATTACGTCGTTTTTATTGCTCTTTTACCTGTTGGGACAATATTATGAGTTTTCTGGGATTTCTTTGGCTAGTTTCTCAAATTGGAGGCCTAAGCATTCACAATGACTTAAATTGTAGTATTTGGTATTCACAAATCTCACTAATTTTAACATCTAGAGTCTCTTGGGTCACTAATTTTAACCATTGGGAAACGAGACAAATATCCCTTTAAATAGAGTATAGAGAAAATTACCGACTCTACCTCATCAACTTCCTAACTTACTAAAAACTCACCTTTTAAAAAATTCTACTCCTTGACTAGTTTAAGTCTAACAAAATTGAGTTGCAAACATTTGCCCATTGTCAAAAGGATAGTATATGACGAAAGAATGAATACCTTGTGTTGTCAAAATAATAAAATTCCAGACCAAACATCTAAAAGGGTGAATCTGCAATTTGCTTTTAACAATTTAATCTCAGAGTCCAGAGATAAAGAAGATTAGGGGGCCGCACTAATCAGTTCTATCATAAATTAGTAAGTTATCTTTTTGTTAGTAAGAGAGTATAATTTTTACTTCTTGTAGCCGAGGATTATTATTAAAATAATCGAGGTTTCCAACGGATCAAACACGCTTAGAAGAAGCGATTAAAACAAAAGAGATAAAAAAGAACATCCAAGAACAAGATGCACAAACAAATATATATTGGTTCAGACAATGCTTCCTACATCCAAGAACAAGATACACAAACAATCCTTTTCATCAACTTCCTCTGCGAGTTAGGGAGCACCCATTCTGTATGCAAAGATAAAGAAAACGATAAATAGAAAGATAGAAAATATTGATATTAATGGACATATGTATATACATTAAAGAAATATATATATATATATATATATATATATATATATAAATGTATCTGTATGTCTGTCAGGAAAACTTTTGTATTTTAAAGTTGGCAAAAAAAGACATTTTTTATAACTTAAAATTAGCAGCTTACTGATTGCGATGTTCGGTTATTGTAGACGCAGAAGTACAAGCTTCCTCATCTTCTTTATCATTTATGTAGCAAAATCCGGCTCCTGGTACATGAAAAATGCTTCTATTATCTTGTAACATCATGAATTCTAGTGGCATGATCAATATCTCCCCAAAAATTTTCTTTCTAAACGTCATCAAATATCACAAGATATTTCTTTTCTTTCAAGTACTCCCTCAACTTATTAGTGAGTTTTCCCTCATCCATTGTATGAATTTCTCCAGGAACTGAAGATCTAGTCGACTCAAAACGCTCCATTATCAATGTCCTCTGTATCTCCTCCCTCTTATATGGTTGTGGCACTTGAACCCATGCATGACATTGAAATCTTGCTTTTGCATGATTATATACTTGTTGGGTAAGGGTCGTCTTCCGCAATCCTCCCATGCCGATCACCGGGATTATTGTTCATTGGGATGACATATCTAACAAAACACCAACTAACTCATCACTAATAGATTCAATACCCACAAGATTATCTTCTTGAAGGTAACGGGAAGCCCTTCGAGGGTCGTATGTAGTTTTGACATGTTGAGTAGCCGTGCAGACCCTAATTGTTGAAGGAATTTATAAAGCCATGTGTTTTACTCCGTTCATGAATTCTAACGAGCCTCTTCTTGATGCTTTCTATATGCCAGCCAAACTCATGACGTTGTTTTAGGCGTATGCAGTGGAAAGGTAAAAAACAAACAATTTTTAACAATTTCTACTACAATTTCATATCCTTAACAATTTCTACTACAATCTCTGTCATGCTCTCAAGTTGTCTTTCATAATTAACCCTTTCTAATAACTGCATCTTTCATTAACTAAATTCACCCCAAATAAAAAAAAAAAATACAAGGAAAAATAGACATGTAGGAAACTTTATTACATCCCACATGATTTACACCCACTAAAACTCCTATATATTGGTGTAGGAGGTTTTAGTTATATATAGTCGTCGTATATTAATTTAGCTATGTTGTGTTATTTCTTTCTCATTATTTTTCTAGTATATCATTTATGTTAGACTATCTCCAATATAAATGCTAATGTCAATTGTATATGTGGCCCTAAAAAGATGTGATAATGGCATATTAATTGTCATATTATGCTCTAATATATAATACTAATTGAAATGCTAAATCTATTTTTTTTCATAATCATTAAGTTTTAAAAGTTATAAAAGTACACTTTTAATTTTAAAATAATTTGAAACTGAAAAAGTTACTATAATTAAAGGAAAATGTAAACATATCAACTAATAGCAATCAAATGCCAAATTTTACATATGCTATACTTGGTGAAAAATTTACCACAAAATATATCATATGATAAATTTGGCACAATTAGTAGCATTATATATTCGAGAGACGTGTTTTTTGCATTCAAATATAAAATTTGCAATTTACACATTAATTATAACATTCCATTGCAAATGCTCTTAGTTTTATTTTATTATCATTCTATGGGTGGATTATAAAGAGTCATATTAGCTCTTGTAATAGTCATTCTTGAATAGACTTGATTAGTGAGATATGGCGTTAGACTGAAGTTTTCTCTATATTATCATGGGGATTTATTTGTATTGTCGTTGGTTTGTAAAAGATTAACAACAAATAAAAGCACCAAGACTATTATTATCAAACCTTAGATTATGCATATGAGGTGGTATATGAAAAAGATATAATACTAAGGTAGCATTTAGTGTCAACCTTTTTCTTGTTTGGTGGTTAGTGTTTGAAGCGTTCTAATTCTTGTAAGGTGAAATCGACGAATCTGAACTTTAAAGTAATGTTGATGAACGACGGAGATTTCCTTATGAGTTTATTGAAGCTACTTTGTCATAATTAATAGGGGTTATAACAAATTGGATTTTTATGAACTGTTTTATGTTATTGCATGTTTATTTTAATTTCTAATCAAAAAATTATCCATCAATAGTCCTAACTGTAAAACCCCAAATCCTAAGCTAAGTCTGTAGAATCCACAGAATGCAAATCCGTTTGTAGAGGGAGGGAGAAGAGAAAAAATTGAATGAAGAAAGTTTAGAATATTCTAGAGATTCTTTTTATTTAAGCTTTTTCTTCCCTTTTCTTTTTCCAATTAAAGAATATTCTTACCTCCATCATCACTCAACCACCAAACGTATGCTTTATGTGAACAACTTGGGTACACAATTGTAATTACAAATAACACCATCTTTTGCAAAAGCTGTTAGAAATATTTTCAAATAACACAAATTGCTTTATGTGGATTTATTCCCACAAGAACAGTATAAACAGACTTGCTTACTCGTCTTTTTTTGCGCAAACACAAACTCTCACCAATCTGTTGAACCGAATATATCAACCATTATTAGCTTAAGTTCAACCGTCTTTGCAGGTTATATATATATATATATATATATATATATATATATATATATATAAGTAGAAGTCCGAGAAGAGACGACTGGCATTGTCATACCACCCCTGAGTGCCACAAAAGGGCCACTCCAGACTGACAAAATTGTTCGCCCTAAGGTTACAAACAGTGCTTTCACTACCAATCTCACTGAAGGACTTTACATTAATTTAAGATCTTAAGGGCCCGTTTAGCTCGTTGATTCAAATTTTTAATTCGAATTGAGATGTAACTTTATGTGAGAGCTTTTTACTGTAGTAAAAAAATGAGATGTGACTGTTTATAAAAGCTTTTTACTATAGAAAAACTCAAATTTTAGACTCAAATCGTGAAATGAAGATGACCTAAAAAGGCTACTTAACACTTGAACCTTTCACTACTGACTACCTATTGGGTGCGTTTGAACCTCGTTCTAAAATGATTTTATTTTTTGTATAAAAATAGAAATAAAAATGTTTTTAATCTCAGACATAGATCATTTTTGAAAATACATTTAGTAGTTTTATCAAAAGATTATTTTTAGTATAAAAAATCCATTAAAGTCTCTCTTTTTATGCTCGAGAGAGGAGAAAACAGAAATAAATAACGAAAAACGACTTTTCATTTCTCACATTTTACACTAAACTAACAAATTGTTTTCATTTCCGTTTTTTGTCTTTAATTGTTTCAAACGCCATTTCTTTTCAGTTTTGATTTTTTTTCATCAAAAAATATAAAAAATAAAAACAAAACCAACTTCAAACACAGCCATTATAATTCATTACTGCTAAGCCACTCTATTCGGTGGCAACCACCTAATCACCTACTCCATTGAATAAAAACGGTTCTAGATCTTGCCCAATATAGGAGCTATTATAATGTACGTCTAAGGTGTTCAAGGCATTACAGCCAAACCATTTACATCATTTCGCTTTTGTGTTGGAGCAACCTACTCCTCAATATCGTCCGTCTGCTCCATAGACCTATTAGGGAAAGTATCTTTATTTATAATGTCGACTTTAAGATGTTTCTTTGTTTTAGTTTTGAGTAACTTACTTGATTACGTGTCTTGTAATTATTTATATGGAGTCCTTTTTTTTTCTTTTTGTAGTGCTCCTTTTTAGTGAATTATCCTGCTTAATCTGTAGTTGTAAATATATTATCGAATCACATTAAATCTCTTTGTTCTTTTATTATTTATTTTATTTTCTCATTTAACTACTAATAACACCTTCCCTGCACGGGCTCGCTTTGCTTCAAACAACCATACTGGTTCCTTTTATTACGGTTTAAAATTGGAATCTCTAATTAAAGCGGGGCAGTATTCGGGAAAATTAACATTTTGAAATATGTACTTACCTTTATTAGTAGTTTCAAATATATTTGTGTTTATTTTCTAGTTGGGAAATTTCTTTGTTTTAGAAGATTTGATAGTCTTGAATAAGGCAATCGATTTGTAATTGTAATTTTATTTATATAGAGCTCATTTGTACTCCTTAAGTGTGAATTTCTTCTCTTAATTTACCGAATTATATTAAATCTTTGTATTCTCTTTACTTTTTTTTCTTTTAATTTTTAATGATTAGATTGACATGAGGAACAAATAACCTTTAGTTGTTCTATGCTCTTCTTCCCACGTCAGATGCTCTTGGACTCCAAGTTATTTTCGTTTCATGATGTCGCTCTAGTTTTATTTGTCTCGTTATAATTTTTTTCAATTCTTGTGGTTTATGCGTGTGACTGTGTTATGTGTCTGAGTGCGTGCCGTTTTCCAAGGTTTTGTTGTCTTTACAATCACTTTTTCTGTCACAGGTTACTGTCGTTTTTTGATCTCCATGTCATTTTATTTTATTTTTTTTTTTTTTTTTTTTTTTTTTTTTTTTTTTTTTTTTTTTTTTTTTTTTTTTTTTTTTTTTTTTTTTTTTTTTTTTTTTTTTTTTTTTTTGGAGATTCTCGTCATTTAATTTATTTACTTTATTTTTCCTTTTCTAGTTTAGTGTATTTTTACAGGTTGATGTCGTTTGTTGGTTATTGTTGTTTTTAGCTGATGTCATTAGAAGTTATTGATTGTTGTTTTTATTAGCTCATGTCATTGGAAGTTATTGTCGCTTAAATCTCTGTATGTGTGTTTTTTTTAATGTATTCTTGTCGTTTATATTCCTGTCATTTTCCAATACTGCTATCGTTCATCCAGATTCTGTGGCGTTTTTGTAATTGTTGTTTTAACTTTACTTTTTACAACCTTTGTCGTTTATATTATGTTGTAGCGTACAACATATGTAAAAGGGTAGTAATGCAATTTGTTCAACATTACTTCGTAAATTCCTCCTTCCAATTTGTTCTTGTTGATGGGTTTTGGATTTTGTTTTGTCTAAACGTGTTTGGTTGTGTTTTCTTTTCAAATTTGGCTAAATGGGTTTTGGCAATACTTTCTGTAATTTTAATATGGAAATGGAATTTTCAGCTCTGAATATTAGTTGGGTCGATATTTACTCCGGAGCCTTTGATAAATGTTAAAGGTGGAATCTTTATTTTTTCTTTATTTTTTTATTTTCTTTTGAAGTTGAAGATTTTAGTATATTTTTTTGAGACCCTTTTGGAAAATGAGATAATTGAGATTGGCCGTGTTCTTTGTTCTTTCTGGGTTTTCTCTTAATGGCAATTCCTTGTTATTTAAGAATTAGACCCTTACCTATTTGCTGGTTCTTTTTTATTGTTTTATTTTTTTTGGTTTTTCAATAGATATATACTGGTTGTTCCTATGTGAACCCTGAACCCGTGATAACTCTTAAAAGATTTTTTTTCTTCTTTTTTCCTTTAAGTGGAAGATTTTACTATTTTAGAATTATACAGCTTAGAGCCTTTGATGTTGATGACCCCTTTAAGTTTCTTCCCTTTATAGTTGACTAGTTAGTCACTTAGGACTAGCTAGGAAAATTGTTTTCAGAGTTAGATTTTATTGGTTTCTTACTCTTATGCTGATTTGCATTTGTTTTGGTTGTGAGTTGGGAAGTGGATTGAGTATATAAGTTTATTTGTTTGGCGCGTTTGCACCTGGTGGGACAATTGCATGTTGTTTGATAATTTTTTATCCTTGTAATTCCTCTTCTTTCGTTTTTTTTTTTTTTCCTTAATCTTTCTAAATGTATCCTATGGCATGCTTAAAATCTATATAGAAACCAAGGCATTCATTTAATGATATTGAGACACACAATGGGCACCCATTGTGTTTCTTTATTATTCTATAGTGAGTGGCTGTTACCATGCTGGGCACCCTCTGGATTTCATTTAGTCCCGTTCGTTTCTCTAGGCGTGTGCCAAATTGAGTCTGCTTGTACCAAGTTTGAAGTTTATGTGCTTAACAATCTGTTTTACCATCGCTCTTGTTTGTTGTTATATTTTTGACTCTTGGTATTTCACTCTTGTGACTTTGATTTAAATCTTGAAAACCCTAAGGCAATATGGATTCTAAATGATACATTACATAAGCATTGTTTCTTATGTCTAACCCCTATTTGGGGCCGTGGAAGTTTTTTTACACGTTCAGAATCTATCACAGCTTTCAGTTTCTGGAAATGCTTCATTTATTTTTCACTTTGAGTAGCGTCACTGGAATTGATAAATCACGCCTTCAAGGAAAAATCATGTACCTAAGGCACCAAGTCCAATCATGCCGTCACGGAAAAGGTGACTGCAATGTTCCAATCTTTTTAAGGTTCACAGAGGACTGCCCTTGGATTACAAGTATTTTGGCTAAATCTTGGCCATCGATGAAATTGTAACACCTCAAGAAATTAAACGAGATTAATTAAGGTAATTAAGATTTATTAGTGTGTCTAATCCGATTTAATTAATTAAT
Source organism: Morus alba (assembly GCA_012066045.3). Taxonomy (NCBI): domain Eukaryota; kingdom Viridiplantae; phylum Streptophyta; class Magnoliopsida; order Rosales; family Moraceae; genus Morus; species Morus alba. Next base: position 1,189,601 of record CP050224.2, read on the forward strand.
TATTGTTTATTAAATGTTTCTGTCGTGTAAACTAAATAATTCTAAGGAATTTAAATATTTTCATAAATTATATTTTCACCCCAGAGTGTGTGTAGACACATTTCTTGGACTGTCTTTTAATCTTTGTGACGCTTGCCTTTTCCTTTTTCTCTGTCCTCCTTTTCCTTTTTCTCTGTCCTCCTTTTCTTTTTTTCCCGTGCTCTCTCTCTCTCTCTCTCTCTCTCTCTCTCTCTCTCTCTCTCTCTCTCTCTCTCTCTCTCTCTCTCTCTCTCTCTCTCTCTCTCTCTCTCTCTCTCTCTCGTCCGTTCCCTCTCTCTCCCATTCAAACTTCCACCAAATTCGAATTTGGATCAGAATTAAAATTGGACTACTGGATAAAGGATAAAATATCTTCATTCCCTATCAGAATTGGCGTCACACACAGGGATAAACCCTAGGAGGTTGGCCGGCCACTAATAGGATAAGGGGAAGGGATTTTTTGTTCAAAATTCAAAATTAGATATAAGGATTTGATTCTGTTTTGAAGTTTGACTTCTACTCTTTAAATATGAGAATGATAAAAAATTGTTGACAATATTTTTGAACACATTATTCAGCCCTAATTGAGAGGTGGCTGAAATTCTCATAGCAAGAAAAAAGAGAGCAAAATTTTTCTCCAAAAAATTCCACATCGTGCATGCGTTGGTGTTTGTGAAAATTTGAGTGTTTCAAAAACTTATTTTGTCTCACGTGTGCCCACACACATGTCTACATGGAATCAAGGAATTGACGTGGTAGACTTTGGTATTCTAAACACAAAGCTTGGAGCAAGGACTGTCCGTGGTCAAAGAATTCAAGTTATCATCTGAGTCGGCTTCCAGGTATTTTTCGGTTGATCTTTGAATAATATAAATTAATGCGATTAATTTATTCGTGTATAAATTAATATAATCTATAGAGTATGTCAAAAGTTTTATGAAAATTTTTATTAAACACGATCCACTATTTACCACGCTTCCGCCGCCGAATTCGATTCAACAACCAAAAATTGGTATCAGAGCAGTCTATAGACAATATGAAAATATCACCTGATCAGAGACATTGTGGATAAAGGCGATGTAGCGGTTCTGAAGATCGCATCAGAGGGCAACCTTGTTGACCTGTTCACCAAGACATTGCCATTGAATGTTTTTGATCGGCACTTAGATGGATTTGGGATTAGAGACATGACACACCTGCTTTAGGACAAGTGGGAGATTGTTGGAAATAGTGTCCTAGAAGTATGAGATGTAAAAGGATATTTATTATTTATTTAGTAAAAGAGTTTATTCATCATTTTATGTGCATATATTTATGAATATTTTATGAATATCAAATAAAATTCCTTGATTATTTATGTAACCTTAAACATTGTGTATAAGTATTGTATACGAGAGGATAATGTTTAAGGATAATAATCAAAAGTAATTGTTCATAATAAATTTAATTAAAGCTTGAAAACTTTAATTAAAACATTATTAATACATGTCATTCCCATTTAGAATGGAACGGTGTTATCCGCACTGTTAATATGGCGAGATATTGAATGAGTGTATTTCGCATAATGAGATTATGTGGAACATGGACGCAAACACAATATGAATTTCTAATAATTTCCGTTAAGCATAGAAATTCTAATTGAGTCTACCGATGGTCATATATAGGATGATCTTAATCCTGAGTTCTTAACAAACTCCTATTTATGGATTTATGTCTTTTGATTTACTCGGTACGAATTCTGAAACCCTGAATCCTATTCCTTGTATTTTGGAGACATAATGAAATAGGTAGCTGGGAATGTTATTATACGAGATGGAATCCATTCCTTACTGAAAGGATTGAAACCATCAGCGGCCAACCCCAAGCGAACATTTCTCGGCTCACATGAAAACTAAGGATACTTTTCATTTATCTCCATCCATTCAATACCATTGACTGGATGACGCATTAAATCCTCATCATTTGAATGCCCACGCTGGTGCCACGTCATATCTTTAGTTGTGTGACGAGAACCGTACTGACGCTTCAACCGATCTGTTAACGGGAAATAATGTAGTACTTTCCACGGGACTTGTTTAGTACCCTTTGTCTTTTTTTTCTTCCAATGTGATGTTTTATATATAGGACACATTTGTAGATTAGTGTTCTCCTTCCAAAATAAAGCACAATTGTACTTGCAGACATGAATTGTTTCATAATACAATCCAAGTTTCGACTCATAATGAGAAAAAGGTAACTTCACATCTAGAAATGCATCTTTCAATAACTTCAGACGACATCCATACACTCATTGGGCCACTTGTATAACACTTTTAAATGCATCAATTTCACTAAGAAATTTAAAGATGAATACTTAGTGCAGCCCGGATACAATCCCACCTGGAGCTCAGAAAGTAGATCCTTAAATTTAGCATATTGTGCATCTTCTAGATCCACATGCGTCTCATCCAACATTCCATGGTCATCATTAATCCCAGCAATGTCTTCTAAGACTGCAAACATCTCGTCTACTGGTTGATTAAGTATTGGATCTACACCTGAAACCACCTCTACTTCACCATGGTAAATCCATGTTCTATATAATGGATCAAAACCATATCGATGTATATGCGCTCTCACAGTTTCTACTAGATGCATTTCATGGTTTCTACATTTCATAAAAGGACAGCTGATATGGCCAATTGAAGTTGAATAATTTTTGGCGACCTCAATAAAAGTAGATAACTCATTCCAATATTCATCCGACAATCAGCTCCTCAAAGAAGTCCAACTTTTTTCAATCGGCATTTCAACTATAAACGACAACAGACATAACAATTTATTAATGTGTTCAATTAATTTTAATTTTATTCTTAATTAACACAATTAAGTTTTATTAATTAAATTGTGTTAATGACTTATTAAAATTATGGCTTCCTAACTAAATTTCGGCAGCATAACGACTTATTTTTCTTATAATCCAAAAATCAAAACCTGCAGAAAAATAACTTTAAAAGATTTTGGCATAGCATAGCTGCAAGATGTGCCACCCGGAACAAGAATCATAAACATATACTAAATTTCAACATAATCCCAAATTCATACAACTACTACAATTTAAAACTAAATAAATATAAAAAACTTACAAAGTTCAAACCCACTAAACGGGGCTGAAAATAGAAGGATTATGTCGGAGGAACCGTGCAAACAAGGATGAAGATGAAAAATCAAACGCCTACATTAAGTTAAAACATCAAACATAATTTTCAAACACCAAAATTAACATTTTATTAACATCTAGAGTAACATATAAACATGATAATAAGTATAATGATTCTAAGTTCTAAATATAATGCTTAGGAAATGATTTTAAGTTCTAAGTATAATCTAGTTCTAATAACAAGTATAATGCTTAAGAAAAAAAAGAACAATATTAAAAAAAAAAAAAAACCTCTGTGACCGGGCGGCGGGATCGGGGCGGTGCGACCGGGACGGCGGGAGTAGGGCACTAGGAGCAGGACGTCGGGACCAGGACACCAGGAATGGGCCTGGCGGGAGCAGGTGGTAGTGCGGCGGTACGGCGGCGGTGCCAGGAAAGGGAAAGAAGAGAGAGAGAAGGGAAGAGAGAGAAACAACGGAAGAGAGACAAGGGGAGAGAGGGAAGGGGAGGGCCGGCCGGCGGCGGGGGAGGTGGTGGCAGAAGGAGAGGAGAAGAAAAGAGAGAGAGAAAGAAGGGAAGAGAGAAGGAAAGAGAGAGAAGAGAGGCTGGCAGCGGGAGCGGCGGAGGCGGTGGCGGCAACGAAAAGAGGAGGCAGAGAGAGATATTGCAGGAGAGAGAGAGAGATTTTGCAAGAGAAAGAAAGAGAGAGAGTCGGGAGAAAATAAAGAAAAAGAACAAGGGTATATTAGGTCACAGTTCTTTGTGACGACAAATTCGTCGCAAATAAAAAATATTTGCAATGACAATGTCGTCATGATTACCGCAAGCATTGTCGCAAATAACCTCTTTTTTCCCGCCCATACTTTCTCGTCAACTAGATTATTTGCGACGACATGTCATCGCAAATAGTCGCTCCTTGTTGTAAAAAAAACATGGATTACCTTGGCACCAAAAATCCGAGCCATCAAAATTTGTGCGCCAAAATTATTTGCGACGACATTGAATTTATTAGCGATGAAATGCACACTTTATTTAACGGGAGGTATTTGCGATGACATGTCGTTGCAAATAGTGAATTATTTGCGACGACATGTGTCGTCGCAAAAAAAGTCATCGCAAATGGGCATAATTGTTGTAGTGGTGGTTGATGATTGGCATCCAACTGTAATACCACTAGTATCTAAGAAATTAGTCGAAGAAATTATTGTATGAGATGAAATTTTTAGGAATTCTCTATATTATAAATATGAATTCATTTAAGATAAGTATTTATTGATATTAATATTGAATACCAAATGATAAGCTAAATATCAAAAATTAATGAACTATAATGCAGTTACCGAATTTCAGACTGTAATAAAAAAGAGGCTTAGAACGCTGTGCTATTCTCACAAACAGGTAACCACATGACTATTAAGTTTAAGAAATGAAAAAGAATTGAAAAACATCAATTTTGGGTTTTAGAAACAATCAGAATGAAGAATGGACGAAAAAGGGGTTTGGAAGGCCAAGTTGAGAAAATTACGATTTTCGACCGATTAGGGTTGACCAAGTCAAAATTTGTTGACCAAGAGTCAACCAATAGGCACTCTTGAAAAGTTAGTCAAGGTTGAGTAAAGTTGACCAAGTTGACTAACTATCTGAAAAACGTCAAGTAAAACGTGCACTATATGGGAAATAAACAAAATCGAAATAAGATAATTATTAAAAATGAAAGGTTGATATTTAAAGTGATTAACAGATCGAGGGCTGAGATTAGGACATATGGAGAGAAGAAGATGGCCGGCCAACAATTAGGGGAGAAGCAAAGAAGATATTTTATTTTATTTTTTTTTTTTTATTTTTTTATTTTTTTATTTTTTTATTTCGAAAAAACCATAGAAAATGTCAAAATAGCACCTAGGTCCCTCATTTCTTATTGACCGGTTTTATAAGAGAAAAACACAAGCAATAAGTACATTTCCACGCTAGAAAATAGACAACACTTGGCCAAAGAGAGAGTCAAAAAAAGAATTCCTTAAGTGAAGAAAACGAGTTCAAATCGAAATCGGCAGAAAGCTACCGTTGATTAGCATCACTAGAGTTTTCGATCGTCATTCTTCTAAGGTAAAATTTCAATTTTTCTTCTCATTTTTACCATAGCTGCAAGTCCATGAATAGTAGAAACCATGAAAATATTTTGCTAAGGACGATAATTTGCTTATGGATATTATGGGTACTGAAAAACCTAATCTCTAAAGGATAACTTTTTTTATTGTTGGGTTATGTGTTTAGCGTTTTTGTTTATGGAGAATTCTTATAAGAATAGCGATGAAACCATAGAGGTTATGATGTTTATGATGATAAAAAGATTGAGAAAGGTTGTAATATGTGGTTGAAAGGTTGAAACAATGGATAAAATTAGCTATGGTTATTAGCTCGGAAAACACAAAAAGTAGGTGAAACTTTACCAAAATTTAGTTTGAAAATTTGAACCAAACTTGGTTATAATTAAGAATAGATGTGTAAAATAAGTTGATTAAGTGATCAAAGATGTGTGAAAAACTAAAACGATGAAGATTCTATGTTTCGGACCAAAATTGAAAACTAGGTTATTGACCCGAAAATTGTACCTGGCACTATTTTGGCTAGAGGATCAAGATAGAAGCTTAATTTTAAAAAGTTACCATCATCAAGTTAAGGAAAATTTAGTTCCAATCAACTTTTATGAAAGAGCTTTTTTTTTTTCCAAAAACGACCCTACACGTCAGTTTCGGGCCAATTTCTCAAAACATGTCTAAAATGGTGATTTTAGGCAAAGTATTCATGGGTTTGGTGCACATCGGTGATATAGGAGATGTTTCAGTTTGAATACCAAATATGAAAATAGTAGATCTTTTTGACAATAAGAAGTCCCGTAAAGAACGTTTTTCAAAAAACTGGTTATAAAATATTCTCCTAAGATCAACAGTATATGTGTGCAAAACATCATAGTAAGAAAAGAGAAACGGGAAATTAAATAGGTTTATGAAATAAATATGAACCCTAAGAATTTTAGACACGCCATGTGCATATCATGAAAAAAACATTTACGGAATTACTGATTCGAGTCAAATGTTATTTCAATTACTGGTCTTCGATTGTAAATCTAATGATTAGGAATTTATATTATAGGTTCAGTTGGTATTAGAGCAATATTCTGCGTCCCATCCACATTTTTTTGAGCATCCGATTCTATACAGCCCAAGTAAGTCCTTATTCTTAGGAATTTAGAATTTAGTGTATGAATTTTATTTTTACATAGGATAAACATAATGGTTCGAACAAGACGATTTTCGTCAATTCCCCATGGTTTGCTTAGAGGAACTAACAATGGACTAGAAAGGAGAAGATGGTTGCACTGTCCATCCCTGATGTCGAAAGTGGCACCTATTCCACCATCCGCACTTGCCCCTCCAGAGGTACCTCTAACAACTCTATAACCCATTAGAGCAGCCGATCAACCCCTAATAGATAGGAAAGTCCAAAATGCCATGATTAGGGACCTTATAATAAGATTTAGGGTTGCTACAAAAGTTACTTTTTCACTTCATGGGTGTAACCCACCCATGTATGATGGTCAACCTCACCCAACTCGATTACAAGATTGGCTACACAGGATTGAATATATGATGGTAGCTTGTGATATAGAAGAGAATGAATGGGTGGTTCTAGCAGCAGGCCTAGTAGAATTCGATGCTAGAAAATTTTAGAGATGTACGGTAGAATCAAGGAACGCACAAGAGGTGCCATGAGAAAACGCTTTTAGTTTATGATTGGCCCAATTTCCACATAGAGGAGTACCAATACCCGAGGTACCACATACAACGATAGCACCATAACCGACCTCTACATCACAGGCCCAACCACAGACTGGTGAAATTGAGTTTATGAGTAGTGGAGTGTGGACAAATGAGCAATGGATGCACCACGTATTTTTAAAATGCTACTAGATGTTTAATGTGAAATCATATTTATAGATGTAAATATGCAATGTAATGAAAGCAAACTGTATGAGACAATGAGGCTATAATTGGCAACCTCAAGTCACAAAGTATGTTAATGTATCCAAAATACTATTATGTTAATGACATATGAACGATAATGATATGCAAATGATAGGTTGAATATATGACCACATTTAATGAAAATAGTTTTGATGCTAAAAATGTTTTTGTAAAAGAATTTTAAATGATCAAAGTTTTATTCTGCTAAAATATTTTAGTATCTACTTTACTTTTAAGGAAGAAAATAATTGTAGCCTAAAACTGAGGTTTATAGTTTTAAAATAAGAGAAGTTCAATACGATCATAGTAATGATGACCAGAGGTAAAGGTTATCACACCGACACACCGACAGTAATACTAAACAACCTAATAAGATTTATTCACTGAAATGCTAAAAAATTATCATAATTCACTAAAACCGCTCAACACACAATGTTTCTAATAATTTTTTACTATAGAAAAACTTAAATTCTAAACTCAAATCAGTGAAGTGAACGGGGTCTAAGTCACTTATAATTCAGAACAATTTTTGTTTTATGTGTATCTTTTATAAGAAAAAATACTATAAAAAATTATAAATCATAATTCAAAATAAAAAATAAATATAGAAAACAAACGTCATCTTCTATACGTCCACACAATTTGAGCCATTCATTTTTTTATCCATGGGTGAGCTTTCGGTAAAGGGAAAGTAAGTTCCAATATATATACAATGGCTTAGTTTGATAGTATTTGCGACGACATGTTGTCGCAAATTTGTCGCAGCAAAAAAATGGTCGCAAATATCTATGACAATATTAAAAGAAGATCACAATATTAATTGTTAGCGTTTATGCCCTTAGGAATAAATGTAACAATTTTCTTTGAGACATTTTGACTATTAATAAAGATTTGTTTATTTCATATATCTATGTATTGTCCTCTTTATGTTCATAATAGTTGAATGTATGATAAGCAAACAGAAAGTCTGAGACTATCATTCTAAATCTTTAGATCATGCATGTAATGTGAAGAACATGCGGAAGACAAGAATCTAAAGATGATAGTCTAAATCTTATGATCCACAATCGAGGGAATAAAGTTGGGCGCTTTATTCATGTTAAGATTGTTATGTTGTCTACTTCCTAACGGAGACGGCTTGTCTTGGTCGTCGGAGGTGGGACTCCATGGGTAGAGACATTGATATAGTTTCTAATGGTGAAATCTATATTGGATCGGACCAAAGATGAATTATTTTAATTAATAATTCTGTTTGAATAAAATAATTCACTTTTGAGGAATTATATGTTGTCATCTTAATCCTGAGATGGATGATGAACCCGTATACTTGACTTGTATCATTTGATGTACTAAAGGGAGACATCCCGACATTATGTAAAGGTACGCTTGCCGGTGCATTGGGGATATGACTCGTGTGTATCGAGATTCGTTATTCATAGATAGTGGAATCCATAGCTCCTATAAAGAGTCAATGATATCCTCTTATGCATTATCAGTGGATTGGAAAATACGAGCGCTCGGCCATTAGACTACTCTATGTTATCTAATGGTTTACTGTTTGTAATAGTATGAATAGTGTTTTCCCAATGGTTTGATAATGGAACATAAGATAAATGTAATCGGGAAGGTAAAACAGAACTTGACCTCAAGTCGATTATGGATACCCTATGTGGATGATATACTAATATATTGAGTCATGGACTAGAGCTAATTAGAGCTTTGTAAATACGCTATATGAATCGAGAGTGCAGCTCTAGGCTTTTAGTGGAATAGCGCTAGAGTTTTATAATCATGAGACGGACTTGTTGGTTTACAAGTAGCGTTGTGATTATAGGAGCTTGATTTATATATGTCCATCGGGTCCCTTTGCTAGCTCACTTAATTTCCTGTAACGATACGGTGTATTTCCTACATATTGGTAACTTGTGTTATTTCCGTAAAAGAGGTTCAAAGTTAATTCATGAGTGATTTATCGGGTGAATTAATTGATAAATTAATTCTAGATAAATTGGTTGAATTATTGTTTTAAGAGTTGTTTAATATGGGAAGACTATTATATGACTATTTTGATCAGGCAATTTCTCTATTGGGTTGCTTGAATAAAAACTGAGGCTCTATGCAAGTTTCCCATGTTGAAAAACTAGAAAAACAACTTTCGTCAGTGCAGACAGGTTGACCGGTGGGTAGACCGGTCACAGGTCGACCGGTCCGGTCGACCGGTCAGGTCGACCGGTGAGTTATAACGTCTCTGTCTCCGGTCGACCGGTTGTAACGCGTAACGCGTGCTGATGTGGCAAAATCGACTCTGAGTGCGATTAAATCTTTGGGAAACCTAATTGTTACGGAAGTATGACTTCCTAAACAGTATAAATAGTCTATTAAGTCACTTTACTCAGATAGATCACTTGAGAGACTTTTTGGAGGCTATTGATAAGAGATTCCAAGAGGAAAAATTGTTTAATTATCAAGAACAATTTTTCTTTGGCTCTCTTGTTATTGGAAGGAGATTAAGAATACCAAGAGGATATTAAACGAAGTGTGCCCACCCGCACACCGATCGTGGAAACGAGAATAGCAAAGAAGACCCGGTTGGTTGTGGCTCTTCCGATTGTTTGTTTGGGACGCTTTTTGATCATGAGACGTCTTTGTTTTCTGAAATCTTAAAAGGTATGTTTTAGATCTTTAGTATTTATGTTATATAGCATCATGAACATGTTCTTGTTTGGTTTTGATGTTGATTAAAATTTTTAAATTTCGCTGCGCACTCGATGCAATTATTTTTCAACAATTGGTATCAGAGCCATGGTTATTTGTTCAGGCTTATGCTATGTACATAGATTTGTGATCTAAAAATATCTCTTTTATGCTTGAATTGATATTTTAGAGAGATGGCACTCTAGGTTTTCTATATTATGTTGTTGTCATGAATATATGGTGAATGAATGATTAAATAATTATTATTGGTTATCATTTATAAATTATCAATAATTATTTATTATTTAATTTTTACCGGTTATGGTTCCTTAGAGTTTAGAATGGTTGTATAGGAATTTGTTCTTTGCAATGTAATTAGATATGCGGCCTATCATCGCCGTTAGGGTTTATTTTATTTTCTCTAGTAGAAATTTTGTAATCCGGAAAACGGTATAGGAATTTTTTATGTAAAATTCTTGGAGGAGATTGAAGATAAAGGAGATGAAGGTATCTAATTTTTCCTTGGTTTATAAAATTGTTTTGTGTTTCTGAATAAATTGAAAAACTGCTTTGATTTCTAAAAATCTGGGTTACTGTCGCACGAGCACCGGTCGACCGGTGAGGTCGACCGGTTAGTGTAAGGCGGTCGACCGGTAGAGTATAACTACTCTGTCTCCGGTCGACCGGACCTAACGGGACAGTATACGCTTTTGCAGTTTTTTGAGATTTTTTCAAAAAAACATGGAAAATAATTTTATGATAACCGGAATTAGATTGTGATGAAGAATTCAAGGACAACCGGGAAGATTCAAAATGAAGAATCGATATATGTTTCGATTATTATTTGTAATCTTTAATTTCTTTCTTTTCTCTAGGATGGAACCATAATGTTACGGTTATTATTATTATTATGCTTGTTGCCTAGCTTAATTACTTTGTATGATTGCATATAATATGATTTGCTATATATGTGATAACATGTCATATAGAATAGGGAGTGCCGCTCATTAAAATTGTTCATGCATATTTCTTAACATAAAACCTTGTTTTCCAAAATATTGAGTGGGTGAGGGTTTTTTGAAGAAAAGACCCATGGCCTCCATCGTTGGTCCGCAGGTAACACATGGTGATACCGACCCCTAGGAAGGGATTCATTATGTACCGGTGCGGATCTCCGAAAGGATAATTTATTTGAGCATATTTTATGGTTGTACACCCCTAGGTGACAATTGTAATATATCGGTCAAATAGTTGAAACGATGGTTATACACTCAAGATTAATTTAATTATTAATCTCCCCTAGGAGCTCTGATAATTAAATTAATGGCCAAAGAAAACGATTATCAATATATGCTGGACAGAGATTGATCCGGATGGTATATATTGATCGGAGGGGATCCGTGTTCCCAATTAAATTTTGCATGATCTCCCCTAGGAGACTTACGAAATTTTGAGTTGGGAATTATCGTTGTGAGGTTGTGATTTTTTCAAGGTTTTGACACACAAACATATTTGTTGCATTATAACATGTATATATGTTTGATTACTAAATGTTTATGCAAGTTTGCTTATACTAGATATATGAATGTTTATTGTAGATCAAAATGTCTTCTAGCGCATTATCATCGATACTTAATGAACACAACTTAACTGGCGAGAATTTTACCAATTGGAAAAGGAACCTAAAGATCATCCTAACCTTTGAGAAACTAAATTTCGTACTGAACACACCTTGTCCTCCGGAGCCACCTGTTGATGCTCCTAATGAGGTTTTCTTAGCTTATCAACGCTTTGGAAGGACTCGACGATATGGCTCATTTGTTATATGATGGCGAGCATGTCCTTGTGCTACAAGCACAACATGAAGATTACATAACTACTCGTTAGATTATGGATAATCTTGAGGACATGTTCGGTGGCCAAGCCCTTTGAAAAACGTCGGGGAAGCCCTTAGCAACCTCATTAACTACAGAGCATGAATTTGGGTCTTCCATAAAGGAACATATCTTTGAAGGTGATGGGCTATTTGGTGAAGTTCGACCAATGGGGCCGACATCGATCTTGAGTCTCGATTGACCATGATCTTTAAGACTTTGTCGAAGGAGTATATTCCGTTTAGGGCAACGTTCAATTTGAGCACTAGGCAGAATATAACCTTGACAGAGTTGATGCAAGAACTCCAAAAGTTCGAACGGATGATCAAGGGGTCGACTATTGTGGAAGCCAACTTTCTTTGAGGCATCTTCTTCCAAACCCCTTCAGGGAATGGAAAGAAGAAGCAAGTAGCTAAGAAGGAGAGTTCTTGATTCCGCCAAACAAGGGCAAGAACAAGAAGAAGAGGAACCCGAACAAGCTTAAATGCTTTCATTGCGGGAAGGTGGGGCACATGAAGAAGAATTGCAAAGACTACCTAGCCATTAAAGGCAAAGGAGGTGAGTGCGATCTTTTGATTGTGGAAGCATGTCTAGTTGAGGAATCCAGTGACAACTGGGTCATAGATTCTAGAGCAACTAATCATGTTTGTGTTTCTCTGCAGGGGTTCAAGCAAACGAGAAGTCTTCTAAATGAAAGCTTCACGTTGAGGATGGGCAATGGAACACTAGTGTTGGCTGAAGCAGTGGGAGACGTCCATCTTTATTTTGATAGTTATAGGAGTTTATTTTTGCGAGACTGTTTTTATGTTCCTCGGTTTAAGAGGAATCTTATTTTCATTGCTTATTTATTTAAAGATTCTTATTCGGTTTCTTTTAATAATAAAGTTGTGATTAAGTAAAAACAAGTCTTTTTATCCGTGATGGATGGATGCAAAATAATCTATATTTTATCAAACCAAAGATGGACTCTTTGCTAAACACTTGAAGTTGTTAATAAATCTAAAAGGCTTAAAACTTCTCACTCTAATGAGACATATCTTTGGCATTTGCAACTTGGTCACATTAGCCTTAACAGGATCTGAGAGGTTGGTAAAGGATGGACCTTTAAGATCTTTAAAGGTTGAGTCCTTACCCCAATGTGAATCTTGTTTGGAGGGCAAAATGACCAAAAGACCATTTGGGTCTAAAGGCAATAGGGCCGAAGGTGTTCTTGAACTTGTGCATAGTGATGTTTGTGGTCCCATGAACATCAAGGCAAGAGGAGGGTATGAGTATTACATCACTTTTATTGACGATTACTCAAGATATGGTTATGTGTACCTATTGCATCACAAAAGCGAAACTTTTGATAAATTCAGGGAGTTTCGGGCTGAAGTGGAAAAGCAACTGGGTAAACCCATAAAGGCACTTCGATCCGATCGAGGTGGAGAATACCACTCTGATGAGTTCACCGGATACTTATTAGAGAATGGGATTCTATCCCATTTAACTGCACCTGGCACTCCACAGCAGAATGGTGTAGCTGAGAGAAGAAATAGAACCTTGTTGGACATGGTACGGTCCATGATGAGTTATTCGACATTGCCTATATCTTTCTCGGGATATGCTTTACAAACGCATGTTATCTTCGAACAACGTGTCAACAAAGTCGGTTCCTAAAACTCCTCATGAGTTGTTGGACGGGCAGGAAGACATCCTTGAACCATATTCAAGATATGGGGGTGTCCCGCACATGTCCCGGACAAGGAAACGAACAAGTTGGAAGCACGTTCGTAAGTATGCATTTTTGTAGGTTATCCAAGAGGGACGAAAGGGGTTATTTCTATAATCCCAAGGAAAATAAAGTCGTGGTTTCAATGAATGCAACATTCCTTGAGGAAAGTTACATGAACGACTTTAAGCCTCGTAGCAAAATAGTGCTTGAGGAAATGTCGAGTGACTTAGTCATACCAACTGTTCCTTTGGAAACTGATCCAATCAGAGTAGAAGAGGAAACCCAACAACAAACTAAAGGGCTTCGGCGTAGTGGGAGGATCAGACATGAACCTGAGAGATTCATGGCTAATGGGGAAACCTTTTTAACATGACAGAGATCCTTATACTTACAAAGAAGCTATGGAGGATGTTGATGCAAATCTCTGGACAGAAGCCATGAAAGCTGAGATGAAATCTATGGATTTTAATCTAGTCTGGGAACTTGTAGATCTTCCCGATGGGATTAAGCCCATTGGGTGTAAATGGGTCTACAAGAGAAAGAGAAATGCAGAAGGAAAGGTCGAAACCTATAAGGCTAGGCGGTAGCTAAGGGATACACGCAAAAGGAAGGAATCGACTACGAGGAAACCTTTTCGCCGTAGCCATGCTTAAGTCCATCCGCATTCTCTTATCCATTGCGGCTGCTCTCAACTACGAGATCCGGCAAATGGATGTCAAGCGGCGTTCTTGAAGCGGCCATCTTGAGGAGAGTATCTACATGGTACAAACAGAAGGCTTTGGGGCTAAGGGTCAAGAGGAAAAGTTTGCAAGTTGTTGAAATCCATTTATGGATTAAAACAAGCTTCCGTTCTTGGAACAAAAGATTTGACCAAGTGGTCAAGACTTTTGGATTCAATAGAATATGGATGAACCTTGTGTTTATAAACATATTCAAGATGGGAAAGTGGTTTTTCTTTGTTATATATTGATGATATTCTACTTATTGGCAATGATGTATGGGTTTTTTTTTCATCGGTCAAAGTTTGGCTTACCAAACAGTTTGACATGAAGGACTTAGGAAAAGATAATTATGTTCTAGGCATTCGAATCTTAAGAGATCGAAAGAACAAAATGATAGCTCTCTCTCAGGCTTCATACATAGATAAAATTCTCGAGAAGTATGCAATGCAGAATTCCAAGAAAGGTGGGCAACCATCTATGTCTGGAATTACTCTTTCGAATAGTGATTGTCCCAAGACATCTGAAGAAAGAGAATACATGGCAAAGGTGCCTTATGCTTGCTTGGTCGGGGAGCCTCATGTATGCAATGCTTTGTACTCGACCGGACATTTGCCATACGGTTGGGATTGTAAGTCGATTTCGGTCGAATCCAGGACCTAACCATTGGGTTGCGGTCAAGCATATATTCAAGTATCTTGAAGAACTAGAAATTATATCTTTGGTATATTCCGGGAGGATTTGACACCTCTAGGATATCTGATTCAGATTTTCAATCTTGTTTGGATTCTAGGAAATTGACTTGGTTTTTGTCTTTACTACGGGAGGCGGTTACATCGTTTGGAGGAGTGTCAAGCAAACTTGCACTTCTGACTCAACGATGGAAGCTGAGTATGTGGCAGCTAGTGATGCTTCGAAAGAAGCAGTGTGGCTCCGTAAATTTTTGATGGATCTTGAAGTTGTTCCTGGTGTGGATAAGCCATTGAGACTATACTATGATAACAGTGCGGCAATAGCTAAAACCAAAGAACCAAGATATCAGAAAATGAGTAAGCACATAGACAGGAAATATCATGTGATAAGAAGCTTTATTGAAGAAGGGCATGTGGAAATATGCAAAATCGCGTCGGAGGACAATATGGCTGACCCGTTCACGAAGGCCCTGCCGGCTAAGGTCTTCGAGAAGCATGTCGAGGCTATGGGGATGCGTAGCATGTCACATTTACTCACTTAAGTGCAAGTGGGAGATTGTTAGCGTTTATGCCCTTAGGAATAAATGTAACAATTTTCTTCGAGACATTTTGACTATTAATAAAGATTTGTTTATTTCATATATCTATGTATTGTCCTCTTTATGTTCATAATAGTTGAATGTATGATAAGCAAATAGAAAGTCTGAGACTGTCATTCTAAACCTTTAGATCATGCATGTAATGTGAAGAACATGCGGAAGACAAGAATCTAAAGATGATAGTCTAAATCTTATGATCCACAATCGAGGGAATAAAGTTGGGCGCTTTATTCATGTTAAGATTGTTATGTTGTCTACTTCCTAACGAAGACGGCTTGTCTTGGTCGTCGGAGGTGGGACTCCATGGGTAGAGACATTGATATAGTTTCTAATGGTGAAATCTATATTGGATCGGACCAAAGATGAATTGTTTTAATTAATAATTCTGTTTGAATAAAACAATTCACTTTTGAGGAATTATATGTTGTCATCTTAATCCTGAGATGGATGATGAACCCGTATACTTGACTTGTATCCTTTGATGTACTAAAGGGAGACATCCTGACATTATGTAAAGGTACGCTTGCCGGTGCATTGGGGATATGACTCGTGTATGCGTAGATTCGTTATTCATAGATAGTGGAATCCATAGCTCCTATAAAGAGTCAATGATATCCTCTAATGCATTATCAGTGGATTTGAAAATACGAGCGCTCGGCCATTAGACTACTCTATGTTATCTAATGGTTTACTGTTTGTAATAATATGAATAGTGTTTTTCCAATGGTTTGATAATGGAACATAAGATAAATGTAATCGGGAAGGTAAAACAGAACTTGACCTCAAGTCGATTATGGATACCCTATGGGGATGATATACTAATATATTGAGTCATGGACTAGAGCTAATTAGAGCTTTGTAAATACGCTATATGAATCGAGAGTGCAGCTCTAGGCTTTTAGTGGAATAGCGCTAGAGTTTTATAATCATGAGATGGACTTGTTGGTTTACAAGTAGCGTTGTGATTATAGGAGCTTGATTTATATATGTCCATCGGGTCCCTTTGCTAGCTCACTTAATTTCCTGTAACGATACGGTGTATTTCCTACATATTGGTAACTTGTGTTATTTCCGTAAAAGAGGTTCAAAGTTAATTCATGAGTGATTTATCAGGTGAATTAATTGATAAATTAATTCTAGATAAATTGGTTGAATTATTGTTTTAAGAGTTGTTTAATATGGGAAGACTATTATATGATTTGTTTTGATCGGGCAATTTCTCTATTGGGTTGCTTGAATCAAAACCGAGGCTCTATGCAAGTTTCCCATGTTGAAAAACTAGAAAAACAACTTTCGTCGATCAGACGGGTTGACGGTGGGTTGATTGGGGTGGGTAGATTGGTCGACCGGTCCAGTCGGTGAGTTATAACGTCTCCGTCCGGTCGACCGGTTTAACGCAGTAACGTAGCGTCTTGATGTGGCAAAATCGACTCGAAACGAGTGCGATTAAATCTTTGGGAAACCTAATTGTTACGGAAGTATGATTTCCTAAACAGTATAAATAGTCTATTAAGTCACTTTACTCAGATAGATCACTTGAGAGACTTTTTGGAGGCTATTGATAAGAGATTCCAAGAGGAAAAATTGTTTAATTATCAAGAACAATTTTTCTTTGGCTCTCTTGTGATTGGAAGGAGATTAAGAATACAAAGAGGAGATTAAACGAAGTATGCCCACCCGCACACCGATCGTGGAAATGAGAATAGCAAAGAAGACCAGTTGGTTGAGGCTCTTCCGGTTCTTTGTTTGGAACGCTTTGATCCATCGGACGTCTTTGTTTCACGAAATCTTAAAAGGTATGTTTTAGATCTTTAGTATTTATGTTATATAGCATCATGAACATGTTCTTGTTTGGTTTTGATGTTGATTAAAATTTTTAAATTCCGCTGCGCACTCGATGCAATTATTTTCCAACATTAATAACAACATTTATAAATTCAAAGAAGATCACAATATTAAAACGAAATCTGAGAAAAATGACAAAGATTACTCTACTCTAGTTCTACTCATCATCGCTGCTACATTGTTGATTGTCGCCATCATCATTTATGTCATCATCGTCTTCAGATTCGATGACTTCATCTTCAACGTACTCCTCTAAAGTTTCGTCGTCTTCATCATTAATAAAGTCATCAACTACGGGAGACTTATCTTGCATAATTACATCAACATCGGAAGTGACAACATCAGATGATCCATCATCTCGATTCAATATAAATGAGTCAATCTCTGGTAGTTCCACTACTAACTCAATATTTGTAGATTCTGTATCCTGGACTATCATCATGTCATCAATGTCAGTTTCTGAAATGTCTAAAGTGTTCTACAACCTTCCAGTTTGGACCATTAAATAAATTGTCTACGTAAAAAACTTGTTCTGCTTGCGATGCAAGTATGAAAGGTTCGTTCTCGTACCACGTCTCTTTAACGAAAACACTTATTCTATTTTTGTAGTGTTGCATCATTTTCTTTCCCGGACAAGTGTCAAACCACAGACATTTAAAAAGCATAACAGAATTGTCATTCAAGTACGACAGCTCATAAATATCCTCTAAAACTCCATAACACATTTGGTTATTAGGTCGCGAACACAAACACCACTATTTTGAGTACTTCACTTCATATCCCGATTGCGTGTCAGAAACTTTACACCATTGACCACATAGCCAGGATAACTTTGACATGAGAAGCTTGAATCACTTGAAAGCGAAAGTATTTGATCATTTGCTTCTGGTTCATTTTGCTTTCGAATATTGAAAATCTGCAAGGACACATGAATATTCTAAAAGACGCCACATTTTAATGAATTAACAATGTTAATGCAAATTAAATATAAACGTACCTTATTCTTAATCCATTTTGGAAACTCTTTCGATTGAAGTTCATCCAATGGTATGATTCAACCGTCGGTATCAATCTCTTTCCTATGGTCACTGTTTAAAAGTGAATGAAAATAAATGACATAATTGTAGATGATGCGACACAATCTATGAACAATTAAGTGACAAAAGTGAAAGTAATACGTACTCAATGAACTGCTGAATTTCTGAACAGTTCTGTAGGACGTACAACTCGGCTTTCTCTTGCAAACGAGTATCCAATGTGACGGGGGTCATCTTCCCAATTGGCCGACA
Organism: Morus alba; assembly: GCA_012066045.3. Lineage (NCBI taxonomy): Eukaryota > Viridiplantae > Streptophyta > Magnoliopsida > Rosales > Moraceae > Morus > Morus alba. The sequence goes on from CP050224.2 coordinate 1,208,209, forward strand.
ACAAGTATCAAATACAGAAATCTTTTTAACAATACGTTCTTCATCGTCCATCCAATTTCTGGCCAGCCGGTTAAACCATGTTTCAACTCCAGTTAAATACATCGAACAAAAAGTCAGAGCTTCGTTGACAATGTAAGCCTCAGCAATCGAACCCTCAGGACGTGCACGATTCTTGACATATTTCTTTAACGACCCAAGAAAACGTTCAAACGGATACATCCATCTTAAGTGAACTGGTCCTCCTCAAATGGCTTCTTCAGGCAAGTGTATAACTAAATGTACCATTATGTCAAAAAAGGCAGGACGAAAAATTGTTTCTAACTTGCATAAAATAAGCACAATATCTTGTTGAGCTTTCTCTAAATCACTTTTCCGCAATGTCTTGGAGCATATTAACTCAAAAAAATTACCCAATTATATTATTGCATCAACGATCTCTTTCTTCATGAATGGTCGTATCCCCGTTGGCAATAATCGCTGCATTATGATGTGACAGTCATGCAATTTTAGCCCAGTAATTTTATTCTTCCCTTTGATCACCTTTTTCTTTAAGTTTGAAGCAAATCCATCAGGAAACCTTACTGATTTTAAAAAATCACAAGACTTTTTACTGTCATCGGGAGATAGTGTATAAGACACATGTGGTTTCATCCAACGATCACCGTCTTTGTACAAATGCAACTCCTTGTGCACCCCCATATTTTGCAGATCGATTCTCGCCTTATCCGTTTCTTTACTTTTTTTGTCAATGTCAAGAATTGTGCCCAATAAATTGTCGCATACATTCTTCTCAATATGCATGACATCTAAGTTGTGACATAACGACAATGACTTCCAATAAGGCAACTCCAAAAAGATACTCTTCTTTGTCCAATTAAGCTCGCTTGCATGTCTTTTTCGCTTCTTCCCACCATACTTGTCATGTTTACCAGGCAATCTAAATGACACATTTTGTAGTTGAGCTAAGATTTGGTGAACATATTTTTGAGCAGGAGGAGGTCGTTTCTCAACCATACTGATAACTCCATGAAATGGAGTTATTTAGCCTCTTTTGTGGATTAAAAAGTATGCTTGTTCTTGAGAATTTATTTAGTTTTTAATATTTTTACCTTATTTTTATTTCATTTTATTTTATTTGGAATTAATTTTATTTTTAGTTTGTTTTAGGTATTTTTATGTTATTTTATTTTATTTTTATTTAGTTTCCTTTTAAAATAATTATTTTCCTCATTATGTAATTTAATTTTGGTGATAGGTGGGCTTAAGTGCAAATTGAAATTCAAATTGGGGGAGAAATGCAAGAGAAATTAAGCAAAATTCGAATTTGAATTAGCCTTTCTCCACATGAACTTTCGAAAAAATAACGAAATTTTCATAAAATCCCACTTTTTATCTTGTCTTTCTTTCACTTTTCATACGCAGGCCTTGTCTTTGAGCATATTAACTCGCAGAAAAAAGGGGAAGAAAGAAAGAAAAAAGAAACATTTTAAGGCTTTTCAGCCAATTTTTCAAGAAAATCCAAAAACAAATATTTTTATTTTATTAGATTTAGGTTTCATTTTCCATAAATTATTGAGGGGGAATTTATTTTGGAGCTTCAAGAAGGAGGAAGATAAAGATTTTGGGAAGAGGTTTTGGAGTTTGTGACACCTCCATTTGGTGATTTCTTTCCCATATTTATTCTCTTTATTTTTGTAATCTCTAAAAATGATGAAACCCTTGATGTTATTTAGTTAATTTCGTGAGCTAGGCTCCTAGTGGAACTAAGATTGTGATGTTTTAGTTTTTGCTTTTGGATTGTCTATGGTATTTTTGTGCTTGTTCATTCATGTGTATTTACTTGCTTAATTTCTATTTTTGATGGAAATCAAATGTAGAACTAGACTTAGATTGATTTGGAAAAATGAATTTAGGTTGGACTTTACATGAATGATGCATGTTCAATATAGGAATATATTGATTTGTAGAAGGTATAGAAATATATCGTTTACCTTGTATAACCTAATAAACCCGAACTTGAAATTGGAATTCCATGAACTAGATTCACATAGGAATATGATGAAATTAGTTTAAGGAGTTATAGTCATAATTAATTCGGAAGAACTTTATGCACAAACTTGAGTTTGGTTAACTAGTTAAGAATTTGTAGCATTTCTTTTTAGCATGGCTTTAGCATTTTGCAATCAAGGGAAAATTAGGAAGTCCTAGCTCAATTATTTACAATTACTTGCATTTTTATTTTCTTTTAGCTATAAAAATATATAAAAGAAAACAATCCTAGGAGTTAATTAATATTGGTATTTAACGAAAGCTAAACACAATCCTCGTGGGATCGATATCCGTACTCTTGTACACTTTAGTACTTGTGCGATTCAGTATACTTGCGAAGTTTTCATAACAAGTTTTTGGCGCCGTTTGGGGATTGGCGTTTAGTTTTAGTTGATATTGATATCATTTAGCTCTAGGAATTATTTGGCTACTTTCTTACTCTTCTTTGCTTTTAGTTTCTTTTGTTCTTACTTTGTTTTTGAGCTTTGTTTTTGTTGCGATGTACTTGAGATGTCACATCGGCAAGTCCTCTTGAATTTCTTTCAACATGACTTGGAACCTTTACATAGCGCATGGTGGAGATACAAGGCTTTGTTAACAAGGTTCTCATCTCATGGTTTCTCCAAAGAGTGTCAACTTGAAGTCTTTCTCAATGGGTTATGTGCCACGGCAAGAAATTGGGTGGAAAGGGAGATGGTACCACCACTTTCTACCAACTATATCCGTGGATGAGGCCTATTGGATGTTGGAAGACATGGCGGAGTATGACAAGCGGAATTGGGATTGCTCAATGACCAACCATGGTTGGGAGGACAATTACAATAATGTGGAGCCAAGTTTTGACACCTACCCTCATGAAAACTCAAGTTCCATTGAGAGCTTGTTGAGGGATGCCATAGCTACGAATGATGCCATCCTTCAAAGCCAAGAAACTTTGTTGAGGAGTTTGGAGAATCAAGTAGGACAAATAGTTAATGTATTAAACAATCGTCCTCAAGGTTCATTTATAAATGACATGGAGAATCCTAGGCAAGAAGGTAAGGACCATGGTGAAGCAACCACTTTGAGGAGTGGGAAAGAGTTTGACATGCCTATGGATGAGCCTAAACAACAACAAGAGCCCCCTTTGATCCAAGAAGAAGAGAGCAACGAAGATGAAGTGGGAGACTTAAAGCTGAAAATTTTTGTTGCGGAACAAGATGCTACAGCATTGCTGCAGCAATGCATGGCAGAACAACAAAATGAAAAATCAACTATTAATGTCTTGGATTCTATTTTGACCGACGAAGTGAACCAATACTTCACCATTGAAGCGGGAGCACGAGGAGAAGTCTTCGAGTCTCAACCTATTGTGCCGCCGGTCATGCAAGAGTATATGTACGAAGATCCAATGTGGCTGCCAACTCCTCCGCGAGCATTAACATCGTACCTTGGTGTCCATCATGCACATGCTCCGAAATCAAGCCAAGTTGAACTTACGTACCACATATTTCCACATCTTGCCAAGCTTGAGGGCATCCACAATCAAGACCCATTTGTAGTGTTTTATGACACTTACTATGGGCAGAAGCCGCTCTTTGATGAGCTCTTCTCCAAACGTCCGGCTAAAAGACATTAAAGAAAGCGCTTGTACATTAAAGAAAGCGCTTGTAAAGCCGCTCTTTTTATTTTTTCTCATCCCATGTTTAATAGGAAGCCATCACCAATGGCCAACAAAACAAGTCTTACTTGTTATCCTCCTTGAAGGAGTTGCATCGTTGCAAGTTGGGCATGCTAAATAGCCCTGACCACTCCATCCAGATAAACTACTACGAGCAGGAAAATCATTAACAGTCATAAGCAACATAGCTCGCATCTGAAATGATGTATTTGAAACTGTGTCACGTACAATTACTCCATTATTCCACAAATCTTTTAACTCATCCACAAGAGGCCTTAAAAAAACATCCATATCCTTTCCGGGCGCATGTGGGCCAGGAATCAACAATGTCAACATCTTATAAGGATCTTTAGTGGATAACCACGGAGGCAAATTGTAGGCCGTTAAAACCACCGGCCACATACTGTATGAGAGGCTCATGTTATCGAAAGGATTGAAACCATCAGCGACCAACCCCAAGCGAACATTTCTCGGCTCACGTGAAAACTCAGGATACTTTTCATCTATCTCCTTCCATTCAATACCATCGACTGGATGACGCATTAAATCCTCATCATTTGAATGCCCACGCTGGTGCCACATCATAACTTTAGCGGTGTGACGAGAACCGTACAGACGCTTCAATCGATCTGTTAACGAGAAAAAACGTAGTACTTTCCACGGGACTTGTTTAGTACCCTTTGTCTTTTTTTTCTTCCAACGTGATGTTTTACATACAGGACACGTTTCTAGATCAGCGTTCTCCTTCCAAAACAAAGCACAATCGTACTTGCAGACATGAATTGTTTCGTAGCCCAATCCAAGTTTACTCATGAGCCTCTTCGACTCATAATGAGAAGAAGGTAACTTCACATCTGGAAATGCATCTTTCAATAGACTTAAAATAGCATCCATACACTCATTAGGCCACTTGTATAACACTTTTAAATGCATCAATTTCACTAAGAAATTTAAAGATGAATACTTAGTGCAGCCCGGATACAATACCACCTGAAAGTAGATCCTTAAATTCAGAGTATTGTGCATCTTCTAGATCCACATGCGTCTCATCCAACATTCCACGGTCATCATTAATCCCGGCAACGTCTTCTAAGACTGCAAACATCTCATCTACTGGTTGATTAACTATTGGGTCTACACCTGAAACCACCTCTACTTCACCATGGTAAATCCATGTTCTATACAATGGATCAAAACCATATCAATGTATATGCGCCCTCACAGTTTCTGCTGGATGCATTTCATGGTTTCTACATTTCATACAAGGACAGCTAATATGGCCAAGTGAAATTGCATAATTTTTGGTGACCTCAATAAAAGCAGATAACCCATTCCAATATTCATCTGACAATCGGTTCCTCAAAGAAGTCTAACTTTTGTCAATCGGCATTTCAACTATAAACGACAACAGACATAACAATTTATTAATGTGTTCAATTAATTTTAATTTTATTCTTAATTAAGACAATTAAGTTTGATTAATTAAATTGTATTAATGAACTTATTAAAATTCTGGTTTCCTAACTAAATTTCACCTAACTAAATTTCGGCAGCATAACGACTTATTTTTCACATAATCAATAAATCAAAACCTGCAGAAAAACAACTTTAAAAAATTTCAGCACACCATAGCTGCAAGATGTGCCACCCAGAACAAGAATTATAAACATATACTAAATTTCAACATTATCCTGAATTCATACAACTACTACAATTTTAAGCTAAATAAATATAAAAAACTTACAAAGTTCAAACCCACTAAACGGGGGCTGAAAATAGAAGGATTACGTCGGAGGAACCGTGCAAACAAGGACGAAGGCGAAAACTCAAACGCCTACTCAAACACCTACATCAAATTAAAACATCAAACATAATTTTCAAACACCAAAATTAAAATTTTATTAACATCTAGAGAAACATATAAACACAATAATAAGTAGAATGATTCTAAGTCATGAATATAATCTAGTCATCTAATTCTAAATTCTACTAATCTAGTTCTAAGTATAATGCTTAGGAAATGATTTTAAGTTCTAAGTATAATCTAGTTATAATAACAAGTATAATGCTTAAGAAAAAGAAAAACAATATTGTTAAGGAAAAAAATATATATATACACACCTAAATATGGACGGCGGGACTGGGGGGCGGGACCGGGACGGCACGACCGGGGAGGTGGGACCGGGCGGCGGGAGCAGGGTGCCCGGAGCACGGCGGGAGGGAGCAGGACGCCGGGAGGGAGCCGGCGGTTGTACGGTGGCGGTGCGGCAGCGGCAGCGCTAGGAAAGGGAAAGAAGAGAGAGAGAGAAAACATGGAAGAGTGACAAGGGGAGAGAGGGAAGGGGAGGGCCGGCCGGCGGCAGGGGGAGGCGGCGGCGACGGCGGAATGAGAGGGGAAGAAGAGAGAGAGAGAAAGAAGGGAAGAGAGAAGGGAAGAAAGAGAAGAACGGCCGGCAAAGGAAGCGGTGGCGGCGGCGACGGCGACGGAAAGAGGAGGCGGCGAGGGATAGGAGAGAGAGAGAGAGATCGATTTTCCAGGATCAAGAGAGAGAGAGAATTGGGAGAAAATGAAGGAGGAGGGGATATTAATTAGGTCACTTATTTGCGATGACTTAGTCGTCGCAAATAAAATTAAAATGTCGTCGCAAAAAAATATATTTTGCGACGACATTTTCGTCGCAAAAAACATATTTGTCATCGCAAAGAATTTTTTTCCCGCCCATTCTTCCTCGTCAACTAGATTATTTACGATGACAATGAAAAAATGTCGTTGCAAATAATCCAAACTTATTTGCGATGATAAGTCGTCGCAAATAAGGAGAATTGTCGTTGGGAAAAATTGGATTACATTCGCGCTAAAAATGCGCCATTGAAATTTGCACCATCGAAAAATTCAGTCGGCCGGATTGTACACCACTGGTTGACCGGTGGTTTTGCACTGCTCTATCACCGGTCGATCAGTGTACAAGGGGTTTGACCCTGTTTGGCCTAAAATGCTGTTTTGACCCGGATTTTTGAGGAGAACCCAAAGTAGCTTCATTTGGGGACCTAGAGTCAATGGATTAGCATCTTTAATCCATTTTTTGAGATTTAAACCCTTGGAATGATGATTTGAAACCAAAAATTGATTATGGCACACTAATAGGAAATCAAATGGTATAACTAAGATTGAAATTGCTTTAGGAATGTGAATTGGATCCTAAAGTGTGGTTTTCTATCAGTGTTGGCTGAGGACTCGAATTGAAGGGGCTTGAGGAAGTGGAAGCTAGAATAGTGCACCGCTAGCTATAGGTTTGATATTCACGAGGTAGGATTTCTCACCCTTTTTCTTTGTGAGCCTGATTTTAAAAGAGTTTTGACCTTGCAAATGTTTTGAAGAAAGGGGCTTGTTTGCAAAAGAAAAATATTTAAAAACCATGGCTTGTTGTAGTTCATGGAACCCATGGCTTGTTGTAGTTCATGGGATTATTATAAATGATTTCAGAAAGTTTAATGAATGATTTCTTAAGATAAGAGATCTTGCAAACTGGTAAACTGGCTGGTGGCCTAGATAGGATGTGGAGAGTGCATCCTCAGGGGCAGAACCCAAAACTCGGCCTAGGAAGGCTTGTACACGTGGTTGTGTAAGTAATTTGTATAAATTACTTGCTGATACCTGTAATATGGTGATTTTCAGTTATAGTTCCTTTGAGAAAAATAATGTGAGGTCTTAGTTGTTGTGTTGGACTCAATGTCTCATTTATTCACTTATTCATTTATTTATTTACCGCTTTCTTATTTATTTATAAAGTTATTTCAAAATACATCCTACTGGGCTTTCGCTCACGTTTTACTGTTTTATAAATATTAACCCCTCCTAGGCGACTCTAGGAGTAGTGTGAAGTAGTTGAGTTGCTACCACCCGAATTTTGGAGAGGATTGTGTCATCCTCCCTGTGTACAAATGTAAGGACTTTGTAAATTTCTGTAAACTCTTGTATTTAGATTTCTAGAATGTGGTTGATGTCTGTAACTATAATGTTTAGTTACACGTGTCATGTATGTACAATACTATAAGATCCTGAGGACAGGTCCTGTGGGTGTAGCCTTGAACAACGTAAGAAGCTTGAGTTTTAGTCTCTTCCTTGTGATTTATTTTCAATTGAATTGGAAGGCTTGTTTTGGGAATTTGTTGCAATACTTCACTTTATCCCCTAATCGAGTCTCCACGTCACCACCCCAGCTTCGGGGCATGACACTCAAACTAAATTTTGGCCGAGTTCCGCGTACTTTTCCATGTTTCCTGAGCGAACCTTTGCTCATTTTTTCCGTTATTTCTACCATCAAACACCATTCACATACTTTCTCTTTCAATTACATCACAATTCTAGGGTTTCCTCATATTTCCATAAAAATTCTTCATACTAAGAATTACTAGAAACAAAAGCTCAATAACTTAGAATTCATCCTTAATTCACTAGTTATCAAGTTCCTTAATCATCATAAGCTAATCATCATCTTAAGTAAAAAAAAAGCCATGCCTTGCACCATTCTTCCACGTGCAGCCATGGTAAGGAATTGAGAAGAGAAACTTGAAATCTCACTTTAAAGAATGAAGAACAAGCTTCAGTGGCACGAACTAGCAGTGTCGTTTCGTCAATTTTGAACAAACTTTGGATGAACTTTTTCCTCTTCCTCTCTCCTGGCTGGACTCTCTCTGTTTTTTGCATGAAAAATAGACATATTTGTTGTGTTTTATCCTTTAAAACTGTCCATCAAAAACAAAGGGGGAAAGAATGCAAATTTTGACTTTTCCAAGGATCTTTTTGCAAAATTCAATAAAATATCTCAAAAATATCTTTCTTTTTTTTCTCCTCCAAGATTGTCCGGCAACCTTTGATGCCACATGCCTCAATCTTAGCCCTTCATTCAATTTTTCAGTTTTCATCTTAACCATTAATTATTTAATAATTATCCTATTTTGGTTCAGTTTAATTCCTATTCGGTACGCGTTTTATCCGCATTTTTTAGATAGTTGGAAAACTTAGACAACCTTGACAATTATTGACTAACTTTTTGAGGGCGGCATTTTGGTCAACTCTTAGTCAACAAATTTTGACTTGGTCAACTCAAATAAGTCAAAACCTCAATTTTCTCGGTTCGGCCTTCTGAACCCTTTTTTTCGTATGTTTTTTCATTCCAATCGTTTCTAAAACCCTAGATTTGATGTCTTTTAATTCTTTTCCATTTCGTAAACTTATCATTCATATGTTTGCCCACTTATAGGCTTAACACAACATTCCATACTTCTTTCTTAAATACAGTCCAAAAATTGGTAACTACATCGTAGTTTAGAAATTTTTGAATTTTAGCTTATAACTTGTTATTTTATACTTATATCAATAAATACTTATCATAAAAGTATTTATATTAATGATACAACGGATTCTATGGAATAGTATCCTATATAATAATTCTGATTAATTTCTCATTCATGACATTTTATCTGTGGAAAGCTTAAAGAAACTGAAAAGTATGAGTTGATCGTAGTGTTAGGCGTATTTTTGTAAAGCCCGAGAAAATCTTAAAGTAGAAAATTTTCAACTTCAGGTAACATTAACGGACGTTTAAGGACCATAGTCAAATGCTACATGCATTTAACAACTTCGGGTAAACCATGGTCGTAAATTTAACGACTGTTAAACTATCCTTAAATATTAGTCATTTCTGCTAGCAGTAAAGTGGGAATTAACGTATTAGAACACAGGGATTCGAAGAGAAAATCCATATATAGCAAAGGTCTTCAAAGGTTATATATTTGTTCAAAACAGAAGCTCTGTTTCACTTATTATTATTATTATTATTATTATTATTATTATTATTATTATTATTATTATTATTATTTTTACATTTTTAGTATCCAATTTACAAGTTAATGAATATTAGTAAAGACCTACTTACTTAATGAATGCTTTTTTTTTTTTTTTAAAAAGCAAGATAGCTGTACCCAACAACAATATCGCTTGTCGTCGAAAGGCCTTTTTTGTTGTAGTACCATTACATAGTAGCTTCAGCTTTTTCATTCATGCATTATTTGGATAAGTCGCTTTTTTAAAACCGCAAAAGCATAAAGCGTGAAACGATTCTTTGTCACAGAAAAGCATAAAGCAGACTATGGCATGCTTTGTGGGAATGTTCTCATGCTTTGTGGGAATGTTTCCAGTGCGCTTTGGCAAAATTAAGGCAGCGTGTTTCGAGTCTCTTGGGGTCGCGAATCGCGATCGGACTTGGAAATTTTCAGCCTTATTGCTTGGGCGCTTTGGTCAAATAGAAATAGTAACTTAAATGAATTTAAATATCATGTCTTGTGCTCTCCGAAGATGTAAAATTATTCTTACAAAATTATTCCTTCGGATATGAATTAAAATTAACTTAAATGTGATTTCAATATTCTGGCTTGTCAGAAACAATGTAAAATTTGAATTTAAATATCATGGCAATTATTCTTGAAAGGCGCAATTAAAGGTTGTCTTTTAACTTATAAAAAAGGAACCTTAATCACACGGGCATGTGATTAGTTTTGTTTTCCTCTATCATGTCCTAAAATTATAGCGTCTTATTACTCTTTGTATAAATTTTCACTTTTGCTTCGTATAGAAACACTCGAAGGCTTATTTTCATATCTTGAAAGCGGTTTGCTGATTTGATGTGTGAAACTCGTAACCAATCTCAACCGATAAGAGGAAAATAACGCTTTAAGGCAAGTATATTTCGCACGAGTATTAGATTTTCAAACTGGGAATCACAGATATCCTTTGCCCACTATAATCGTGTGACAATAAGATTTAGTGGAAAAAACCAACTTCCTCTTCAACTTCCTCAACCAAGTAATCTACTGAGATCTGGCATGAGTGGTGCAAATCATGGAATTATCACAAGTAGCAAAAAAGGACAAAAAAAAAAAAAAAAAAAAAAACAGAAACAAAAAAACGACAACAACAGTAATTAGTAGAAACAAAGAAAATTTTTCATTCATCTTTAATTTTGCTAATAAATGGTGGAGTTGGGACGTACAAGTTGAAGATTGTTTATAAAGAGATGTGAAAAGGATTAATATGAGTATAAGAATTAGAAGCTTTAAGGAGGAAGTGCACTGTCGGCTAAAAGAATTTCGTCATGCAGTTTTTTGAAGACGAGTAGTGCTCGCTGAATAAAGCCATCAAATATATTCGACACTGCTGCAACATAGTCGAATGAGTCTTTGAGTATATAAGTCTAATTGGTGTTTGTAATCTTTGAGACTTAATGGATTGTTTATTGTCTTGGTGTGACCACGCACATATAGTTGGTTATGGTTATGGAACCGCGATACTAATATCTGGAGTATTTTACTTTATTTTTTATTTTCGTGCTTTATTTAGTAGTTGTTGTTGAGTTCAAAAAATTTAACTAATCATCAATATTTTAAAAGGTGTTACAACACTCTCTGTTACACCATGCGTAAAACAAATCTAACATATATAGTTTCTAATAATTCATTCATATAAAAAGGTGATTGGACAAGATACATAGTAAGTATTTTTAGAGCTAATAAAATCCCAACAACCCTCAGAAAGGAATGCCTCTCTACTTTGAAGTTTCCTTGCGCACTGATCCTTAGATATTAAAAAAAGAATTTTAAAAGAAAAAGGCAAATAAGCGAGATGAAATCAAAATCGTGCAACCCGTGCTATTCTCGCTTTTCTTTCAAATCTCTTTCTAAGATTTGCTTCTTATGAAAAGCAAAAAAAATAAAATAATAATAATAATCATTTTGGTATCCTGTAGTTCTTTTACTATATCAAATCGATACTTTGGAAAACAATCGTGTTGAAAACGAATTAAATGATGACATTAGTTGAAGCTAAAAACTATATGAACAATTTTAAGACTCAAACGACTGTGCTTTAAGAACTTAAATGAAGAGAAGCTATCTATCGAAAATATCAGAAACAACAGAGAGTCAATACGTGGCTTTAGTTTGAATAGTACAACAATGACTTATTTTGTTTAAAAAAGGAGGTGCATGATTTACTACTCTTTTTTTATTACATTTTTTCTTTTATTTTCCATTTGTAGACCAGTTTACACATTTCAAGAGCTAATCATAAACTTGATATTAAACTTGAAATGAATAGTTATGGAGTGGTCAAGCTGACATCACGACTAAAGGTCTTTGTGTATTTTTTTTTTTTTTTTTTCTTTAAACACGATATAGGACTTATGGCTTCCACTATATTAAGAAGAAATAAGACAATCACAATTCGAAACATAAATCACACACTCACACACACGTAGACTGGCCTCAAAATGGCCAGGTCTTTTTGTTGAATAACTAGCTTGAAAGATTAAATCTATCGATTCGATCGATGTCTTTCTGACTCAAAAGACTACGCTTTCACACTTCGAATCAAGGACGTTCTGAATAACAAGTGGATTCGTATATACATTAAGAGAAGCTCTCTGAGTCAAAATACAGCACGAAGAAAGGAGAGACTTTATTTATTTATTTATTTATTTATTTTTACCATTTTTTAACTTACTTTACATTTCTTGTCCAATTTACACGTTTGAAAACAAAAAATAACGATGGATGGTTCCTAGAACCTGTAGTGAGGGACATAGAGGTTTACATCGTCGTCTTGCTAATTTCTTAGCAGAACAATGGAACTTCTAAGAAAACTTCAGGGTTGGAGCCAATTTGCATAATATTGTATATCGATATAATTATCAATATCTTTCTGTCTTGATTGTTTAGCAATTAATATGATATTTCAATTTGACATAAGCTTTTGTTATCATTTAATCCACGACAATTTCTGAATATATAGAGGGAAAATGTTGCTTATCAAGCAACTATTGCTCTCTGCTTGAAAAAGCAACACATCTTATTAACTTTTGTTAAAAACAACATTTTAAGACAAATCTGGTTCAAATCACGTGTGCACCAGTCGACCGGTGATAGATAAGTTATTCTCTACCGGTCGGCCGGTGGAGTAGGAATCGGTCGACCAGTGGGAGCTACAAAATTGAGTTTAAATCCAAGATATTTCAAGAGAAAACTACTCAATCCCATTTCTAATTACTAAATCAAGTCCAAAGAACTAAAGATCCCCAATTTCCATCATGATTTCAACCAAAATCCATAAAAATCCAATTCGAACTGAAAATTAGCTTTTCCAAATGAAAAATCTAAGATACAAGAGAAGCTTTTCAAAAATATTACTCCAAGTCTTTCTCTTGATGTCGAAAACTTCTTGAAGTTCCTCTTTGTTCAAGATTCTTGAGAAATTGTGACAATTTTTAGAGAGAGAGAGAGAGAGAGAGAGAGAGAGAGAGAGAGAGAGAGAGAGAGAGAGAGAGAGAGAGAGAGAGAGAGAGAGAGAGAGAGAGAGGGAAAAGGGAAAAAGAAAAGAAAAGAAAAGAAAAAGATAAACTTTAAAAGATATTTAGGACAGTACACCAGAAAATGCATCTACAAACACTTCTGAGGTGAAAATGTAATTATTAAAAATGTTTAGAATCCTTGGAAATATTTAAACTTAAATATCAAAAACATTTAATGAACATAACTAATTAATTAAACTAGATTAGACACACTAATAAATCTTAATTATCCTAATAAATCTTATGTAATTCTTCGAGGTGTTACAACTCTACCCCTTAAGGAATTTCGTCCTCGAAATTAGAGTTTACCTCAAAGTGTAAATAGATGCGGGTACTACTTTTGCATCTTTGTTTCAAGCTCTCATGTTGCTTTCTCGACACCATGGTGTTGCCACAACACTTTTACCAGTGGGATCTCACAATGACAGAAACTCTTAACCTTCGGATCAAGAATCTGAACCGGTGCTTCCTTGTATATCGCGTCATACTATATCGGAACGTTATACCAATGCACCACGGCCTCCGGATCAGGTTGACATTTATGAAGCATGGAGACATCAAACATGTCATGTATGTGAGATAACTTAGGCGGTAGGGCAAGACGATAGGCCATGACACCAACTCATTACAAGATAGGAAATGGTCTAATGTATCTTGGCGCAAGTTTTCCTTTTACACCAAAACAAACAACTCCTTTACGTGGGAAATTGAGGGTCATCAAGGAAAATGAAAAAGGGGATTGGAATTTTATATTTTTAACTTTTTTTTTTTTGTTTCCTATGTTATTATAAAATATAAAATAACGATGAACATCAATTCTTTTTTTGTTTCCTATGTTATAAAATATAAAATAACGATGAACATCAATACTTTTTATTAGGTCAAGGAAAAATATAAAAGATAAAGATGGTGGAAATTGAGGGTCATCAAGGAAAATGAAAAAGGGGATCGGACTTTTATATTTTTAAGATTTAAGGTAAAGATAAAGATGGTGGAAATTGAGGGCCATCAAGGAAAATGAAAAAGGGATTGGAATTTTATATTTTAAACTTTTTTTTTTTTTTTTTGTTTCCTATGTTTTATAAAATATAAAATAACGATGAACATCAAAAATATAAAATAACGATGAACATCAATACTTTTTATTAGGTCAAGGAAAAATATAAAAGATAAAGATGGTGGAAATTGAGGGTCATCAAGGAAAATGAAAAAGGGGATCGGACTTTTATATTTTTAACTTTTTTTTTTGTTTCCTATGTTATAAAATATAAAATAACGATGAACATCAATACTTTTTATTAGGTCAAGGAACGACACATTTAAGGTAAAGATAAAGATGGTGGAAATTGAGGGCCATCAAGGAAAATGAAAAAGGGGATTGGAATTTTATATTTTTAACTTTTTTTTTTCTATGTTTAATCATATTTTATCTTTGATAATATGCATTGCAGATATTTCTTCTGAGTACGATTAATGTTTTGTTGCTTTTAGCTAATTGAGGAGCTAATCATGGATTTGGCACAGTTGAAATGAACAGTTATGGAGTGGTCAAGCTGACATGACTAAAGGTCGGTGTGTAGATTTTTTTTTTTTTAATATATGGTGGGGCTTATGTCTTCTACTCTATTAAGACGAAATAAAACCACCACAATTCAAATCCTGAATCACACGCCCAACCATTTGGACTGGTCTCAAGTGGTTGTTTAAATTAACTAGCTTGAAAGAGTAACATTTTTATTCTATTACTATACAATCGGTCCTTGAGCTAAATTTTATCGTCTTTGTGAAGAAGATGACAATATATCGATCGATCTCTTTCTAACTCAAAAGACTATACTTTCGCATTTCGAATTCTGAATAACTAGTAGATACGTACATAGATCAAGTGAAGCTCTCTGGGGTAGAATGTTGCAGGAAGAGAGGAGAGATAATGCGACTGTAGTCTGAATCTTAGAGGAAAGGCTACTTTTTCATTTTTTGATATTATGATATAATTATCTTAATTAAGCTTTGTGTCCTTATTATCCAACAATTAAGGAAAATAGTAGAATATAGGTCAATATGAAAAGTTTAAGAAAGTATATAGGCCAATTTTGAGTTATAGAAATTAATAGGCCATAACTTGTCAAGTTATGGTTTATAACCAGATAAGTTATGGACAAACTAGTCAAGTTATGATTCATAGTTAAATAAGTTATGGACAAAAACCGTGAATAACCTGTCAAGTTATGGATGAAAATAGTAATTTGACTTATTTATTAACTTATGTAAACTATTAGCCTATTAATTTTAATTTATCTCAAGTCTTGGCCTATTTTCCTCTTTCTCCCAACAATTAATAGATATTGCAATTTGAGATTAATTGGTTATCCTTAAATCCAAGTGATTAATTGCTTCCTTAAGTAAAATTTATTATTATACTTGTCCCTCATAAAAAAAAAAAAAATCCACGTAAACACTCCATTTGAAGCAGATAACTACCTTCTAGTTTATCATAAATTCTTTCATGGTGTCGTCTGTAAAGAGAATTCAAGGCCAACGATACTAAAGATAATTCGAAAGGATATTTATTATATTTGATAGAAATGGCCTTTGGGATATCTATTTGCACTGCTTCTGTTGCTGGTATAATTATATAACAAATTAATCATATAAAATATATATATATTTATTTATTTATTCACACACAGAGAGAGACACACACATATTCATTATATGAAGAGTACTTCACTAGTTAATCACTATTGATAATGAAATGAACGAGACAAACTGACAAACAACTTATTCATTAATCACACAACAGATATCCAAATAAAGAGGTATATATGTATGTAGGCAAACACTTTTTTATTTCATTCAAGACATCTGCATACATGCAAATATAGAAAAGAAGGACAACAATAATAATAATAATAATAATAATAATAATAATAATAATAATAATAATAATAATAATAATAATAATAATAATAATAATAATAATAATAAAAGGACACTAGTTATGCTAGCAATAATTAAGGACTCACGATTTAGTTTTAATCACACATTACTGACTCAATTAACTAAACGACATTCGTAGTGAAATAGATCGACAATCTGGGAAATGCAACGACAACCATTAAGTCTCAATTTGACATTCCACTCCACCAAATTCATAAAGAACAGTAGCCACGCCTTTTGAACGATTTGTAAGTCTCCTGCTATCTGCAAAAGCTTTCTGGCATGAGTCACGCATGCAGAAAGCACAAAAAACACACCAAGAATGATTAGCACAACTTTTTAATACAATACTTTTGCATTAATCATATTTAAATTTCTGATTATCTCAGTAATACTGAGAGTTAATTAAAGGTGGAGTTGAATATAAGTACTTGATGATCTGATCGAATAGTATTATGCAGTTAGTTTTTAATAATAACCTTTCATAACAAGCATTTTAAATTCAATAAAATCCCAACAACCTTTGCAAATCAAGTTCCTTTGTACCCAGCACGTCTTAACATGCATTGGAAATCAACAACGGTTTTTTATTTTTTTTCATTTTTATTATTATTAGTTATTATTATTATTATTAGTAGTAGTAGTAGTAGTAGTAGTAGTAGTTTTCTTTGATTATAGTACCGTGCAAAATCATACATACTAGAACTGTAACAATTTCAATGTTCAACTTAAAGTTTAAAAAAGAAAGGAGGAGTTCTACCAAAATTTGGAAACTACATTGATATTAATCAAATTTCTATATATATATATATATGAACAGGTCATTATTTGAGTCAATAATAGCTTTTATTTTGAACTCTGTAACTCTACAATTGATAGGCAGAATGCACAATTCTCCAACATGCTGCTAGCGTTTTTTTCATTCTCACAATAATAATATTATGACAACTGAATTATATACAACTGACAGGAACAGAAAATTTGAAATTACTAAAGAAACATTTTCTGTTTCATTATATGTCACTAGGTTACTATTCGTAGCAAAAAGGTTACTATATCAAACTCAGGTTACTTGCATTACTCATTTACACAGAGCTCATGAAATATGGGAATGCAAATCTTATTTTTCACATTTCAATCTCAAAAAAAAAAAAAAAAAAAAAAAAACACGCACAGAAAGAAAGACAAATACACGTAAATTAACTCACCAGGAACTCTCCAATCAAGCTCCATTGCTCCTCATTGCCACGGCTGGTTATATAGATGTCCACAGAAACCACTTCCTTGCAACAGCCAACGGAAAGATCCTGAGAATGATGTCATCGACACGGTCGTAGTACCATATCCTCCATCTTCGTGAAAGCACCAGTGGCATAACAACAATTCCGAACCCAGTGAAGAGTCCGATTTCCTTATTCAACAAACCCCAATCGATCCTTTTTCGATAATTTGAACGGTTGTCTTTCGTTGGATTTGGCGATAAAGTCCCAGCAGGCACTTTGTCTGAGCAGTTATTTTTCAAAGGGAACCCACACAGCCCTTTGTTTCCTATGAAGGAATCTTCTGTGAATGTCTGAATTTGAGTGCCCTTCGGGATCATTCCAACCAATTGATTGAATGAGAGGTTCAGAAATTGGAGGAAATTGAGGCTTTGAAGTTGCGTTGGAATTCTTCCGCTGAGATTGTTCCGGGAGAGGTCCAAGGACTCCAAATTTCGTAAGTTTTCTATGGAATAAGGGATCTGGCCTGCGAGAGCATTATAGGACAAGTTGAGAGTGTAGAGTGCTTTCAGTTGTCCCAATTCTGCTGGTATATCTCCATGGAAATTGTTTCTTGAAAGATCAATGGAAGTAAAGATAGTTAGGATCTTCTGCAGCTTCACCTCTAACCCTTTGGAAGTCACTGTCACTGTATATGTATAACGAAAGGCTGGATTACCATTTGGATCACCTAATTGTAGAACCTCCGAGTGGGCGTTATCTTCGTCAGCCATCATTCTCTGCAATTTTGTCATCCATCGTCTTGGCAGTTCTCCATTAAAATTGTTATGAGCTAGGTCGAATATTTGAATCATCGGCCAGCTTCCATTAGCATTTGGACACTCAATGCTGCCGTACAAGTTGTTGGATCGGAGAACAAGGACCTGCAGAGTGGATATTGTCTTCAACATGCAAGGGAACTCGCCAATAAGTTTATTATGCCCAAGGTCTAAAAACTCCAATTCAAGGCAATTGGCAAGAGATTTTGGAATCTCCCCTTCAATGAAATTTCCACCGAGATATAGCGCCCTTAATGTACAACCGTGTGGGCACACATCAGGAATGGGGCCTTTGAAGTTGTTCTTAGCCAGATTCAAAATAACCCTGGAATTACTTGTTTTAAGTAAACATGTTGGTATTCTACCACTTAAATTGTTAAGAGACAAATCTAGGGTGGAGAGGTTTTTGAAAGCACATATGTGTTCAGGTATACTTCCTGCAAGGCTATTGTTTGAGAGAGAGAAGAAAAGAAGTACGGAACTGTCACTAAAACTATTATATGGAAAGGATGTAAAATTATTGCTCGACAAATCTAGAAAAGAAAGTTGTGGTGGAAGAGCTGGAATGTTTCCTTGAAGTTGATTAGAGTGTAGGTCAAGGTACATGAGACCTATAGAGAACTGAAAAGGTTCTTGCATGCCCACCAGGTAATTACTTGAAAGATTCAACTGTAAAAGTAACCCGTTCCCAATTTCCCATATCCATTTAGGTATTTCTCCTACAATCTGGTTATTTGAAATACTCAAACTACTAAGCTCCGATAGGACGTTCCTTAAATCAGGAATTGATTTTAGGTTGTTATAAGAAAGATCAAGCCCTTGAAGTCGATGATACCCTCGAAATATTTGTTGGTGTTTGGTGCCATTGAACTTGTTGTAAGAGAGATCCAGGAAGGTTAGATTTCCAAGTTTGAAGAGGGATGTTGGAATAAGCCCTTCTAGATTGTTGTGACTCAAATCGAGGGAACCCAATGATGAATAAGATTTCGTTTCGAACTCAGGAATGGGACCACCATATTGGTTGTCAGACAACGAAATCGATTCCAAAGACGGATGTGCAAAAAGATACAACGGAATTTCACCACCAAAAGTATTATTTGAGAGATTTAACGTGGTGAGTTTGGTGGACAAATTAAAAGATGGGACTTGGCCTGTGAAATTATTACTTGATAGATCAACATTGACAAGTTGGGTAAGGTTTGACATGGATCTTGGAAGTACGCCATTAAATTGGCACATGGAAAGGTCTAATGTGGACAAGTTCCAAAGGTTACCAAGAGATGCCGGTAACCTGCCTGCAAACTTAGTGGAATAGAGACGTAATTCTTGAAGAGAATTGTTTATTTGAAACTCTGGTAGAGTCCCCTGAAGAAATTCATTGTATGATATGTCAACACTCTGTAGCGTTGGAACCTGCAAGATTTCGCTAGGAAACGTTCCTTGCAACTCACAATCACGAAGATTCAACAACGTCAAACTTGAGAATTTCACAAAGGATTTTGGGACTGGAGAAGAAATTTTAGTACCTTCTAGGTAAAGGACTGACAGAGATTGAAGCTCCACAAGCGACTGATCTAATGGGCCAGGAACTCGGGAGTCGATTAAGCTCAATATGCGCAGGTTAGGAACTGAGGATGACAATGCTTGGCACCATCTGTTTCCAGGTGTTGATATATTTGTACCATAAAGATATAGTTCTTCAAGATTCAAGAGGTTCTGAACCAACTCTCCCAAATTCGGGATCTCAAGGTGATCTAAGCTGCTGGATAAATCTAGACTGACCAAGCTTCTAAGGTGGGATATTTCTATTGGTATTTCTCCCCGAAAACCTGCGTCTGCTAGATTAAGATGACTCAAATTTGAGAGGCCACCAATCCGTGAGGGGATTGTACAGTTGAATTGATTGTGAGACAAATCAAGGCTCTTGAGATGTTGGAGATTGAAAAGAGCGCTTGAATTGTCAAGCCGACCACCTATATCCTCTTCACTTAAGTCGAGATGAGTGACACGACCCCCTTCACAGGTTACACCATCCCAGGAGCAGCAGTCAAAACTTTTGTTCCAACTCATGAGCTTCGTCGAAAAAGTAGTGGAGAAACCTATGTTGTTCTTCAATTGGAGCAGCAAAAACTTCTCTGAGTGAAGACATTCATCAGAAACCACGAATGTACAAAGGCTAAGTAGGATTAAAGCTTATGAAGGGACATGAAAGCGGAGAATTGTTTCCCATTATGGTGTCTGTCTAACGGTGGGAGAAACAAAATTGTCACATTCAAGTACTAAAACCAGTATATATTCACTAGTTTCCCATTCAAAAATGCCTTACTGTGCTATGACCAATGGTATCAAAAGCATTGACTCCGGTCTAAAGTTAGTATTGACGTGTGTCTTGGTCAATTAATCTTCTTTATGACCGACCCTACACAATGAGACCAAATTTTCTTTTTGGAAGACTCGTAATAGATCCTACTTTATTGCCGATATTTAATCTTAGTTCCCATGAAATACTTTCAACTTTGATTAAAGTGACACAAATAATAGGAAAGCACTCGAGATTAATGTAAAGATTTTAGAACGTAGTTGTTTGGTAGCAGAGAAAAGAGCACTACAAATAGTAGATTTAAGTTCGCATAGATAAAGATGGTTTCAAAGAAATATTCGTCTAAAGTCGTTACAAAAAACGCGGCATGAGCCATAATCAAATGGCGTTTAACGACCATAGTCAAATGCTACATGCATTTAACAACTTCAGGTAAACTATCGTCGTAAATTTAGCGACTGTTAAACTATCGTTAAATATCAGTCATTTCTGCTTGCAGTAAAGTGGGAATTAACGTATTAGAATACAGGGATTCGAAGAGAAAATCCATATATAGCAAGTGATCCAAAGGTTATTTGTTCAAAACAGAAGCTCTGTTTAACTTATTATTATTATTTTTATTACTCAGTTTTAGTATCCAATTTACAAGTTAATGAATATTAGTAAAGACCTACTTACTTTATGAATGCTTTTTTTGGTTTTTTTATTTAAAAAAACGCAAGATAGCTGTATCCAGCAACAAGATTGCTTGTCGTGGAAAGGCCTTTTGTTGTAGTGCCATTACATAGTAACTTCACCTTTTCATTCATGCATTATTTGGATGAGTCGCTTTTTTAAAACCGCAAAAGCATAAAGCGTGGAACGATTCTTTGTCACTGAACAAAGCATAAAGCAGACTGTGTGATCATGGATTCATGTCTGGTGGTGGAATCTTACTGTAAACATTTAATTGTAGTCATTTAATTGTATATATAGTAGTAGAATATCACAAGTTTACAATATCTTCTATGTAAACATTTTTTACAACTTTCTAAAAAATGGCAAATTATTTCTTACAGTTTATAACTTCTAATACTGTCTTCTGTCTTTCTAGACCTAAAATTATATGTCTAATTTTGAGGTTAAAAATAGTGTCTGAGAATTTTAAAATACTTTCTAACTATCTTTTAAATTAATTACAATGCAAAACATGATTGGATATACAATATTTGGGATACTAAAAATTGGGCATAATCAGTCTTTCTACTCGTCAATTTACCTTTTATTAATCAATTATGGTATTAAACTGTGGGGGGTGGAGGGAATAAAAAAAATGATCGAGAGAATTGTCACGTCCCACAACAGGGGTTAGTGATGTGGAGGCTCGTTTATATATTAAATATGATTAAGGAAGTAATTATACATTTAGAAATATAATAATCAAAGTCAAAAGTAAACTAGTAAAGAAATTTCTAAACAAGCACCACATTTTACTGAAAATAAATTACAAGAAAGTGATGGGGACTTTCACACTTTCTGATAAAAGAGGTTTAAACTGAGCCACTGGCATCATTCAGGACTTCACCCACAGGATATACAATATTGTACACACATGAACATGTAAATAACATTACAGACATCAACCACAGTCTAGAAATTTAAGATTTAGGGTTCCAAAATATACAATCCTTACATTTGTACACAAGGATGAAAGAGTGTAATATCCTCACTTGATCGGGTGGTACTAACTCAGCTAGTTAGCGCTACTCCTAGCGTCGCTTGGGAGGGGTTTAATATTTATAGAAACAAAATAAAACATGAGCGAAAGGCCTAATAGGATGTAATTTGAAATAAATTTAATAAAAAAGTGAATAAATAAATAAACAAGTAATAAATAGATAAACAAGTAAATAATGATATTCAGTTCCAACACAACATCGAAACCTCACATCCTTTTTCTGAAAGGAGTATAAACTGAAAATTCTGTAGTACAGGCATCAGCAAGTAATTTATCCTCTCATAAATTACTTACATAACCACAAGAATAAGCCTTATCACCATTGTAGTGGCCGGGTTTGGGTTTCAAGTTCTGGCCCCAATGATACACTCTCTATATCCTATTTAGGCCATCAACGGGCTTACCGGTTCGCAAGACATCTTATCTTAAGAAATAATTCATTAAAATTCTGAAATAGTTCATTATGATTCCAATAGCTAAAATCAAGCTATTGTCTTAAACTTCTTTTCTTTCGCAAACATGTCCTTTCTTTAAAACATTTACAAGGCCAAAAACTCTTTTAATACAGGCTATCAAAGAAAAGGACAAGAAATCATACCTCTCAAGCACCAAACCTGTAGCTAGCGTTGCGCTATCCTAGCCTCCACTTCCTTGAAGCATTTAGTTCGATTCTTCAACTATCATTGATACAAAACAACGCTTTAGGATTCATTTCTCGTTCCTAAAGTAAATCAATCTCAAATATATACCTCAATTTTCTATTAGTATACCCTAATCCAATTTCAAGTTTCATAAATCATTTTATGTTTCAAATCATCATTCCAAGGGTTTTGATTTCAAAACATGGATTAAAGATGCTAATCCATCTACTTTAGGTTCCCAAATGAAGCTAATTTGGGTTCTTTTTAAAAATCAAGGCCAAAACAAAAAGACCATCAAAAATCCATTTCAAACTGGAAAAATAGATTTTCAGGATATCCGAAAAATTCAAGATTCAAATGAAGTTTTTCAAATAAATTTCTCAAAATCCATCAAATCCATTTCAAACTAAAAATAGATTTTCTATCCGAAAAAAAACTCCTATAAATTCTTCTTTGCCTCGAAATCCGGATGATTTGGTGACAAATTAGAGAGAGAAAATGAGAGAGAGAGTTCGAACGAGAGAGAGAGAGAGAGAGTGAGGGAAACGATAAGAAAGAGAGAGAGAGTGAGAGTTCATGGGAAGGAAAAGAAAAGAAGAAAAAGAAAAAGAAAAGAAAAGGGAAAAATTGCAAATATCCAAGATATTTAGAAAACATACCAGAAAATGTGTTTATTCACACTTCTGGGGTGAAAATGTAAATATTGGTAATATTTAAATCTCTTGAAAATATTTAAATTTACACCTTAGAAACATTTAATAACCAATAATTAATTAATTTCTCAATTAATGTTAGGTACACTAATAAATCTCAATTATCGTAATTAATCTCGCTTAATTTATTGAGGTGTTACAAGAATATATATATATATATATATATATCCTCCAATATTATACAAGAAAGAAAATTGCATATGAAGCAGAAACAAGAAGATCATTGTATTCACACATATTGTCTTGTAGATGCACAATAAAATAAATCTGAATATTTTGTCAACTTTCGTCCATATATGTACCTGCAAACAAGTAAAAAAGATTCTAGGTAGTTTCACACTAGGATATCCTCCATATAAAAGAGAAAAGCTTTCAAATAATCAAGACGAAAATATGACGTGCTGTAGTGATCAACACTAGATAAAAGATGACGGTATACATTGAGTGGCAACGAAAAAAATAAGAAAAAAAGTGAAATTTTCAAAAATGCTATAAATAAAGTAACACTATTTTATTTCTATCACTGTTGTTTTATTTATCTTATGTTAATAATAACTGTAAGTTATCTTTTCATAACCTGCACGTTATCTTTTGTAACTTGTAAATTATCACTTCAATTCTGCAGGTTATTTTTTGTATTGGCATCAAAATATTGTGTAGTGAGATAAATAAAGAGTTGAAAAAAATAACAGTTAAACTTAAAATTTTCTATGAAAAAAAGAGCAATTGGAATTTTTTTAATTCTATTTTTTTATATATTTTCTTTGTTTCATTATATTTTTTTCTTTGATAATGCATTGCAGATTAAATAGCATATTTCTTTTGCGTGTGATTAACGTTGTTGCTTATAGCAAAGAGCAGGCTAACGTTCATGGACTTAATGCACTTGAAATGAACAGCTATAGAGTGGTCAAGCTGACATAACTATATAAGGACTTTGTGTAGAATAACTAGCTTGAAAGAGTTACA
Source organism: Morus alba (assembly GCA_012066045.3). Taxonomy (NCBI): domain Eukaryota; kingdom Viridiplantae; phylum Streptophyta; class Magnoliopsida; order Rosales; family Moraceae; genus Morus; species Morus alba. The sequence goes on from CP050224.2 coordinate 1,232,660, forward strand.
CGTTTTGATCTATTACTAAAAAGTTGGTCATTGAGCTATATTCAAAAATCTTCTCCTTTTTTTCAGGAAATGTTCACTTCTTTCTATTCTTATTAGGAACATGAATATAGGAGCTATAACGATTTAGAAAATGATTATTATAGTTTAAGTACAGATTTACTACTGCCAACTTTATGATCAGGTTCATCATTTTGTAAATAAATATAATAGATTATAAACGTGTATGTGTGTGTATATATTTTACTATCAATATTGTATAATATAAATCTATAATTGGTTGATTTATCAAATGGCAAATGATTGAGTTAGGAGTAGCCAAATAAAGTTGATATGTTGCCCAAGCCACAAGCACTTATACGATGAGTGTGTTTCGGGTTCCTCAATCGTTCATACTTTGGAGGAATGAGTCGGATAAGAAAATCCATTGGATGAGGTGGGAGATGTTGTGTAATGTGACGAATCTAACTGTTGATCATCATTCTATGTTCATACTTGACATTATTTAACCTCCACTTTTTTTTAATTATAACCTCTTAAAAATTCAGGCTAATTTTTATTTTTTTACCATTCATATGACTAAATGATGTAGCATTTTGCTAGCCTTTTGTTTTCAACCATTTATACGTATAAATGTTGTAGCATTTCGAGCATTCTGTTTTCAACCATTCGTACGTCTAAATACTGTAGAATTTTGCTAGCATTCTATTTTCAACCATTCGTACGCCTAAATGCTATAGCATTTTGCTAGCATTCTGTTACATTAATCATACTTAGAGGTTGCTATGCATAACCTCATTGTCTCGTAAACTTAACTTTCGTTACATAAGCCATCTATATTCATAAAACACTATTTACTTTTTACACAAAACGCGTGATGCATCCACAACCCACTTGCCCCCACTCCGCTGCAACATCCTCTTTGCATGCCCAGCAACAAGTTTCAGGGAGCCGGTGCCTTACCCGAGCTTCCCACAACACGAACAAACTTAATGAGCTTTCACTCAGCAAGTAACAGTAGGTCATAATAGATGGAATAATTATGCATACTCATATATGCATTTATGTCATAAATACTATAAGATACTATAAGATACTCTATACTATTAAAACACGTATTACTTATGTTCTTCTTCTTTCATCATATACTTTATTCAGCTTTCGTCTCACTTTAGTCGTTCACATTGTATTTTCACGTTCTAAATGACTTTCATATTATGTTTCTCATTTTTTTTCTTCTTCTTTACAGATACTGTACCTTTATATGGAACGGTTTCTGTTTTTCCTTTTCTTGTCTTTCATAGTATGTTTCTCAATCACAGTTTCCTTTCTTTCATAGTCTCATAATAACCTTTCTTTCGAAGGCCGGTACAAACAAGATGTTTGTTCTCTTACCGTTTATCAAATTTCTCATTGAAACGGTAACTTTAGTTAAATCTTATGATTTTGTGCATTTTTTAGTAATTTTTCATGAGATTAACTTTTTCTTAAAGTTTAAATTTTTCTCCTAACTTGACCTTAACTTGACATCGATACATATTTCTCGCAAGATAAAATTCTACTCTACTTAAGCCTTGTAGATACATGCATAACATTGTATCTAACATTCACCTTGTATCTAACATTTAAAATTTTACCATATGCACAATTTTTATGCAACATAGAAAAGTAAGCTTGTTCGTGATATAGACATAGAAAAACTACTGTACTTACCAAAGTTTCGCTAACAATGCATCCTTTGTCTCACGTGATGCTTTCCGACTTCGATCGTTAATCGATCCTATTGCATAAATTTTCGATCGTTAGATTCAAAATCTAAGATCAATAATTACATTGAAATTTAATTCAAAAAAGTCTACAATCCTTAGGTTTGGTATCCAATCCCAAAATACTTCCTATCTCAAGAATTTGCACTAAAATCGTGCACGTTCCTCAGTCATGGGCCTAATTTTTCAATTTCGATCTAGAACTGTGAATTCTCATTGTCTTTGGTATCTACACGTCACCGATTATCAAATCGACTTACTTTTCATATCTTAATTTCTTATTCCTCATGAAAACCGTTTTTAACTCAAAGTCTCAAACTAAGTTTTGGCAAAGTTCCATCTATTTCTCCATGTTTCCCGAGCTAACCTTAGCTCGTTTTATCCATTCTTTCCACCATCAAACACCATTCACATACCTTCTCTTTCACTTACATCACAATTCTAGGGTTTTCTCATATTTTCATAAAATTCTCCATACCAAGAATTACTAGAAACAAAAGCTTAATAACCTAGAATTCATCCTTAATTCACTAGTTATCAAGTTCCTTAATCATTACAAGCTAACTACCATACTTAAGTGAAATTTTCCTCATGCTTTCTACCACATCCCATGTGCAGACATAGTGAAGAAATGAGAGGAAAAATTTCAAATCTCACCTTAGAGAGTTAAGAACAAGCTTCGGCAATGCTATTCCTCAGTAATTCCATCAATTTCCACTTAAATCCCTCTTTTTCTCACATTGGAAATTTTTTTCCTTTCTTTCTCTCTTCGCTGATGCTCTCTGTTCTTGTGCATGAGAAATGACCATTTCTCTTGTATTTCCCCTTTATGAACCGACCATCTAAAATTAGAGACCCAAAGGTGCAAATTTTGACTTTTCCAATGACCATTTTGCAAAATTCAATAAAATATCTCACAAATATCTTTCCTTTTCTTCTCCTCCACGCTTGGCCGGCCACCTTTAGATGCCACATGCATCAATCTCATCCCTTCATCCAATTTTTCACTTTTAATCTCAACCATTCATTATTTAATAATTATCCTATTCTGATTTAGTTTAATTTCTATCTAGTACGCGTTTTATCCGCGATTTTTGGACAGTTGGTCAACTTAGTCAACCTTGACCATTCTTGACTAACTTTTTGAGGGCAACATTTTGGTCGACTCTTAGTCAACAAATTTTGACGTGGCCATCTCAAATTAGTCGAAACCCTAATTTTCTCGGTTTGGCCTGCCGAACCCCTTTTTCGTATGTTTTTCATTCCAATTGTTTCTAAAACTCTAGAATTGATGTCTTTCAATTCTTTTTCATTTCTTAAACTTATCATTCATGTGTTTACCCACTTGTTGGCTTAATTCAACATTTCATACTTCTTTCTTAAATATAGTCCGAAAATCGATAATTGCATCGTAGTTCAAAAATTTTTGATTTTTGACTTATAACTCGTCATTCCCTATTTATATCAATAAATACTTATCATAAAAGTAGTCATATTAATAATACAAAAGATTTTAAAAAATATTATCCTATACAATAATTCTGATAAATTTCTCGGTCATGATATGTAAGCCTAAACTTGAGGGTGGTATGGGGTTCCGGGACATTTTGGCCTTAAATCAAGCTTTGCTTGCTAAACAATGCTGGAGGATCCTCCAATGCCCGAATTCACTTGTAGCCCAGATTTTTAAGGCAAAATATTTCGCTAATGGGTCTTTGTTTGATGCTTGTCCGGGACACAATCCCTCTTATACTTCGAGGAGCTTGTTGTGGGGTCGGGCTCTCCGTGAATTTGGTTGGCAGTCTGTTCTTGCCCGTTGATCAGGAGGTGATCCTAAGTATTCCATTGTGTAGTGGTGGATGTGAGGATAGGTGGATTTGGCACTTCAATTTTAAGGGAGCCTATTCGGTTCGCTCGGGTTATAAGTTAGCAACGGAAATTAAGGATGAAATTGGTGGATCGGGGTGATAGAGATTGGTGGATTAAATTGTGCGGTCTTAACATCCAAAATTAGGTAAAGAATTTCATGTGGAGGGCTGTTAACGACAACCTACCTTGCCGGACGAATTTAGTAAGAAGGGGGGGGTGAGGGGGTTGGTTTCCAGTTCGCTTTGGCAAAAGTTTCACTAAAATTAAGGCAGCGTGTTTCGAGTCTCTTGGCGTCGCGAACGGACTTGGAAATTTTCGGCATTATTTCTTAGGCGCTTTGGTCAAATAGAAATAGTATTATCCATTGTCATCTCTTGCGATCTCCGAAGAATATCTTCCATAGCTGTTGGACTTTGTGGGATCTCTAATGGTTCCTTTATTTGTAGCTCCTTATGTCTTGGCTGATTTGGCCTAATCTATAATATGCAGCTTTCTTTCAAAAAAAAAAGACGAAAACAAAAACAAACAAAAAAAGAACCACAAAAAGAGAAGATGTGATGACTCTGTTATAGTACTAATTGAACATCCATTTGATAACGGCTAAATGCAATATCTTTGACAGAGCATAAAGTAGACTGGAACTCTATTTGGATGTGTTGTAACTAAATATACATATATATATATATTGTTGAAATATATATATATATATATATACATATTTTGAGAGCTTGTATCAAGATTATAGGTAAAAGTAAAATTATAACGAGGACCTTAACACAGTGTTTCTCTTGCTCTGTGCACATAAGCAGGGAAGCTTATGTTACATTTTATGCAACAAAAGAGTATGTTTGGAAAGTACAATCGACGCCTCAAAGCTGGCGAGTTTTGTAAAGTGTAACTCAATTAAATATGTTATAATGCTAACACATATCACTTACACATTGTTTATGTTACAATGAGATTTTCTAATAGAAAGGCACAAGGCATAAAAGAGAAGCCAAAACAACGGACTTTAACATAAGAGAAGATGGTATGCAGCCCTTGTCGCGCCGGATGAAGAGCGCTTGGTAAACCGGAAAATTGACTACAACTATTATCCCACACAGAACAATCTGCAAAATCAATTGTTCTAGAGCCTTGGAATCGCAATCCATGAGAATCTTCATGATTCCACCAACTAAAGTGAACAAGTTAAACAGTGCCAATGTTGCCAATATGGTGAACATCAAACTCGAGCTTCCAAATTCCATGATATCTTGCTCATACCTCTTTGAGACATCTTCTGTGACAACTTTGTCAGTGAGGGCAAATGTTGTTTCGGATAAGCCTAATTTCCTCTTGATGATGTCCAGGAAAGCGATGAAGTATGAAGTAGTCCTTCGAATCAACCACATTCGCTGCAAGTTCCACCAACCTCTTAGCGTACTACCACAATTCATGGCTTCCAATGCGCTGAAAACGTTCTTTGCTACGAAAACATAAGCGAAGGGCAGGAACCATGGACTTGACACCTGAAATGTCCAATGATAAAATTGTCAAACTGACCAGACTAAGAGGTTTTGATGTAGCAGAAGCGTAACAAAAAGTAAGAAAAGGATATACCTTCCTAAATCCTCTTGATTCAATCAGACACTAAACATAGGACATTTACTAACCTATTGAGTCACTCTCAAATGCCAGGATAAGGGACATAAACATATTTGTAGATAACTATCTCATAAGAATAGTATATTTGTCTTCTATGCTACTAAACTAGGTATTCTGCATAAGTTTGGCACTGAAGTTGAAGCTATTTTCAATCTTAAAACTTTTTAATCATAGAATTGGTTCCTCTCATGGGTTGTATGTTCATGCCAACTAGGCAACGCTATCTGCACTTGCTAGTGGTGCCAATGCAGGATCTAGGCCTCTCATTGTCATGGGTCCCATATCGAGGCCCACTGAATCAATAGACTATATCTTGTACTCATGCTACTGCATTTAATATTTCATAAATATATATATATATATATATATATATATTATCATTCTTAAAGAGCATAGGAATGTGCAAGAAGTTTTAGGATTTAGTAATTAATCAATGCATATCCAACAATATTCTATTAGATTTGGGATTAGTATGTTGAATATGGGAGAATTTTAGAACTGGAAAAGAGGCTAGGATGAAAAACTTAGAGATTAAGAGGAAGAGAACTCTTTTATTGCTTCTCAACTCTTCCAAAATATCTTATTTTTCTAAAACTCTTTACATTTCTATTATATAAAAATATCTAGAAATTATTTGAAAATTATTCTGAAGAACCTTCTAAAATTTGGGCTTATTGTAGTCTAAAGTATATAATTAGATCAAAGCCCAATAACTAAAATATCAAACTCAATTAACATTAAGGTCCAAAACAAGTTTAACTTCCAACATAGTATTTAGTTAGTGATTTACAATTAAGTCTAATTGGGTTTATTGTTTCCTATTATAGTTAGAACTATCTATCTTTCAGTATTGCAAACTATTGCAACTCAATCAATCTCACTATCATAATTTAATGTAAAGCGTTTTGCCTCTCCTTCAGATATTCTTCTCTTTTCTCCTACATTCCATCCATAATTTGACAAATATGCAGTGTGAAATAAAGACGGATTTGGATCGAAATACCTCCGGGAATAAAGAAATTCCTTTGAGCAGGCAAAGAGAAGGAACAATCACATAAAACAAAACTGGCAAGGAAATTGGAGCCCACAGCAAATATATGGAGTACCCCATCTGAGCACCTAATTTGATCCTTCCATGCCCATATATGAAGGGACAATACTTGGACAAAAATATCTGAGACATGCCTTCCGACCACCTTTTGTGCTGCACTAGACTGACTTCTAGGGTTGTCGGGGCGACGCCCAAAAAGGCTTTCCTCTCTGCATTGTAGTGAACTGATTTCCAACCCCTGCATTGGATTGCCAATCCAGTAACAATATCTTCAACAGGACAACCATACATCAATCCCATCTGCACATATTTAAGAAAATGAATGTCACCACTGGAACTAAGATTTCAAAAAAGGCGGTGAGGGGGGAAAAAAAATAATGTCAATTCAAACATTTTGTTACAGCATTAAGCATTAAGCTAAAAAATAAAAAAAAAAAAAAAAAAAACCTGATTTTTCTGTTCAAACTAAAATAATAATAATAATAATGAACTAACCAAGCCTAAGGCAAAGAGAATTTACCTCTTTCCCCCATTGTGTACCCTTCTCATAGCTACAACTAGCAAGTAATTTTGATGATTTTTCCAAATCATTAACACTTTTTCCCTCGTTCCTTTTGGCCTCTGTGTTCCATTGGAATCTATTACCCTTGGAATACTTCTCTCCACTAAGACTTTCTCTCCGATGGAAGCATCCGGTGCCGCAGTACAAAGCTGCACCATATCCACCCACTCCGGCAAGCTCAACCTTTAAAGGAAGAATGAAAAATCAAAACTTATTTTCAGTACCCCGTGATAAAAGGATCCACCACTTCTAGTTAAGAAAACAAAGGCCAATATATTTTCAGCCATTGTATTTTTTTTTTTTTTTATATATATACATGTAAACAATGAGAGAAGACAACTGACGTCCAAAGTATGTAATAGAATATTTTCTGTTACTGAACCACCTCATTAGCTGCAGCACAAACATTAGCATAAACATCATTCTTGGTCGTGTTGTTATAGTACTGCGGAAATTGAACGAAGGCGAACTCATCGCCTTTCTTCTCGTCCATAAAAAAGCATAATATCTCTTGGATTGTGTCAGCATTGTTCGAGTACATGTCGCAGTCCAAGTTGAGAATGAAGGGTGCATTGGTTATCTCTGATGATACCCTTATCTGTACATGATATGCAAATATATTTTCAAAGTTAATACCAATTTTTCCACTAAAACTTTCTCATCTTTTCATTATTTTTCATGGGAGATTTTCTAATCCGCTTAGTGTACCCGTGGGTTACATTTTTTCAACTGTTAGATCTGCGTATCTTTTAACTTTTACATGATTTTATATAAATTCGATAGATAGAAAACTTGACCTACTCATATGTTGGCATGCCATAAATGGTCTCATTTTTCATATGCAACTAAAAGAATTTTTCTAATTGTGCTAAAATGAGTCATTTTAGCTGAATGTGTGTACCAGGGCATTCATAGCTCCAGCTTTGAAGTTGTGAGGCCAATTTGGTCTTTTTTCTCGTGCCATGTACACCAATGTTGACAAGCGGCTTCCTTCATTGTTCACTTCACTTTTGTCCCTTCCATCGATTAAAATCTGTTAAACAACAAATGAGAAAAGTGTCAAGAATCTAATAATGAAAAGTGTCAAACAGAGGGAGACAAAAAAAAAAATAATCAAACAATACCTGCACAATTGGTTGATGATCATTCTTTTTTATGTTGAGGTTCCATTCTGAGAATCCTTTGTGTTGCTTCCTTGCTTCTTCCGGAACTTTCCCAGCTTCAACCGCTAACTCAATCCGGTTTTTCATATCTTCATACAATTTCTTTTCGGAACATACAAAAACAATTGGATGGTAAAGACTAAGGTATACAAATAAATTAGATAAATATAACGATGATTTGAATGCTCTCTTCATATTTTTGTGTCACATATATACTAATTAAATTAGACTATGTCGTTTGGTAGACTGAAAACAAATAAAAGTTTCTGAAAAAAAAAAAAAAGATTTCTAAATTTTTTAATTATTATGGCAAAATTAATTGGTTGGTTAAATACCATTCGGGGACAAAAATTAGCAAGTGAATTTGAATCCATATGAAAAAATAATCGAGACTCTTTAGACCACAATTACTCTATATATATATATATATATATTCAATTTATCTAATAATTATACCTTGACATATCCTCTTAAAACACAAACCTCTGCTCAAAATTCCTGCATATAATTTCTTACCTTAATAGCCAACCATTCCTGAGAAAATTTGTTATCTTGGAGTGAAGAAGAATAATGTTGGGAAAAGTAGGCCTCTGGTGCTCTTGGTTCAATATTAAACCTTTTGCAAAAAGGTATCCAATGCTTAGAGAAACGAGAAGCCTCTAAAAGAGCATAGAAAGTGAATTCAGAACCACCATCATCAGATACGTAAACACTCAACTTCTCAGGTGGATAATTGTAGGACATTGCTGATAAAACTGTGTTGATCACCAATGTTGGCGGCTCCATTATCGGGTCCGCGGTGCAAACAAATATGTCCATTCCCGGTAACATGTTCTCATATCTGTTTCCATGCAATGAAAGATTGAAATATGGTACAATGTCTATGACCTTAGATCATGCATATGAACAATTTCTTTTAACTTTCATATCAAAAAAATAAAAGAAACAGAAACAAAAAACAAAAGCAAACGAACAAGAACATAAAAATAAAACAAAACAAAACAAAAAAAATTTGGGGTTCTTTTTAACATTTGAGTAAAAGAAAAGGGAGCTCCTAACTTTTTAATAAACTGATACAATTTGATCGATATGATTATAATGAAATTTGACAATTACAAATATATAACACTAATATAGTACCATAAAAATATCATTTAAAAATGTATACTTAAAGTAAATGCCTGTTCTAATGATTAAAAATTACAAATAATGTTTGTTAGCATGAATTTTTTGGGCTCTACGAAGTATGAACTGAGGATTCCAATACATGGATGGGGTGAGTTATAGAGAAACACCGTTTCAGGAAGTTGAATTTTTAAACATACCACTTTATAGAAAATTAAGTCATTGTATTCTTTTCTGCATGAAAATATATAATAGATGAATGACTATAATTGATAAGTGATATACAATCTAATTAACACGCCTTATATGTGTTGCCTATCGTTTATGTGATGAGCTCTTCGGAGCTCAATTTGCTGTTAGCTCATTCTGAAACTCAATTAGAAAAGGGCCATTTATAAGGAGCCTTAATAGTTCATATTTGTTTAATTGTTTTTCCTTTTTAAAAGCAATTGTTTCAAAATTAAAGTACCTAAATTACCCCAAACCTAAATATAGAACAAACCTTTCTTCATTTCTCATTCTTTTCTCTTATCTCCCTCTCTTCTTTGTGTTATTTTATTAAATTGACTTAAAGAAGAGTAATGTGAAATTTCATATAGAAGACCTTAAATATTTTTATATAGAACTGGTCAAATTCTGTCCACTTGAGCATTAACAACCATGAATACCTTTAATAAAGATATTTAATACGTGCATATATAGATATTGTGGGCCCACAAATAGAGATATTCTTTTTTTAAGCGAAAATGACTTGATTTATTAATCAAATAAATCTAAAGCTATATTCCAGCCAAACAACATCAGAAGAACTACAAAAGACATAAGTAGTTAGCATATGGGCTACATAGTACCTTAGACAGGAAATGTAACTAACAGAACCACAAGAAACTTAAGAAATGCTAAAGTAAATATCACCAACTATATTAGATTCCGACAAATAACTTGAGTTTTCTTAGATGGATTGGAATTAACAAAAACAACTAATTATAGTTATTTCTCCAATGTATTTTCTTTACGTGTCAAATTAGGGGCTGTTCGGCTGAGGTGTTTTAAAGTGAAAAACTCAGAAAAAATAATTTGAGTTACAACTTTATTTGAGTTCATATTCTTTTAAGTTTGAACTTGAGTTTGAGACTAAAATTCGAGTTTAAGTTTCCTCTTCAACTCGAGTTCAGAAACTCAAACTCAAATTAATGAACAATATTTTTTATATTCTTAAAAATATTGTAATTTTTTCATTTTAATTCTGATTGAGATGATTTTTTTTTTCTATACGTTGACAATGAAAAGACGAATAAAACTCTACCCATATACCCAATTAAAATTTTTCATCAGTATTGAGTTTTTATTAAAATACTATCTAAATATAAATTTAAGTTTTGACTCACTCAAACACAAACTCAAAAAGATTATTATCTCAAATCATAACTCAAATGTAAACAACTAAACACAAACTCAAATTACAATTTCAACTCAAGTTATAACTTAAACTCAACTTAAAATTTACACTCAAATTATCTAACTTAAAAATATCAAAAGAACAAGTCCGAAGTTATGTGTATAAAAAATATTAGACGTATCCTTTAAAATATATATATATATATGTATATTACACTACTTTTAGCGCAAAATATTATAATGGCAGACTAATTGAATGTAGAATGAATCGCATTCTCATTACCAAACTTAGAGAGCTACAGAAGGATATATATAGTTGAGCAAAAGTTAGCTGACAGCTGGAAAGCAAATAAAACTAACTATACGCAGCACAGTGCGCACCACAACGAGGGAAAGCAGAAAAAAAAACAACAGCCCCAAGGTAACAATCCTAACAAATCATCCAATAACAATCCCGAGGTAACAAACCAAAAACAAACAAATTAACTAATTAACAAATTAATCATAGGAAATTCCATTAGCAATCTTAATAAAAAAAAAAAATAATAATAATAATAAAAAAAAGAACTGTCATCAATATCGAAAGATTACAAAACTAAAACATAAGAGGAACGTAATAAGACGAATATTATTATTATTATTATTATTTTGGTGAAAGTGAATAAGACAAACATTGAGTAAGGAGATTCATGACTTAATAGGGGCGGCTCAAGTCTCAACCAATAGGCATGACTGTACCAGAGTAAACGATTGGGGACTTGGGGGGTCATTTATCAACAGGAAAAAGAACAAATAAAAAACAGGTGGGCGTGTAACTATCTGCTTTTGGCCAAGTCATTTGTGGATTGCGGTCCGTGATTTTTTTTTTTTTTTTTTTTTTGATAATTTGGTCGTTGAGATTTTCTTTTAAACAAAATTGATTCATATAATCACAAAATCTACATTATTTTTTTAATCGGAAAACTATATTTAATAATTAATCTACAGATTCTAATATAATCACAAATGACCTCAAATATATAAATAGTTGACTACAGATAAAAATTACATCCGACGGTGAAAATGAATGCCTAAAAACAAACACAAGTATCGAGATCCGATAAAAAATACTGACTTAGCACATTGATAGTATAGAGGCGCAAAAAATTTGTGCAACTACCTCACCAAATGAATTGCCAGCATTCTTTTCACAAAATAGTGAAACTTATGACTTGAATCCAAGATATTGATTTGGAGAATGAGCGGCCTTATCAATGAAAGGATTTGTGGTCCACTCTATTGTTGTTTGTGTTATTTAATTTAGTAAAAGAGTTCTTTGGTCCACTCTTTTGTTGTTTATATATGATTCATTGCATAAAAATACGTATGGAGGCGATAAGGACACGGCGACTTTGGGAAGTTCCCTAAAAAAAGGGTTATATCTATATATATTTATTTATATTATCTGTGTGGACCGAAGACCGAAAAGATAAATTAAACTAATATTTTATAGGAATGAAATAATAATTAGCTTTTTAAAAAGTTTCCTATATCATATGCGTTGGACGAATAATATAAAACTATTTTAAAGCTAATATTATCATGTCAGATATACATGATAAATAAACGATTTCCATTATAAATCAAGGTATTCAAAACATATTTTTGTTCCATATACGTACTCCACCTAATGTGCAATGAAGATTATATTATCTCATTGTTTATAATTAGTGATGCAGCACCACGTGAAACAGCATAAAATGGTCACATATAATGGATCTCACACTAATATATGATAAGATTAATTACTAACCATACGTAATTATAATTAAATTTTTTTTTTTTTAATTACAAGTGTAAAATTATCGCAAAAGTATTGTTAAATTTTAGTTTAACACCTCCCCTACCATATGTATGTTTCTTCTAATTTTAGGACTCTAACGATCTTATAATTATTTTGCCTCCTTTTTCAATAACAAAAACTGACTCAAACGCACTACACACACTCGCATATGTAAAAAGGTATTTCCTTTTTCCCAAAAAAAACAAAAAACAAAAAAACAAAAGAAGAAGAAGGAGGAGTAGCATTTTTGTTTTTTTTTTTTTTTTTTTTTGGAGGAAAAAAGTTCAAAGTTATCATTGTATCTTTTCAGATATTTTCTAACCCAATAATTCGTAAGTGAAACGATACAAGCTTGGGGTGAAGTGAGGTTTTCCGAATAATTTAAGGCGCGTTCAGTTCACTTATTTAAATTTTTAATTTGAATTGAGATGTAATTTTATGTGAGAGATTTTTATTGTAGCACAAATATTAAATGTGATTATTTTTTAGAACTTTTTACTATAGTAAAACTCAAATTTTAAACTCGAATCGGTGAAATAAACGAAGCCTTACTTTCTCAATGAGTTCCTTGTTTTATTAAATAATAATAATAATAATAATAATAATAATAATAATAATAAATTCCTTGTTCATACTCTCTGGCTCCTCTTTCCTTTTGTTTTCAATACATAATTTTTGTCCTTTTTTTCCTTTTTTTTTTCTTTTTAATACTTAAAATATCATAATAATTAATAAGTAACAATTAAAAACCCGTCTACACGTGATTCTTAATTTCATTATATTTATGGAACGACCGAATTCTTACAATACACAGGTGTGTGAATAACCGGCGTGAGAGAAAGAATCATAATTAAGTTTTTTTACCTGTTAGAAAGCCTTTCTTTGAAAGGATAAAAATGAATGAGACTCCATCGAACAGATTGAGTAATGATCCAGTACAATCCGAAACCTACTTCCGCCATGAACATTCCAATCCAAGCCCATCTTCTCCCTTTTGCAGGCTGATGATCATCATGATATCCAGTAGTTCTTGGAATAATGTTCTTCAATCTGTAAAACCATATCAAACATATCCCCACCATTATTGTGCTCGCAAACACTCTATAAATTCCTCTGAACCTCGCTTCTCTCGTCTCAAACAATCTTACGGCCTCACCATTATTCTGCTCCTGCTTTCCCTCTCTCTCTCTCTCTCTCTCTCTCTCTCTCTCTACCCTCTCGTGTTTATGCCACAAAATGACTAGTGGTTAGGACATGTATATATATAAGTGATTAGGAGTGTAGGACATGTTGGATAAATCGGCCATCCAAATGTACCCTATTAAAAGATTATATATATGCATAAACGAGTCACTTAATCTCAGATTTGGACTTAATTTTATTTTTTAAAATCTAATGTTTTCTGTAATATTAATATACACATATCCTTCACTGAAAAATTAAAAGTTCATCTCATAGTTCCTTTAAATTTTGTTTTAATTATTAGCTCCTAGTACATTACATGAATTTCTAGCTTCATCATTATATTTACGTAAAAAGTTTTATGACAGCTCATCTTGATGGATGGTTTATGCAACGTAATGTTAAGAAATGAAAATATAACCTTACTGTTAGTAAACAAAAAAAAAAAAAAAAAACAAAAAAAAGACGGTAAAAAGACTATAAAGACTCTCGAGTTTATGCTACCAGCAACTAGCGCATATATAAATATATATATATATATATATATATATATATATATATATATAGAAGACATTAAATAACACAAACAATAATAGAGTGGACCACAAATCCCGCTATGGTCATCATTTTCCATGTACAATACATGAGAACAAAAAACCATATCTATAGGTTTCGCCGCCACTAGTAGTACTCGTCCATTCATTCAATTGTGGAGGCGAGATATTGATAGACCTTTTTTTTTTTTTTTGTTAATTAATATACAATTGTAGGACACTGTGATTGTCAATGGAGTTTTGTTCGTATGTTCCGCGTAATAGATCATATGAATTGGACGAAAACTCATATGGATCAAAAAATTCGTAGAATATAGTATATAAATATATAGCACTAAATATGATGGGAACCGTTTCTATCATATAAGCGTACGTGATACATTGAAAGTTGGCCTTTTGTGGCATGGAATTCGCAAAGCAAGATCGTCACGTTTCTTGACTTTTGTTATATTCAAAATTATAATTAATACCGGCCGGGGTGGTAAATTTAAATCACATTTGTGTCGACTCAAATTTTAGTGTCCGTCGAATTATTATTTAGTGACAACGTCATTTACATCTCTATTGTCATAAAAAGTAACATGATTGTTGAACTCTATTAGAGTCAACTGCATCTAAATAGTTTATGAATGGTTCTATCGCTTGACTTTTGACACACTTATTAGATGTTATTATGACTTGTTACGTCCCTAAACTTTGGTGTTAAATTAAATGGCTTCATCTAGAATGTATCGTTGTAATCAAGGGTAAAAAGATGGTTTAGAATTTTGTTATTTTTCTTAGAATGATTAAATAACAGGTGGCGAAAGGAGAAGTTAGAGTGAAAAAGAAGGCAATATTTAGAGTCATCTTAGCATTTCTTTAGCTCTCTATAATTATAGCTGAGTTTAGTTATAAGGAATTGCGAATTTTAGCAGCAAGCTCTGTGAATTACAATCATATGTGTGGAAGTTTTTTTTTTTTAAAAAAAAGGGTTAATTTCATAAATGATTCTTGAGTAGTTCTTGAGGTTTACTTTTAATCTCACTTTAATTTCTGACTTTTTAAACGTTGCACAGTTAGAACCTGAGGTTTTATTTTGTTCTAGTTTCAGTCATTTCGTTAACTAGTTGTTAAAATTTGATAAAATCTTCGTCAATTAAGAGCTAAAATTAGAAATAGTTAAGATTTTGAGACTACTTGTGGAAATTAATTTTTATTTTTTTGAATTGTTTTTGTCCCTAAATTTTATATACTTCCAATTTTATTCCTTAATTTTATAAATTCAGTCAAATATTTAACACTAAGATAACAAAAAGATTAAACTAAAATAAAGTAAAATCTGATAGACTAATCATGAGATGTTTAAAAAATCAAGAATTAAAATAATATGACGGATAAATTTTAAAGACCATTTCTTAGATAAATTCAAAGAATTATTACAGTAACAACTAACACGTCAGAAGATACAGTAGCCCAACATGCGTAGAGGCTTCACCCCACATTTCGGGGCACAACATTCTTGTTGGTCCTACTGGCTAGTGGATCATAACTTTGATATCATCTAAGAAGTACATAAATATATAGCACTAAATATGATGGGAACCGTTTCTATCTTGAAAGCGTACTTATAATTAGATGTTATTATGGCTTGTTACATACCTAAACTTGGAAGTAAATATGATCGTTTGATCTCCAATTTAATTTCGTGAACAAAATTATTTGGATTTAAATTCTGGTGGCAATGGTGGGACCACCATGAATTTTTGTCGAACTCCGAATATATAAAAATCTGATGTGCACAATGCACATGAATATTTATTTAAGGACTATTAGAAAAATTGTCCTGTAAAAGTTAGAAACATTGATTTTGGACAATTTAGGCAACCATCTGTTGATGAAGTCCCCCATTGGTTGAATTGACCAGATTCTTACAAGTAGCTAGCGATTAGTGACAACGATTATGGGGCAACTTGCTTAGCCTTACCAAATAGCAGTTCGATTGAAAAGAGTGGAAATATGTTTTCCAACAAAAATAAAATAAGATAGGATTATTATCACTGGTGCCTCATAAATTTTAGAGTCATTACTAGTTTGCTCTTTAAACTTTAAAAATTCTCACTTTGCTCTTTAAATTTTGAGTTGTTCTCACTTAATTCCTTCTGTTTCAAACTCTGTTAAATTCAGAGGAAAAAAGAGGAAAAAGATCTTTTTTTAATCATTTTTTTTAACAAAAATTACAACAAAAAGGATTAAGTGCAAACAATTTCAAATTCAATGAACAAAGTGAGAGTTTTTAAAATTCATGTAAAGTTCACGAGTGATAATAATCTAATAAAATCAGAAAAGAATATTTGATATTGTTCCTATTACATCAGATCACCTTTGAAGCCCTTCAAACATGTACTAGGCACAAATCCTTTTTTAATTTATATTTTAATCAATTAAAAAAGGTTAAATTTATATTTTCCAATATTTGTTATTAATCACAAAAATTTCTCTGTTTACCAATCAAGAACAAAGTGAATTACATAACAAAACTTTTAACTTAACTACTTTATTTTGTTGATTAAAACTTTCTTTTGTCGTTTTTGGTCAAAGATGATCAATATATTACACGACATTATTACAAGACATAATTTAGTAAAGTTGTTTGACGTTTGGAGATCGAAAAGATTAAGATGTACATGCACAACTTAACAAAAGCAGACAATATTTATTCATCAAGGAATCAGACAATATTTGTTTGATTTGTTAAGCAATAAAGAAAATACAAAAATGGGATGGCCGGCAAATATTCAAACCTAATCCCACTAATCTCAAGAAGGTGATCATCAAACTTCAAAGCCATGTGGTTTGGCATTCTGTTTTTCAAAATCTTATTATATTTAGGCAATTTTTTTTTTTTTTTTTTTTTTTTTTTTTTTTTTTGGTAATGGGCTAAAAAAAAACTATAAAAAAGCTTTGTTTTTAGTTGTTAGATTTATTCTGAAAACTGTCTATCGATCAGATTTAATAGTTAGAAATTCATCACACCTGCATGGCCTCTGTACCGGAGAAATTCCCTTGTATTTATTTGTTTTGATATAAACTTTGTTTGCTCCATTTCCATATTAACTCATCGTACTCATCAATTTGCTGTAAGTTCCACAGACCTTTTAGCGTACTCCCGCAATTCATGGTTTCCAATGCACTGAAAACGTTCTTGGCTACGTAAACATAAGCAAAAGGCAGAAACCGTGGAGTTGACACCTGAAGTGTAAAATGCTAAAATTGTAAAACTCACCTAATTAAAAGCACAAAGAAAAAAAAAAAAAAAAAAAAAAAAGAACTTTTAAGCGCAATATTTTTGTGTTCAAATGCACCTTTAATCACAACCTTGTTACTGAAATGTATTTAGTCGCAAATTTGCACTGTGACTAAAACTTTTTTCCCAAAGCTTTTTAGTCACCAAAACATTTTGGTGTATTTCCAAAAAAAATAAAATGAATGCTACTTTATTTTCTTATTCTATTTATAATATATTTAAGTATTTTGCTTTGCCCTTTGCCTTTGAAAAACATATAAATTTTAAAGTGTTATTATGGCTTCGTACGTTCCTAAACTTGTTTATTAGTGATGACTGTTTGATCTCCGATTTAATTTCGTCGACAAAAATTATTTGGATTTAAATTCTACTTGCCATGGTGGTACAAACATGAAATTTTAACAGTTTTCCAAAAATTATTGACCATATTATAACAACTAGTGATAAGTGACGACGATAATGATGCAACTTGTTTGGCCTTTGCTCAATAGCAGTTTGAACTGAAAAGACTTGAAATATCGTGTTTTGTGTAAAAGAAAACAAAATAAGAAAAGAGTTTAAATAGTTGATATTGTTCTTATTATATCATATCATCTTTGGAGTACTCCAAGCAGCGTATTAAGAACAAATCCCTTTTTAGTTTTAATATAGAAGGGTTAAGTTTCCAATATCTCTTAGGCATGGAAGTTTCTTTAATTAGCAATCAAGAACAAAGTGAATTAGATAACAAAACTTTTTGACTTAATTAATTCAAATTTTTTATTAAATCTTTTTTTTATTCTTTTTGGTTAGACGTGATCAATTACAAGACATTAGAATAAGACATAATTTATTGAAGTTGTTTTGACGTTTGGGGATCGAAAAGATTAAGATGTACAAGCACAATATAACAAAAGCAGACAATATAATTTATTCATTAAGAAATCAGACAATATTTCTTTTTGTTTTTTTTGGAAAAATAATACTGAAATAGAAAAGTAAGACGACCGGCGCATATTCAAACCTAGTCCTATTCAACAAGGTGGTCAATCGTCTCCAAATCCATGTGACTAGCTTTTTCTTTTTTTTTTTTTTTTTTTAATAATCTGAAATTTCCTTATAATTCATTTGTTTTCTAATCTTCATTTCTTCCATTTCCATATTAAATATTTTGAGACATGCCCTGTAAATCCCATGTGAGATCAAAACTTATCATATCCAAAGAAGAGTCAAAATTTTGATTATTATATATGTGTATATAATATACATATAATATATATACGTGTATGTATGAATATATATATATATATGTATATATACATGCTTGTAAATATAGAAGCGACATATGAAATGGGATCGTTGGCCTAAACTAATCTGTTAGCTTTAATATCCACAGTTAATGTTTTATAAACGGCAATACTTGGCATAATATTTCAACAATTTGAATTAATTAGGTCAACAAAACATTAAAAATAATAAGCAAAAAGGAGAAAAAGAACCTAAGCCTTGATCAATTCTTGGCTACGAAAACAAAAAAAAAAAAAAAAAAAAAAAAAAAAAAAAATCAAAAAAACGGGACCACAATCAAAAAAAAAAAAAAGCCCAATTAAAATGATGTAGTTTTAGTTGAAAATGAATTTACACTTTCAATCAAAACTACATCGTTTTGATTAAAAAGTGAACACTTTTTATATATATGTGTGTGTGTGTGTGTGTGTGTTGCGTGTGTGTGTATATATATATATATATATGTGTGTGTGTGTGTGTGTATATATATATATATATATATATATATATATATATATATATTGCCCTTGTAATACGAGAGCAAACTCTGTATTACTTCTCCATTGTTAATAGTTATAAGTCAAAAGCCTATGTGTAGATCCAAACTAGTTAGCCGTAGAATTATGAAAAATGTTAAACTATGTCAAAACTAAGTCTTAGACGAAGTGTCCCAATACTCATAGTACATGAATTAACAGTGTTAATAACACAAAACAAAAACATAAGATTATCCATCAATAAGTGTATTTTGTAATCATAACTGTTAAATTAATATTATTCCCTTTATTAGTTCGAATAATCCTTTTATCAAAAAGATAGTTGTAATCTCTGAAACAAACAATTTTGAAAGCAAAATACGTTGATACACTGTATATGTTTAATTGAGATACCAACTTTGACCTTCACACCAATTGATCATGAGTTGTCATTTCTCTACCTCGTAGACAGCCACATCAATAGATTGTACCTATTTTACGGATGATAACTAATGAATTAGTACAAATGTTGGGATGAAAATTGGTGTCTCTAACATTATACAATCTAATATATAGGCATAAGAAATAAGAGAGAAGCCAAAACAACGGACTTTAACATAACAGACCATGGTATGCAACCCTTGTCACGGCGAATGAAGAGCGCTTGGTAAAACGGCAAATTGAGCAAAACTATTACAAAGAACAATCTGCAAAATTAGCTGTTCTAGAGCCTTGAAATTCAAATCGATGAGAATCTTTATCATTCCACCAACTAATGCGAACAAGTTGAGCAGTGCTAATGTTGCTATCATGGTGAACATTATACTAGAGCTTCCGAATTCGATGATCTCCTGCTCATACCTCTTTGAGACATCTTCTGTGAAAGCTTTGTTAGTGAGAGCAAATGTTGTTTCAGATAAGCCTAATTTCCCCTTGATAACGTTTGGGGATCGAAAAGATTAAGATGTACAAGCACAATATAACAAAAGCAGACATTATAATTTATTCATTAAGGAATCAGACAATAATAGTGAAATAGAAAAGTAATACGACGGCGCATATTCAAACCTAGTCCTATTCAACAAGGTGGTCAAGCGTCTCCAAACCCATGTGACTAGCTTTTTTTTTTTTTTTTTTTTTTCATAATCTGAAATTGCCTTATCATTCATTTGTTTTCTAATATTCATTTCCTCCGTTAATTTCCATATTAAATATCTTGAGACATGCCCTGTAAATCCCATGTGAGATCCAAACTTATCATATCCAAAGAAGAGACAAAAATTTTGATTATTATATATGTATATATATATAATATATACATATAATATATATTCGTGTATGTATGAATATATATGTATATATGTATGCTTGTCAATATAGAAGCGACATATGAAATGGGATCGTTGGCCTAAACCAATCAGTTAGCTTTAATATCCACAGTTAATGTTTTTATAAACGGCAATACTTGGCATAATATTTCAACAATTTGAATTAATTAAGTCAACGAAACATTAAAAAATAATAAGCAAAAAGGAGAAAAAGAACCTAAGCCTTGATCAATTCTTGGCTACGAAAACATGGCTTCCAAAAAAAAAAAAAAAAAAAAAAAAAAGGTAAACAGGACCACAATCAAAAAATAAAAAAGTTCTACGGTAAAATAAAAATAAAAAATAAAAAATAAAGCCCAATTAAAATGACGTAGTTTTAGTTGAAAATGAATTGTACACTTTCAATCAAAACTACATCGTTTTGATTAAAAAGTGAACACTTCTTTTATATATATATATATATATATATATATATATATATATATATATATGTATATGTGTATGTATGTGTGTGTGTGTGTGTGTGTGTGTGTGTGTGTGTGTGTGTGTGTGTGTGTGTGTATATATATATATATATATATATATATGCCCTTGTAATACGAGAGCAAACTCTGTATTACTTCTCCATTGTTTTAATAGTTATAAGTCAAAAACCTATGTGTAGATCCAAAATAGTTAGCCGTAGAATTATGAAAACAAAACTATGTCAAAACTAAGTCTTAGACGAAGTGTCCCAATACTCATAGTACATGAATTAACAGTGTTAATAACACAAAACAAAAACATAAGATTATCCATCAATAAGTTTATTTTGTAATCTATTAGTTGAATACTACGCAACTGTTAAATTAATATTATTCCCTTTATTAGTTCGAATAATCCTTTTATCAAAAAGATTGTTGTAATCGTCTGAAACAAACTATTTTGAAAGCAAAATACGTTGATATTCTAGCACATACATCACTATTATACATTGTATCTGTTTAATTGAGATATTATTAAAGACATCAACTCTAACCTTCATACCAATTGATCATGAGTTGTCATTTCTCTACATCGTAGATAATTAAAAGACTGCCACATCAATAGATTGCACCTATTTTACGGATGATAACTAATGAATTAGTACAAATGTTGGGATGAAAATTGGTGTCTCTAACATTATACAATATAATATATAGGCATAAGAAATAAGAGAGAAGCCAAAACAACGGACTTTAACATAACAGAACATGGTATGCAACCCTTGTCACGGCGAACGAAGAGCTTTTGGTAAACCGGCAAATTGAGCAAAACTATTATCCCGCAAAGAACAATCTGAAAAATTAGCTGTTCTAGAGCCTTGAAATCCAAATCGACGAGAATCTTTATGATTCCACCAACTAATGCGAACAAGTTGAGCAGTGCTAATGTTGCTATCATGGTGAACATTATACTAGAGCTTCCGAATTCGATGATCTCCTGCTCATACCTCTTTGAGACATCTTCTGTGAAAGCTTTGTTAGTGAGAGCAAATGTTGTTTCAGATAAGCCTAATTTCCCCTTGATAACGTCTAAAAGGGCTATAAAATATGAAGTGGTCCTTTGAATCAACCACATTCGCTGTAAGTTCCACCAACCTTTTAGCGTACTCCCACTATTCATGGCTTCTAATGCACTGACCACATTTTTGGCTACGAAAACATAAGCAAAAGGCAGAAACCATGGACTTGACACCTGAAACGTACAATGATAAAATTGTGCCAAACTAAATTTTTATGCGCAAAATTTTTGTGTGACTAAATGCACTTCTATTCAACCTTGTGACGAAAACGTATTTAGTTGCAAAACTATAAAAGCGTTTTAGTCACAAAAAACTGAAAACCCATCTAAAGATTCTTCTCTGATCTTATCCTATAATCTCTCTAAATTAGTATTGTAACACTTATAATGTAAGAAAGAAAATTATGTGGATAGAAATACCTGCGGGAACAAAGCAACACCTTTGAGCAAGCAAAGAGATGGAACAATCACATAATACAAAGCAAAGAAAAGCCCACAGAAAATATATACAGTACCCCATCTGAGCACCTAATTTGATCTTTCCATGCCCATATATATGAAGGGACAATACTTGGATAAAAATATCTGGTAAAAGCCTTCAGACCACCTCTTGTTCTGGACAAGGCAGACTTCTAAGGTTGTCGGAGCAACGCCGACGAAAGCTTTTCTTTCTGGATTGTAGTAAACAGATTTCCAACCCCTACATTGGATTACCAAACCAGTAACAGCATCTTCAACTGGAAAACCATACACCAACCCCATCTGTACATATTCAAGAAAAAGAATGTCACCACTAGCTAGAACTAAGATTTCGAAAAAGCGACGAGACTTAAAAGAATTTACTTTTCCCCATTGTGTATCCTTCTCATGACAAATAGTAAGAATTTTTCCAAATTACTAACACTTTCAATCGTTCTTTTTGGCCTCTATTTTCCATTGATCTCTATGACCCTTCGAATACTTCTTTCCACTAAGACTTTCTCTCCGATGGAAGCATCCGGTGCCGGTGTACGGAGTTGCACCATATCCACCCATTCCAGCAAACTCAAGCTTTGAAGCAAGAGTGAAAAAAATAAATAAATAGATAAATAATATTCAGCTCCATGATCAAATGTCTACTTTTAGTAATTGAAAGAAAGGCCAGCCTAGTTCCAGTTATTTTATCATCTTTTTAAGTGAACAATGAGAGAACACAAACTTGCATCAAAAGTCAGTAATATTATATTTTTTTGTTACCTCTCGAGTTACATAGAGAGCACTCCCATAAATATCATTCTTGGTCACATTCTTAAAGCTCTGCGGAGATTGCACGAACGCAACCTCGTCGCCTTTCTTTTCATCCATGAAGAAGCACAAGATCTCTCGGATCGTGTCTGCGTTGTTCGAGTGCATATCGCAGTCCAAGTTGAGAATGAAGGGCGCATTGGTTATCTCTGATGATACCCTTATCTGCACATATACAAATATGTGTTCCAAAATTAATGCATTTTTTTCTTTTTTTTTTACTTAGTTTTTTTCATATGTATATCTGAAAGCATTTTTCTTATGCTAAAATTGAGTCATTTTATAGGTAAGTAAGTACAAGTGCATTCATGGCTCCAGCTTTGAAGTTGTGAGGCCAATTTGGTCTTTTCTCTCGTGCCATGTACACCAACGTTGGCAAGCGACTTCCTTCGTTGTCCACAGCAGTTGTGTCCCTTCCATCAATTAAAATCTATAAAAATAAATTAATAAATTAATAAAATAATAGTAATAACAATAACACTAATAACAATGTATCAAAACAATCTAACAAGCAAAGTAGTAAAAAAGAGAGTGAAAACATTGTGAAAACAGTACTCCTATAGGATGTTACCTGCACAATTGACTGATGATCATTCTTTTTAATGTTGAGGTTCCATTCTGAGAATCCTTTGTGCCGCTTTCTTGTTTCTTGAGGAACTTTTCCGAGTTTAACAGCTGTCTCGATCCGGTTTTTCATATCTTCATACAATTTCTTTATAGAACACGCAAAAATATTCCATTGTTATGAAGGATATATGCCACTATTTTCTAGCTTAAGCACAATGCAACATTATGGTTTACCTACACACTCATCAACTTAATTTCAAGAGCTTTGTAAGTTGATATTTTTCTTTTCAAACTTTTTTCATAACAATTTATTGATCATTATGGTTTGAGATTCACAATAGCTATTTTGTTGGATAATTTTTTTTGAAATAGGTTAATTGGTTTTTAATATAAAGAGGCCCCTTTTAATTAGTTTAATTTTTGGGAGAAAGAGGAAAATAGACCAAAATTTGAGATGAATTAAAATTAATAGGCCACTAGTTTATATAAGTTAATAAATAGGCCAAATTATTATTTTCGTCCATAAATTGTCTGGTTATGAACCATAACTTGACAAGTTATTATTCATAACTGTCCATAACTTGTCCGGTTATAAACCATAACTTGACAAGTTTGTCCATAACTTATTTGGTTATAAACCATAACTTGACAGTTATGGCCTATTAATTTTTATAACTAAAAATTAGCCTATATACTTTCTTATATTTTTCATATTGGTCTCTTTTCTACTATTTTCCTTAATTTTTCTCTCTTTATATAGGAAGGCCCTTTTTAAAATTTTTGCCTCAAATTTATTTGACCTGACCCTGATCAGGCTGAACAGGTTGGGTTCGGGCCGCTTATTGGGCATAAAGACCCCACTTCGGTCTGTGCCTAGATTTTCGGCTTTGTGATTAAAAAACAAAATGAAAACTTACGAAATTATAATATGATAGATGCGGGAGTCAAAAAAATAATATGATACAAGTGCGGAGGTCTCCAGAGAACACAATTTCTGAATTATATATTTTTCTATCTATCTATCCAATTCGTCAAATTAGAATGGCTAACACGTCATCTTAAAGCACAAACCAAAATTCCTATTATATACAAAGGTCGCTTAGCATTGTCTTCCACAAATCTTGAATTCCAGGCATCATTTGAGTACTATACATATATGGTCTAATTTTTGACGAGTTTTTTCAACCATGTGGCAGCCCACAGTTTTCAGTGGGATTAGTTTTTTGCAACCATGTAGAGCCCAAAGTTTTTCAAAAAGGAAAGAAGGTTGTTAAAGTATAAAACAATTTTTGTCTACCTCTTAACAGTTTAAGTTTTTAAGATTGATTGGTAAATTAACATAGTATCAGAGCGGAAAGTCCTGAGTTCAAACTGTCATAATTGCACTCTTTATCCCCATTTAAAGCATAATAATTTCAAAGCATAATAATCTTGAGTAAGTGTTCTTTGTAATTGAGTCCTCAAATATGTGTTTTTTTGTTCATATTTTATGAATTTCAAAGCATAATAATTTCTTTAATGGTTTTAATTAGTCCATGACGTAATACTCTTGTCACTTTGATTGTGTGCTATATACTGTATACACAGGGAAAGGGTTAGGGAAGAAGTATAGTTTGCCTAGCTCAGAATAGAAGGCTTCTTGGATATTCCACCATGTTGCTAATCATATATAAATAAATTTCAGGACTGGATTAAGAAATTAGGCTTTTAAGAAATTATTGTGATTGTTTCTTTCGTTTATAAAATGGCTCTTCTTGGATGTGCTGTAACTAAATATACATTGTGAAAATATATATATATATATATATATATATATATATTGAGAGCTTGTATCAAGATTATAGGTAAAAAGTAAAATTATGGCATATCACTTACAATTGACATTAAAGAGACTATCAAGGCTCTGTCCCATCTCTCTCTCGTGTGTTTCTCATGCGAAATAATACTCGCAATAATAGAGTGGACCACATCATTTAATTGGGTGATACAAAAGTCGCTTAGCACTGTCCTCCACAAATCACTACAACAAAAATACCCATTTGTGACGACTTTTTTTGCGACGACACTTGTCGTTGCAAATGTTGGACTATTTGCGACGACATGTAAATAACCCCCGTTTAAAAAAATTAACACGTCGTCGCTAATAAATTTTTTGTCATCGCAAATAATTTTACCGCGCAAATTTCGATGGCGCGGATTTTTCGCGTGAATGTAACCCACGTTTTCCCGACGTGCAATGATGCAACTCCTTCAAAGAGGATAACAAGTAAGACTTGTTTTGTTGGCCATCGGCGATGGCTTCCTATTAAACATGGGATGAGAAAAAATAAAAAGTTTGATGGTATGGTTGAGAAACGACCTCCTCCGGCTCGAAAATCTGTTCACCAAATCTTAGCTCAACAACAAAATGTGTCCTTCAGATTGCCTGGTAAACATGACAAGTATGGTGGGAAGAAGCGAAAAAAACATGCAAGTGAGCTTAATTGGACAAAGAAGAGTATCTTTTGGGAGTTGCCTTATTGGAAGTCATTGTCGTTACGTCACAACTTAGATGTCATGCATATTGAGAAGAATGTATGCGACAGTTTATTGGGCACAATTCTTGACATTGACGGAAAAAGTAAAGATACGGATAAGGCGAGAATCGATCTACAAAATATGGGGGTGCGCAAGGAGTTGCATTTGTACAAAGACGGTGATCGTTGGATGAAACCACATGTGTCTTATACACTATCTCCGACGACAGTAAAAGTTTTGTGATTTTTAAAAATCGAAGGTTTCTGATTGATTTGCTTCAAACTTAATGAAAAATGTGATCGAAGGAAAAATAAAATTTCTGGGCTAAAATCGCATATTTGTCACATCATAATGCAGCGATTATTGCCAACGGGATCGACCATTCATGAAGAAAGAGATCGTTGATGCAATAACAGAATTGAGTAATTTTTTTGAGTTAATATGCTCCGAACATTGCGGAAAAGTGATTTAGAGAAAGCTCAACAAGATATTGTGCTTATTTTATGCAAGTTAGAAACAATTTTTCCTCCTGCCTTTTTTGACATAATGGTACATTTAGTTATACACTTGCCTGAAGAAGTCATTCGAGGAGGACCAGTTCACTTAAGATGAATGTATCCGTTTGAACGTTTTCTTGGGTCGTTAAAGAAATATGTCAAGAATCGCGCACGTCCTGAGGATTCGATTGCTGAGGCTTACAATGTCAACGAAGCTCTGACTTTTTGTTTGATGTATTTAACTGGAGTTGAAACACGGTTTAACCGGCTGGCCAAAAATTGGATAGACGATGAAGTGCTTATTGTTAAAAAGATTTCTGTATTTGATACTCGTTGTCGGCCAATTGGGAAGATGACCCCCGTCACATTGGATACTCGTTTGCGAGAGAAAGCTGAGTGGTACGTCCTACAGAACTGTTCAGAAATTCAGCAGTTCATTGAGTACGTATTACTTTCACTTTTGTCACTTAATTGTTCATAGATTGTGTCGCATCATATATAATTATGTCATTTATTTTCATTCTCTTTTAAACAGTGACCATAGGAAAGAAATTGATACCGACGGTCGAATCATACCATTGGATGAAATTCAATCGAAAGAGTTTCTAAAATGGTTTAAGAATAAGGTACGTTTATAATTAATTTGCATTAACATTGTTAAGTCATTAAAAAGTGGCGTTTTATAGAATATTCATGTCTCCTTACAGATTTTCAATATTCGAAAGCAGAATGAACCAGAAGCAAATGATCAAGTATTTTCGCTTTCAAGTGGTTCAAGCTTCTCATGTCAAAGTTATCTTAGTTGTGTGGTCAACGGTGTAAAGTTTCTGACACGCAATCGGGATATGAATCGAAGTACTCAAAATAGTGGTGTTTGTGTTCACGGACCTGATAACCAAATGTTTTATGGAGTTTTGGAGGACATTTATGAGCTGTCGTACTTGAATGACAATTCTGTTACGCTTTTTAAATGTCTGTGGTATGACACTCGTCCGGGAAAGAAAAGGATTCAACACTACAAAAATAGAATAAGTGTTTTCGTTAAAGAGACGTGGTACAAGAACGAACCTTTCATACTTGCATCGCAAGCAGAACAAGTTTTTTACGTAGACGATTTATTTGATGGTCCAAACTGGAAGGTTGTAGAACACTTTAGACATCACCATATTTGGGACATTTCAGAACCTGACATTGATGACGTGATGATAGCTCAGGATACAGAATCTACAAATATTGAGTTAGTAGTGGAACTACCAGAGATTGACTCATTTGTATTGAATCGAGATGATGGATCGTCTAATGTTGTAACTTCCAATGTTGATGCAATTATGAAAGATAAGTCTCCCGTAGTTGATGACTTTATTAATGATGAAGACGATGAAACTTTAGAGGAGTACGTTGAAGATGAAGTCATCGAATCTGAAGACGATGATGACACAAATGATGATGTCGAGAATCAACAATGTAGCAGCGACGATGAGTAGAACTACAGTAGAGTAATCTTTGTCGTTTTTCCTAGATTTTGTTTTAATATTGTGATCTTCTTTGAATTTATAAATGTTGTTATTAATATTGTGATCTTCTTTTAATATTGTCATAGATATTGATGGCTAGAACTTTAGCGACCTGTGCAAGCTCTTCAGAGGGAGCGCAGCCACCTCCCGGTCCTCACAGAGTCCCCGCCTACTGTGAGTCTGGTATGTTATTCTGACTTTTTCCTCGTTCTATCATATAGTAAATAAATGTAGTAGTACATGTTGATTTAAAATGCTTTCAAATGCTTACAGCACCTGAACCTCAACAACGTAGAGGTCGAGATGGGGCAAAAGGTCTTAAAATTGCCCAAAAGGTCATTCAAGATGGGAAGATCACAGTTGAATTCGATGAGGCAGGAGGTACTTTGAAGGCACTTGGTAAATATGGTGCCTGGTTTGAAAGTGCGGTTGGTATTCATACCAGGGACATATGCGACCCTTCAACGATGCTTGGAAGGACGTTAGGGACGTGGACAAGAGGACAATTCAGGACCGGATGCTCGTATTTTTTTATGGTACATTTTGTATAGTTTATACTATAGTTAACAATGCGTTTTAACGATGTGAAACTGTTTTGCAAGGATTGTTTTAACATGGACTATAACTACAAGAACGGCATTCTGAGGTCCGTTGTCGATAGGGAGACAGCAAAGTGCTACAAGGACTGGAAAAGTTCCTTGCACCGCTACTACAAATGCTACGGTTGAGAAAGTCTCCGGACTAATATGAGAAATCAAGCTCATTGGGATCGTTGTTGCGATAGATTCTCCGGCGACAAATTTCAAGTAATTATAGATATGTTAGAACTTTATAATTTTTTATACATAATTTCAACTAACTATTACTTATTATAGTTAATCATAAACAGAAAATATCAGAGACAAATAGAAGTAATCGCAGCAACCAAAGGTATCCAAGCCTACATGGTCGGTTATCATACTCGCAGCATCGCAGTAAGAAGGTTAGTACTTATTTTTTGATCATTATCGTATTTATATGTTTATGATTCTTGTTCTGGGTAGCACATCTTGCAGTTATGGTGTGCGAAATCTTTTAAAGTTGTTTTTTTACAGGTTTTGATTTTTGGATATTATATGAAAAATAAGTCGTTATGCTGCCGAAATTTAGTTAGAATTTAATAATTTAAATAAATGTAATTTATTCCACAGGCGAGTACAGAGACCCAAGAGCCGATGTCTACTATAGACAATTGGGCGGACATGATCGTCGCAGGGACTCTTGGGTTAATACCGATGCGGAACAGACTTTCATAAGCATTTTTACTTTTCTTGTTAAATTTTTTTATATTTAAATAGTGGTTTTATATCACGTAAAAATAATTATAATGTCTTATTATGTAGAACACTCTGGAGGATGAGAGACATAGAACACAGATTACTTCAAGCGCGACTAGACCCCCTTTGATGAGCATAGGGTTTTGGAGCAAGTTCTTGGCATGCGTAGAGGACATAAGAAAGGAATGGGTCCGATGCTCTCCCAAAAGCATTACTCTGGGGCATCTCCTTCATCTGCTGGTTCATTCTCGGATGCAACATTATCAGCTTAACCTGAGGCTGTGCGTATGGATCGTTATTTAAAGAAATCGTATCAGGAACAAATGAAGATTTATGACAATCAGATAAAGATGTTAGAGTTGGTGTCTAGATTGCAGCCCAACATCCAATTACCTACAATTTCTCGCCCGTAACCGGTTAACCTAGACGCCTCCTCCGCCTCCTTCATATGATGATGATCCCGATGATGACGTTGTTGGCGATGGCGTCGCAAAACCTAGAGGAATAGTTTTGTATGATTTTTCACTTTATTTGGACTTTTATATTTTGTTAAACATTATATATGCACTTTATGTAGTATTCATAACATATTTTATAAATTTGTTTAGATTTATTGTTTTTAATATTAATTTATATTTTACTTTTAATGTATCTTAATAAATTATATTTAGTATGTAATATAATAATGTTTAATTAAAATTATTAAAAATTAATTAATTGCCTTTTTTAAAAAAAAAAAAAAAAAATTATTTCCGCTTTTTACGACATCATCATTATACCCGTCGTCAAAAAAAAATTGACTATTTGTGATGATATTTTTGTTGGGAATTGTGTCCCGAAAGCATGAGATGTAAAAGGATATTTATTATTTATTTAATAAAATAGTTTATTCATCATTTTATGTGCATATATTTATGAATATTTTATGAATATCAAATAAAATTCCTTGATTATTTATGTAACCTTAAACAAGGTATATAAGTATTATATATTTAGAGGATAATGTTTAAGGATAATAATCAAAAGTAATTGTTCATAATGAATTTAATTAAAGTTCAGAATCTTTAATTAAAACATTATTAATACATGTCATTCTCATTTAGAATGGAACGGTGTTATCCGCACTGTTAATATGGAGAGATATTGAATGAGTGTATTTCGCATAATGAGATTATGTGGAACATGGACACAGACACAATATGAATTTCTAATAATTTCCGTTAAGCATAGAAATTCTAATTGAGTCTACCGATTGTCATATATAGAATTATCTTAATCCCGAGTTCTTAACAAACTCCTATTTATGGATTTATGTCTTTTGATTCACTCGAGTGCACGGATTTCAAACCCTAAATCCTATTCCTTGTATTTTGGAGACATAATGAAGTAGGTAGCTGGGAATGTTATTATACGAGATGGAATCCATTCCTTCTTGAGAGAGAAGCAAATAAATAATTCTCTTGAGTTTTGATTCGGTACTTGGATTAGTAAGAGCACTCTGGTTCATGAATGTGTTTTATGAATCACTATCCATTAGAGAATCAATGGTACTCAAGGATAAAGATGTAATTAGAGAGGTTAACGGATTCTACCTGACTCTAATTATGAATTATTTATGGAGGATCGATCTATATGCAATGACTATATCAAATGGACACTTCGCAGTTTAGAAGCAATTAATGTCTATAATTCCGAGAGTGCAATTCCAAGTTTATAATGGAGTAACTATTGGAATTAATAGAATTAATTAATTAATTAAAGTGTTTAATTAATTATTAATTTTATTGGAGCTTGGAATTATAGGTCCATTAGTCCCCCGCCGTCCTTGTAATTCTACCGGACACAAAGGGCAAAATGGGAATTTTAGGATCACGGAATTCTAAAACTAAATATCAAGAATAATTAATTGAGAATTAATTATTATTTAAATAATGAGATTATTTAAATTTGAATTTGAACATATCTAGATTTATCCATTTAAACTTATTTGATAAGTTGTTTAAATTAGAATTCAAATTAATTTAAGTTTGACTTAAATTTAAATTTAAATTTGAATCTGAATTAAAATTGACCATTGGATAAATGATAAAATATCTTCCTTCCCTATCTTATTTAGGGCGCCACACACAGGATAAAACCCTAGTGTGTGGCCGGCCACCTTAAGGATAAGGGGAAGGGATTTTTTGTTCCAAATTCAAAATTGGAGATAAGGATTTGATTTTATTTTGAAGTTTGACTTCTACTCTTTAAATATGAGATAGATAGAAAATTGTGAGAACAATTTTTGACATATTTTCAGCCCTAAAGAAGGTGTGGCCGAAATTCTCATATAGGGAAAAAGAGTGAAAAATATTTTTTCTCCAAAAATTCCACATCGTGCATGCGTTGGTGTTTGTGGAAATTGAGTGTTTTAAAACTTTTTTGTCTCACGTGTGCCCACACACACGTCTACGTAGAATCAAGGAATTGACGTGGAAGACTTTGGTGTTCTAAACACAAAGCTTGGAGCTAGGATTGTTCGTGGTCAAAGAAATTCAAGTTATCATCCGAGTCGGCTACCAGGTATTTTTCGGTTGATCCTTGAATAATATAAATTAATGAGATAAATTTATTCGCGCATAAATTAATATAATCTATAGAGTATCTCAAAAGTTTTATGAAAATTTTTGTTATACACGATCCGCTTTTCTTGCTGCGTTTCCACCACCGAATTCGATTCGGCAACCAACAATTTTAACTTGTCGTCGCAAAAAATTTGAATTATTTACGACAACGTTTTGAAAAAAAAGTCGTCGTAAATAATTTTAAATAATGACAAATTAACCAACGAATTATTTGCGATGACAATCGTCAAAAAAATATAAATGTCGCCGCAAATGTATTTGCGACGATACTCTGTTGTCGCAAATAAAATATTTGCGACTACTTTTTTGCGGCGACAAATTTGCGACGACGTGTCGTCGCAAATACTATTATTTGCGACAACATGTGGGTCCACTTTTTCTTGTAGTGAATCTTGAATTCCATGCCTCATTTCAGTACTATATGTATGATCAAATTTTTTCATATATATAGATATATATAGAGTGAGGTAGTTACAGTAATGTCTTACGAGGTAGTTTCAATAATGTCTTGCTTATATATCTGATATTGTTTTAGTGAATTAATACGTGACTTCCTGTTCTTTTATTGGAAAAGAATAAATTTTTTGTTGGTAGTATATATAATAATGAGATGCAGTACATCGAGAGCTTTTTCAAATCCCCACTTTGTGCGTAAAATATTGAGCTCTTATTTTCTTAATAGATGTTGCGTTCCATGCACGTAAAATATAAAAGTGGAAAACGTAACATCATAGTCACTAAACGTTTTATTAATGTTAAACTTAACTTTGATACTTAATAGTCATTGAACTTATAGTAATACCTTTTTAATATTAATTTTACATTCAATTACTGTTATGTTACGTTTTTTACTTGTACATATTACGTTGGATGAATCGTTCATCCAAATCTATCATATTAAATGGTTCTATATAAGCATAAATGAGTCACTTAATCTCAGATGGTTTTTAAAAATCTAATCTATAATATTAATATACACATATCTTTCACTGAAAAATTAAAAGTTCATCTTATAGTCGCTTTAAATATTTTTGTTTTAGTTATTATTAGCTCCTAGTACATTACATGAATTTCTGGCTTCTACATTATATATACATATAAACTTTTATTATGGTTTATCTAGATGGATCATCTATGCAACGTAACATGAAAACTATAACTTTACAGTTAGTAAACAAAAAATTGACATTAAAGAGACTATCAAGACTCTCTCGATCGAGTTTGTTACCAGCAGCTAGCGCGCGCGCACACACACACATATGTGTGTGTGTGTGTGAGGTTTAAATGGTTATTCTCACATTTACTCATTAGTTAAATGGATATCATTATTTTAACTATAAAATATTTATCCAAAAGTTTTAATAAATTGGGTAGTTAACCATAACAACTTATGATAACTAGTGAAAGTGAATCCTTATTACGTTACATCATTAAAATTTTATATTTGATAAGTTACCACGTATGAAAAGTAACAATTAATGAAAACTCTGCAAATAATTCTATCTCCCTCCTCGTGTTTCTCTTACAAAAGTGTTTCTCGTGAAAAATAATTGGCGTAATAAACTATACTAGCATGACAGAGTGGACCACATCATTTACTTAGGTGATACAAAGACACTTAACAAATCTCGTCCACAAATCTATAATTCGAGGCATCATTCCACTATTGGTATATATAATATTTATTAAATGGGGTAGTTTTCTTTGAGTATATATATATATATATATATATATATATATATATATATACTTTCTGATGGAAGATCTCTTCAATATAGTTATGAAAACGCAACACGATAATTATTGAACGTAACATCGACATTATAGAGAAAAAACACCAAAATATTTAGTAAGACTATTATTTTTACGTTACAGGAGATGGATTGGATTCGCAAGAATCTAATTGAAGATACATTGAGAGGGATGAGCTTAAAAGCCGTTTGAATAAGCTACTTATGATGCCAACCCAACCTAACCTATGTGAATGGAGATCTCAGGAATTAGATTCAATTTTAAAAAACAAATTACTTGGGTACTTAGAGAGAACTATACTTTGTTTACTTGGTTTACTTTTAAAAAAGTTTGGTTCAAGATTGAAACTACACCATACTTTGTAAATTATATCTGTTAAGTGTAATTGGTTTGATAAGTTGTAAGACATCAACGCTAATGCATTTCAACTACTTCAGTTCAGCTAGAGCACCTTTTATGTATCAAAAATTTGCATTATGTGGGGCTTGTTAGAAATATTTTCTAATAATACAAATTTGTTTATGGATTTATTGAGTTTTCCGTAGGAAAGTTTTAATATATATATATATATATATGTGTGTGTGTGTGTGTGTGCGTATTACTTTAGGAAGTGCATTAAGTTCCAACGTTTATCTCTTTAATTGACAAATAATTTTTAGATGCATGAAGTTATCTTTGTGTTGATATGTATATATATAACATATATAAGCTATACCTTTACTACAATATTGATTTTGGTTACTGTTTACAAACGATCTGATTTTGAGTAGTTACAAAATTAATTTGTTTCTTCACAAGAGTACTGGTATAAAATTGACCAGCCTGCACTTTCATTTATATAAAATTTTTATCTCTCATTCTCCTCTTGTTCAAAACCCTTCCATTTCACTTGTTTTCTTCTTTATCAAATATTCTTTTCTAATAAGGTCTCGTTGAATACTGTGAATTCGCATCAACCTGTTAGTTAAGAGTGCACCCTCTGCGGTGATTTTGCACCCGATTTATCATCGAAATCAAGTTTAAGGACAACGATCTTCAAGCTTCAACCATCTTACTAATAGTTAAGTTTTTTTCCATTATATTATTAAGTTCCTTGTTATTTTTCTAATTCTGTGTTTGTAATATTTAGCACATTTATAAGAAATATTTATTTTAATTTCATTCCTTAGTTTGTAATTTTTTTTTTTCCCTAACAGGGAGTACGTATAGAAGCTGCATATATGAAGACCGAAGTGTGTGGTGGTTATTCCAAACACCAATCTGGCTCTTATCTGTTTATATTTTATGTGCATGAAAAGCCAATTCAATTCAAAGAACAATCTACAATTCGCAACAGAAATATACATATATATATACACACACATATTATATTCTCCATTGTTGATCTAATAGTAAATCCAAAACCTATACATATATAGATCCAAACTCGTCAGCGGTAGAAAATGTAAAACATACGCAACGAAATGCAACTATGTCCTAATCGACATCCCTTATCCATAACATGTCCCATATGTACTATATATGTAAACATATATACACACACACACATATATATATATATATGCATGTGTACCATATATCATGCAAGACATATATATATTTGTGTGTGTGTGTGTGTGTGTGTGTAATTATTAGTGAACACATTTAAAGTGGCAGCTTGGCTTGTGGCGTGACACCCCTCAGCGCTATCACCCGAGCCATCATCGGCTAGGTGGCTCACTATGTAGTGTTCTTTGCTCGAAATCCCATGCACAACCACTTGATGATCATGATCATGCTGATCATGGTGATAGTGTGGTTCTGAAGTATTACAACTCTTGTCCATATTGCTCTCTTTTGCTCCTTTTGCTAATTCCTTATTCGTTCCTTGCTTTATTCGGCTCCCTTCTTCCTTCTTTTGGGTTGCCATTTTCAACTATTCTTTTTGAAACTTTGGTGAAATTATGAAAAAACAAAAAACGAAAAACAAAAAACAAATATAGGTGTATATATAAGCATTAAATGAAGGTTTTTGCATGAGTCATAAATTTTGCCGCCACGTTTTGATTATTGGGCTGTGGTAAGACATACGTGGACTATAACTGCGAGCCCACTTGGGAAGCTTGGGTTGGAGAACCGCTTTATTCTAATGGGCCCAATATGAGCTTTTGCACTATCCCAGCCCATTAGCTGAAGAAACACTTTATTTTTATTCACTTCACTTAATTCAGTTTTTAATTTCAATTTTATTATAATAAAAAATTCTCATAAAAAATTATATTTAATTTTTTTATTATAATTATATCTTAATTTAAATTAATATTTTAAATCCGCGAACTTAATCAGATTTTTATTTATTTTGTGATTTGCGTAAAGTGTGGACCAAGTTGAATTTTTATATTAAGCCATTACAACTAACTAATAGTCAGCACCCATAATGTTATATTTATATGCTTTTGGACAGACATACTTTACAAACACGAACATCGTTGTGTAGCAGAAAATGCCAAATGGACCTGCCATTAATGAATAGATTGGCTTTTAACATCTGGACCAATCATGAAATTCCCAAGGCAATTAGAACTTTTTGTATATATATTCACCGGAGATTCCTCCACCTTTAAACTATTTATAAAGTTTTCATTTCTCAACTTTATTTTTTGGCTAAAATTTCTCTAACTTGTTTTTATGTTCTCAACCTCTCTCGATGTCTTCAAGAAAAAATAAAAATAAAAATAATAAATAAAAAAAATTAAAAAAAAAACCTTCTCTCAATGTGTTAATATTGGTTTTTTTTTTTCTCTCATTCCTTCCTCTCTTTAAGAAATCAATTCGCGGTAATTGAGATTTTACAGCGCCGTTTATTTCGCTAATCCAAATCACAATTAAAGCTTTTCGTATATATTTTCTCTTATTAAAATTTAAATTTAACTTTTTCTGTTATAGTGTTTAATTTCTCCTATATTAATTCATTTTTTAACTCAAGTTATCAATTCGAAATTGATTATTATAGGCTTAGTTTAGTACTAATTTGTAATTTCAAACTTATTTTTAATATTGAGGTCATATGTTTGTATTCTCTACTTCACATTCAAAGGGAAAATAGAAATTTAAGAGTGAGCACAACAACCTATGAGAATCCAATTTAATTTTATTGTGTTGTGAAGGTGACAAATTATTACCTCTTTGATTATAAAGTTGCAAAAACAAACGGGAGGGATCATGATCAACCTGTTGAGTATAGTTTTGAAGAAAATAGTTACCAGTAGGTGGAGACAAAATTTAATCATCAAAATGGGGAAAAATAGAGGGGAAAAACATATTTGAACAAGAAACTTGATGTAGATTAGTGTTGAGTTTAACATTCTCTTCACTAATAGGGTCAAAAGATTTTGACACAATAACGGATATTTAAATATTTCTTAAAGTAAAAGAAGAAGATCAAATCCAAATTGATTCTTGATATTTACAACGTACCATTTTTATGTGACGAGCTTGGTCCTTTCCATCATGTTATAACATACATTTGAAGGGAAAACTATAAAATCCAAACCTTTCTTCAATCGGTTGATCCACTATAAAATCTATTGTAATGTCCATTTTATCCTCACTAGCAGCAAGTAATCTATTACCTTATATGTAAGGAAATGACTAAATTTACCACGCCAAGATAGGTGGGTTTAAAAGGTTTTAAACCTTTGTCATCAAATGAGATTTAGTGTAAAGTTAAGACACTATTATTAGGATTAATCCCAACACTTTACATTGACATTTATGCTTATATGACACTTTATATAGTAGCAATACCAAAGAAATACACATACTTCAAATAATCAACTATTAAATTTTTTTTTTTTTTTTGGTAAAACCACAATAATTAAGTAAAGTCTTAAGTTCGACACTTGTACAGTTCAATAAATGTAACTTTTTTTATATTTTCATTTAAAATCGTCCATATATGTGAGTAATACTCAATTTATTTAAATATAACATTCAATTTATTTCATGTATTAGATTACTTTTTTTAATATGATAATAAATAAACATATTGTTACATGACATACTGTTAAAATAAACATGCTGATGCTAGACTTAAGATAATTCCATTAATTTAAGTGTCTTGGATATTATTGTATATAGACACACGTACAACTAGTCCATTTTCAGATCAAGCAACCATCAATTATTGATTTTCAAGAAAATTAAAAAAAAAAAAGCATAAATTATTGATTATCCAATGCCCCTACATTTTACCCTTATTATATAATATTTATATATTTAGTAGGAAAGAATATGGGCTTTGCCTATACGGTCTATAGAGATAAAGATAGAGATAGAGAAAGGTACAACTTAAAGCCAAACTAAACCATATAGAGATAAAGATATATTATTGTTATTAATTGCACAATATGCACAAACCTCTCACTTTCTCTCACCCCCACTTTTGCTTTTGGTCATGGTCACGAGTCAGAGTTGGACGGTGTTCCGACGTGGACTGTTCATTGGGGCCAATCCTCTACACTCGGTCACATCATAATCCTCATGAGTTTTTTGTGACTTTTTTGTTTCAACTTTTTGTGTCTCCTGTATAGTTGGTTGCGTCGTACATATTGACAATTTTAAGTGTTTTTAATTCAAATTATATGATACTACTTGAAGATCTCACGCATTAAATTTAGTATGAGAACACACTAGTAAAAATGTTTCGTACCTATTCGTTTTGGATTAAACCAATATCACTACTTACTTTGTAAATTTTATGAAATTTAAAGTCCTTTTTCCGAACTATAATTATTGTAGGGTAAAACGGTGAATCTTAAATTAAACATTGCATGTGGCCCACATGCCATAAATAAGAGCATTAAGCGATCAATGATAGCTCAGTCCTAGCTGCCACGTCAGCGGGCAACTCTTTTAGGAGTAGACCACTAGAAAGAGGTGTCAGACATTCAAAAGAGGTCGACTATTCTGAAAAGACAGAGGACGACATGAGGTCAACCGTGCCTGTAATCGTAGGCGAAGATGGTTCTAGGAGCGTTTACAAAGTCAAGGCACGAAAGACAGGATATTCGCGTAATTAGCTCAAGGATTTGGTATTTGTAATTCGAATATATTAAATTTGATTAAAGGAATCATCCTGATTGATTGTAATCTCTATCTTTGAGGAAACTATCCCAAAAGATAAAAGAAATATCTCCGAATTAAATAGGGAAACAAGCAAGGGCAGTGATCAAGGATATAAATAAGGGATTGTAAAAGAAAAACGCCCGGGTCTCAATTGGGGGCATTTGAGCGTTTATTTTCCTAAAAAAAATAAACTTCCTCTCCTCCCTACAATAGACGTAGCCTTCAAACCGTGGCTGAACCTGTAACACCCTGAAGAATTAATTGAGATTAATTAAGGTAATTAAGATTATTATTGTGCCTAATCTGATTTAATTAATTGAGTATTAAATGATTTCAAGGTATTTAAATTATTTACAGTAATTTATTTTAATCCAGAAGTGTGTATGGGCGCATTTCTGGACTGTTATATTTTCGTACATGTCATTTTTCTTTATTTTTTTTTTTTTTTTTTTCTTTTCTTTTTCCTTTCTTTCCTTTCCCTTTTTCTCCCATGCGGCTTACTCTTTCTCTCTCTCTCTCTCTTTCACTCTCCCGTGCTCTCTCTCTCCCATTTTTGTCTCAAATCAAGACCGGATTCGAACCAAGAGTGATTTCAAAGAGTTTTCAACATCAAGAGAAGGATTCAAGGTAAGATTACTGAGAGAACCTCTCTTGGATTTCAAGTTTTCGGATTCAAAAACTTACTTTTGGTTCAAAACGGATTTTGATGGATTTTGAGTGAAACTAGGGTAGAAATTGGAGATCTTGGGTTCTTTGGACTTGTTTTAGGACCTAGAACCCGGATCTAGTGGTTGTCCCTTGAAATTTTGTAATTTGGGACTGGATTTACAGGTTTTTAAACTGATTTTCGTGAGTTTTCGCGAACTGGGGATTTCCACCGTCGACCGCATCGGCCGATGGATCTTGTTGTGGCCACCGCCGACCGGTGGTGATGCGCCGACCGGTGGTGATCGCCTGTCTCCGGTCGACCGGTGTACACGGGTTTGACCGTTTGGCCGAAATTGTCGTTTTGAACCCTGTTTTTGGGAGAACCCAAATTAGTTTATTTGGGGACTTGGGATGAAAGGATTAGTATCTTTAATCCCCGATTTGATATTTAAGACCCTTGGAATGTAATTTGAAACATGAAAATGGATTAGGGCACACTAATTGAAAATCTTGGAATATGATTGACATTTGATTACTTTAGGACCGAGGATTGATCCTAAAGTGGTGTTTTGTATCGTCACATTTGTGGATTCGAGACTAAAGGGGCTTAAGGAAGCGGAAGCCGAAAAAAGGCAACGCTTAGTCCTGTGTTTGATTGTGCGAGGTAGGATTTCTATCCCTATTCTTTGTGAGCCTGTTTTTAAAGAGGATTTTGGCCTTGAAAATGTTTTAAAGAAAGGGATTGATTTACGAAAAGAAAAATGTTTTAAAAACCATGGCTTGTTAGTTTATGAAAATCCTTGGCTTGTCCTGTCCATGGAATCCATAGCTTGTCTCGTCATGGAACCTCATGGCTTGCCCAAATCATGGGGCCCACGGCTTGAGTAGTTCGTGGGGTCTTTGAACGATTTCATAATGTTAAACGGATGATTTCTTAAGATAAGAGATCTTGTGAACTGGTAATAGAGTCTATTGTCAGAAGCCCAGATAGGATGCGGAGAGTGCATCCTCGGGGCAGTAACCCAAACCGGTCCGGTAGGCGAGGCACTTGGTGAAGTGAGTAATTTGTACTAATTACTTGTCAAGCCTGTAATATGGATTATTTCGATTTATATTTCCTTTGAGAAAAAGGATGTGAGGTTCCTACTGCTGTCGGGCTGAATGTCTTACTTTATTCATTTACGCGCGTATTTATTTATTCATTTATTTTAATTATTTCAAATTATATCCTACTGGGCCTTTTGCTCATGTTTCAAATGTTTAAACCCCTCCCA
This sequence comes from Morus alba, assembly GCA_012066045.3. NCBI lineage: Eukaryota > Viridiplantae > Streptophyta > Magnoliopsida > Rosales > Moraceae > Morus > Morus alba. The sequence continues at coordinate 1,273,793 of CP050224.2, forward strand.
GGAGATTCGAGGAGCGGTGCATCGTAGTTGAGCGGTGCTACGGATTGATCAAGTGAGGATCGCGTTCATCCTCTGTTATAAATGTAAGGAAAAATTAAGAAAGGTTATGTAAACTTAATTAATATTTGGATTTACTAGACTGTGGATGATGTCTGTCAGAATTGATTATTTACCCGAACATGTATGTACGAGCATTTGTATGTCTGTGGGGTGAAGCCCTGTGTGTCAGAGGCTCCTGGATTATGTAATTTATTTATATTTAAATGCAGCTAAGTGTGGGACCCGGTTGGGGATCTGCTTTATTAATCCCTAATCGAGCTCCACGCCACCCACCCCGTTTGGGGGGCGTGACAGAACCACTATAATTCTCTTGTGTTCGTAATGTTTTATTACTTTTAATTGTGTTTTAGATAATTAAATTCGTGTAAATTGAAATTTGTTATTATTATATTCAAGAATTTTCACCGTCAACAATTGGCGACTCCGTTAGGGATCGAACCCAGAATCTATGGTTGACGCGAAGCATTCCGGTGAGAAAACCTCGACTCGAAGCCATGCCTTTAAGAAGAACAATAAGTAATGTTGCGAATAAAGGCAGCCAAACTAAGGAATGGGTAAGAATCAACCCAATCTAGAAAAGAAGGGCGTGGTAAGGAATGAAGAACTTCTAGCCCCGAACGCGCCCCAACCAGATCCGGTGTAGAAGCAAGCCCAACTGAACACTCTAACTGATATGGTTCAACACCTGGTGGCCACCAAAGCATGAATTAATGGGAGAAAATTAATGCCTCCCTTAAAGATGCTTTAGCAAGACCGCCAAATGCAACCGCAACTAGGAACTAGAATAATGGTGATCAAAGATGGTGCCCTCAAGAGATTGGAGAGAGTGAGAACACAAGGAAAATAACTCTAAACCTCGACCATCAAAATTGCTAGGAAGGTGCACAAGGTCGCTAAGAGACGAGCCTAGGAAAGGGAAGCTGTGAATGGACAGGGACTGCCCCCAAAAGTGCCACCTCTAGGAAACCAGGGCAACAAGGCCGAGGAAGAGTCAAGGTCGGTGCAGAACGGAGGAGACGTAACAAATATACTAAATGCTAGGGGAGCCGAAGCCTCTAAAGAAGTCAACTATGTTGTAAGTTTGTCCATAAAGTGGGATGTAACTTGTTATTTATGAAATGACAAATGTCAGACATTATTGTTTTTTTGTTGATTTTATAAAATGAAAAAAAGTTATGTTTTGACACATACTCAAGAGTGTTAGTAATATTGCTTAGTCCATAGACTGTTACCAACGAAAGAAGAGTCAGGGGAACCCTGCCGGACAAACTCTTCTGATACACTTTAAAATAGATATTCGCAGTCTTAGGATTGATTGGACAATCGAATCCGATTATGACTGTTAGATCGAACCATGTGATGCTGGTCTCGGGGCATGGGAGTTGGACTCTGTGGTTGATCTAGATATGCTCGCAACATGTTGAATAGACCATGTGACTGATTAGGTTAGAGTAAAAACCGTTTACACAACTCTAAACCTAATCATCACAACTTAAGTATATTTTTATAATTATCTTAATCCTGAAGTGGATGCATAGCTCAACTTAGTATCTCATGATCTTTGATTCACCAATGAGATTAGTTCACAGTTATTGAACAACATCTCGGTCATTGGGATCATGACATTATTGAGTTGGAGTTATGTGATTCACAGATATGGAATTAAGAAGAAATAATATCACCTCATGCTTTATTGATGGGTGTGTGAATAAATAAACCAGGCCCCGGTATTCAATGATGATATTCATTGATTAAGACATCGTGACATGTGCGAGACATCTTACGAACATGTGTCTTTCTTATTCACACGATCATATAAAGGAGTTGAGAAAATAATGATTGGAATGGTAAACGGTAATATTATATACCATTATGATCACCGATATTTCTGAAGGATAATAATGCATTTACACTGTGGACCGTGTGATAAATTGTATCAACACCATTAGAAAAAAAATAGCGCACATGAATCGAGAGATTATTCGGCATCAAACTTTTAGTGGAGTTGTGCGATGTCGAATTAAATATGTCGATAACTTATCGGGATAAGTTAGTCGAATATTGTAATTCCATAGCTTTGTTCATGTGGGTCCATTCGGTCTCAAGGCTAGCTCGATAAATGGGAAAATAGAAACCGATGTTTTGTTATATAATTATGTTTAATTCATTATGTTATTTTTCATTTATTTGATAATTGAAAATAAAAGGAATGAATTTTGAATTTTGAAACTAATAGAGATTAATTTAAAATTCAAAATAAAATTTAAACATGATTTTATTTGGCAACTAAAGGAGAGAGAAAGTTGATATATTATTTTGGGAAAATTCGGAAATCCCTTGCCATAAGGGGATTTCGAATTTTGCTCCAAAATGGAAAGGAAAATTCGGAAATCCCTAGCCATGTAGGGATTTTTAGATTTTAATCCAAAGGTGAAGCGGAAATTCGAAAATCCCATCTAGGGATTGAGTTTTTGAATTTCCTCCTATATAAGGATATTTTATTGAAAACCCTAAAAGAGAGTTCTTAAGAAGAAAAAAATATATCACACACTTTTCTCCTAGGGTGGCGGTTTTTTGAGACAAAATAGAAGGAAAATTGTTTCCTTAGGGTTTTCGAAAAAAGAGCCCACTCTCTCATCCCAAATACCATAGAGTCATAGCCTTCAATCAACGAGTGGTTTTTGGTGTGATCGTGCCGATAAATCAACGATCTTGTTTCACGGCAATTCTCCATCTCGGAACGTGAGATAGTGAGACAAGATCCTTGCGGTCATTTATTTCAATCGTCACAAAGGTATGTGTGTTATTCTAATCCTTTGTCTATAAACATATATCATGCATGCATCTCTCGTTGTGGTTTACGTTTAATTTAGAATTAAATGGATATGACAAAATTTTTGAAATTCCGCCTACAATGTTGTTGTTGTTCAAATGATTTTTCATCTATAAATCACAACAAGATCCTACAAACTCTACAATCTCAACTGCAGAGGCTAAGGCAACTATGGAGTGCATGGCAAGTGATGCGTTTTATTTTTTTATATAAATTTTATTCCGCAAGCGTACGGTGTCAAGTTTTGAGTATAGGTTGAGTGAATATCGTCTCCACAGGGATTGGGTTTAAAATTGCCATTAAGTACCGCGATTATTGTAACTTAACTTTATCTAGGCAACCTAATAAAATGACAATTAAGAGAATAAAACAAAATAAATATGAAAATAAGAAAATAAAATATCTATACACAAATGGTCTAGGGACTTGATTTCGCTTTATTATTCATATGTTCATCCTATTTTGTAATCGCTAATCAATTCCATTCAATTCATTAATCAAGGCTCTAATGTCATCTTGCAACCTCTCTCAAGTGCCTCACAAGAAATTGCATTTAAATACCTAAAACAATATCCCTATTCGAAATGCATATTTAAACACAAATTAAGCTTCGCCTTTAAAATTAGAAAATAGGAATATTGATTGCCTCCTGGCCTCACAACGCCCTAAATCCTAATTTGATTACCTAAGCGTTGATCTCCTCCCGGTCTTACAACAACCTAGACTATGCTTCCCAAATCTAGATAAAGAACTTAATTTCTCCCGAGCATCAAATTCTCAATCTAAAAATCATCTAACTCGTTGGCCAAATAAATTAGAAGCATTAAGCATAGAGAAACATAAATGAATTGAAAACGAAATTAAATTAACAATCAACAAAATATTCAAAACATAGTTCAAATAAAACTACATCAAGTCCTAGATCTAATGTCTAGCTTAACATGAAAAAATAGATGGAAGAAAATAAAACCCAATATCCATTGAAGAGCTTCCAAGGACCTCCAAGATGAAGGATTTCGGCCTCCTTTTGATGTTTTCTTCAGTTTTCTGGGCTCCCTTTCTCAAGTGGCATCTCTTTCCTTTTATACTAATCAATTTCGGAGCTAGTGATTCAAACGCGCGTTGCAACCTCCGTAAAAGCACGTTGCGACGTGCATTTTTGGAAGAGGGATTTCACTTGTAGGGGCTGAGACGTGCTGCAGCACCCATTGGGGGTCATCCAAGCCGCTGGCCGCGCTATAGCGCGCGGGCTAATTCCTGGGCACTTTGGGTGCACTGCAGCACGCGACATAATTCCTGGGCGCTTTGGGTGCGCTGCAGCGCGTGACCTAATTCCTGGGCACTTTGGGTACGCTGCAGTGCGCGAGACGTGCCAGGATGCGCTGCAGCCTGATACTTTCCTGCTCTCCGCTTTTCTTTGTTTTCATTTGCGCGTTGTAGCCCAAAAAGGTGCGTTGTAGCCCGCTTTCTTGCATTGCAAAGCCTCTTTTTTGTGCCTTAAAATCCTCTTTCGCCTTCCCTTGCCATTGATTTACAAGTTGGGCAAATATTCCTCTTTTCTTCATGCAAAATCATCCAAGTTAACATTTATTTATAATTCCTATAAAAAGCAAACCAAAGACATTAAACTAACAACAACGCTTGAAAACTTACAAATATTTAAGCTTAAAAGTACTTGATTTGTTGGTAGAAATTCTTATCATCAGTATGTTTATAGGAGAAGCTTGTGAGTGATGTCGACAGTTTAAAAAAAATGATGTAAAGAACTAAGTGAGCCACCAACAAAAGAACTTGGGGCAGGTCGCAGAGTTGTTGAATGTCGACATTGTCGTGCAAAGGGTTCATGATCATCCTTTTATAGAGATCATGGCGCTGCCCCTTCCAGATAAATATAAACCACCCTAGATTCCTCCATATTATGGAAGAAGGGATCCTGATGAGCAGTTGGAGTTGTACACAGGACATATGTTGTTGCAAAGCTATTTTGAGGAGATTATGTGACACTTCAGCAAGACCTCCAAATGCAGTCGCAGCTGGGAACTAGAATAATGGTGATCAGCATGGTGCCTTAGAAGAGATTGGAGAGAGTGAGAGGACAAGGATAAATAACCCTACACCTCGACTGTGAAATTTGCTAGGAAGTAGGCACAGAGCCACTAAGAGACAAGCCTAGGAAAAGGAAGCTGTGAATGGACAGGGACTACCCCCGAGGGTGCCACCTCGAGGAAACCAAGGCAACAAGGCCCAGGAAGACTCAGGGTCGGTGTAAATGGGAGGAGACCTAAGAAATATACTAAATCTTAGGAGAGCCAAAGCCTCTAAAGGAATCGACTCTACAATCTGAACAGCAGAGACTAAGCCAATCATGGAGCGCATGGAAAGTTCGGAGGAGAAGCTTGTGGGTGATGTCATTGGTTTAAGAAATGATGTGAAAAACTAGGTAAGCCACTAAGAAAAGAACTTGGGGCAGGTCGTGGAGGTGTTGAACATCGACATTGCCTTGCAAAGGGTTCGTGATCATCCTTTTATAGAGATCATGGTGCCGCCCCTTCAAAATAAATTTAAAGCACCCTCAATTCCACCATATGATGGAAGAGGGGATCCTAATGTTCAATTAGAGTTGCAAACGGGACATATGTTGTTGCAAAGTTATTTTGAGGAGATTATGTGACGCTTTAGCAAGACCACCAAATGTAGCCGACGCCGGGAACTAGAATAATGGTGACTAGCATGGTGCCTTAGAAGGGATTGGAGAGAGTGAGAACAAAAGGGAAAATAACCCTACACCTCGACCATCAAAATCGCTAGAAAGTAGGCACAGAGCCACTGAGAGATGAGCCTAGGAAAGGGAAGCTATGAAAGGATAGGGACTGCCCCTGAGGGTGCCACCTCGAGGAAACTAAGGCAACGAGGCCCAGGAAGACTCAGGGTCATTGTAGAAGGGTAGAGACATAACAAATAAACTAATTCTAGGAGAGCCAAAGCCTCTAAAGGAATTAACTCTATAATGGCAGAGGTTGAGGTAATCATGGAGCGCATGGCAAGTTCAGAGGAGAAACTTGTGGGTGATGTCGCCTGTTTAAAAAATGATGTAAAAAACTATGTCAGCCACCAACAAAAGAACTTAGGGTAGGTCGCGGAGGTGTTGAACGTCGACATTGCCTTAGAAAGGGTTCATGATCACCCTTTTCCAGAAATCATGGCACCGCCCCTTCCAGATAAATATAAAGCACCTTTGATTCCTCCATATGATATAAGAGGGGATCTAGATGACCAGTTGGAGTTGTACACGGGACATATGCTGTTGCAAAGCTATTCTGAAGAGATTATGTCTTTGAACATTTCAGAACCGCTTGATTTAATTCAGAACGTCGATGGTTTAGGATGCTAAAGCTAAACTCCATCTTCAACTGGGATGAATTAAAGGAAGCCTTCTCCTTGCAATTCATTAGGATAAAGAAGTATGTCCCGCCAAAGCAGTAATCGATGATGGTTTATCAAAAACCAAATGAGTCATTGAAGGAATGGCTAGTTTGGTATAGTGAAGTAGTCACCACAACCACCGATATGACCGATTGGGAGCCTTTAATGAAAGATCTCTCTGGTATGAAGAAGAACACCCCATTTAAACGTGACCTCAATCGAAGCCGCCTTCCACATATAAGGAAATTCGGCTAGGGGCGAAGGGATTCATCAATGCAGAGGAGCCTAAGGCTAATGACCCGCAACATAGATTGAACAAGAACAAAGGTCTACCTCTGGGAGGCAGGTTAGTCAAAAGTGTTGAGGCAGAAGCAAAGAAGAGTAGGCAAAACGAGTCTGAAATAAATGAGACTGTCGAATTACCATGAGAGGTTTTGGATTCAAGGAGATCCCAAAAGAGCTATGCCCATGAGGCAAAGCAGATTTACCATGAGAGGTTTTGGAACCTCACATCAATGAGACTATCGAATTCCAAGGTTTGACGAGTCTGAAATAATCTTTTCAAATAAAGATGCTAGTAAAGTACACTTCCTACAGAATGATGCACTAGTAGTTAAGGCTATAATTAGGAACCACACCATGTGTAGGATTTTGGTAGATAATGGGAGTTCAATGGAATATTATACTCTGACTATTTGACAAAATGGGAGCCTTAAGAGAGCAGATGGAAAAGACCATTCGGCCTTTGTATGGGTATACTGGATTTTAAATCATCCCTCAAAGGTTGATTAAGTTAACCATCACATGGGAGAGAAGCCGTGATAGGCCACAGTGATGAAAAATTTTGTGGTGATAAAAGTGAGCATCACAATATAATGCTGTGATTAGAAGGCTGACCCTTTGAGCGCTAAAAGCTGTCACGTCCATCTACCACTAAAGATCAAGTACCCAACTCTAAATTAGGCAAGAGAGATAAAGTGCAATCAAGAGAGTCGAAAGGTTTCATATTCGGGATGTTGTGCACAAGTACAACGACCCTAGAATGATGGAAATGTGAATGGTTAATCAGGGGCCAATCGATGACGCATGTTCTCCACTTCCTATTGAGCTTTATAACCAGTATAAGGTTTGAGATCCACTTTGAATAGTGAGCCTCACAGATGAAGTCATTTTTAAGCAACTTGTTGATGGAAAGTGGAGAACATGCATTGACTTCAGCGACTTAAATAAAGCATTCAAAAAGGACAATTTCCCACTTCCACGTATTGATTAATTGGTTGACGCTACGACTAGAATGACTTCTTAAGCTTCATAGACACCTACTCAAGTTATAACTAGAATCCTACGCATCCAACTTACGTCATTACAGGCTCTGGACTCTACTACTATAAGGTATTGTCATTTGGTTTGAAAAATATGTGGGCTACCTACTAAAGGCTCATTAACAATATGTTCACCAAGTAGCTCAAAAAAAATAATGGAATTCTATGTTGGCGACGTGCTTGTGAAGAGTGCAAAGGACAAGCAGCACATCGAGCACTTGGGAGAGATGTTTGACATATTGAGGAAATACCATATGAAGTTGAACCCCTTGAAGTGTGCATTTAGGGTCGACTTTGGGAAATTTCTTAGGTTCATGGTTAGCAATAGGGGTGACGACACAGAACTTATTTTCTTCTTCTATATTCTCATCAAGTGGCTATCTCTTCTTAAAAATTTCTAGTATTTTCGAATCAATTAACTAAAAAAAATTATAAAAACAAAAAAACTTAAACTAACCGGCAGAGATGCAGGGGCAGACCGGAGCTGCCGTGGTGGGGTGGCAGGGAGTTGGCGGCGGGAGCAACTCACCGGGAGAGGAGCAACAAGAGTGGCGCAGCCGGATTGGCGGCGGCGGCGGGCCAAGAGGGTAGAATAGAGAGAAAACGGGAGAGAGTGAGAGAGAAAAATGAAGGGCGCGGTGGGGTAAACTGCAGGGGCGGGGGTGGCGGCGGGGTTAATGGAACGGCCGGAGAGGGCAAGAAGAGAGAGAGAGAGAAAAGGAAGAGAGAGAGAGAGAGAGAACGGAAGAAAGAGATAGAAAGAAAGGAAGAGAGTGACGGGGAGAGAGAGAAGGGAACGACGGCGGGTGGCGGTGCTAAGGGGCAGAAAAGAGAGAGTGAAATCATAGAAAAATGAAGAAGAAGAACTTAGGGTATTAATAGTTATTTGCGACGACATTGTCATCGCAAAAAAATTTAAAATATGGTCACAAATAACATTGCCGCCATTGGTTTTCGTGAAATGTGTAAAGATTTGTCGTCGCAAATAGTGGGAAATGTTGTCGCAAATAATTGGGCAATGGTGTCGCAAATAGTGTGGCGATGTCGTCACAAATAACGAGGTCATTATTTGCGACAACATGTCGCCGCAAATAATAAATACCCAATTTTGCGGCAAAAATTCGCACCATTGGATATTGCGCGCCAAAATATTTGCGACGACACAGAACTTATTAGCGACGACATGTGCAATTATTAAACGACTGATTATTTGCGATGACATGTTGTCACAAATAACCAGTTATTTGCGACGACATATGTCATCGCAAATGGCCTTTTTTGTTGTAGTGATAACGGGAAGCCCTTCAAGGGTCGTACGTAGTTGTGACATGTCTTTAACAATTTCTACAACAATCTCTACCATGCTCTCAAGTTGTCTTTCCTAGCTAGCTCTCTGCATGAACGTTGACATATCTTCGTTCATAATTAACCCTTTCTAATAACTGCATCTTTCATTAACTAAATTCACCCCAAATTTTTTCAAAAAAAAAATACAAGGAAAAACAAATATGTAGGAAACTTTATTACTTCCCACAGGATTGATACCCATAAAACTCCTATATGTCGGTGTACGAGGTTTTAGTTATATATAGTCGTAAGATATTAATTAAAACTATGTTGTGTTATTTGTTTCTCATTATTTGTCTAGTATATCATTTATGTTAGACCATCTTCAATGCACATGCTAATGCCAATTGTATATTTGGCCCTTAAAAGTTGTGATGATGGCATATTAATTGGGTTATGTGTTTAGCGTTTTTATTTATGGAGAATTCTTATGAGAATAGTGATGAAACCCTAGAGCTTATGATGTTTATGATGATAAAAAGAATGAGAAAGGTTGTGATATGTGGTTGAAAGGTTGAAACAATGGATAAAACGAGCTATGGTTAGCTTGCGAAACACAAAAAGTAGGCGGAACTCTGCCGAAATTTAGTTTAAAATTTTGAACCAAACTCGGTTATAATTTAGAATAAGAGGAATGAGATGTGTAAAATGTTGGGAATGGTGTCCTAGAAGCATAAGATGTGATAGGATATTTATTATTTATTTAATAAAAGAGTTTATTCATCATTTTATGTGTATATATTTGTGAATATTTTATGACTATCAATGAAAATTCCATGATTATTTATGTAACCTTAAACATTGTATATAAGTGTTATATACGAGAAGATAATGTTTAAGGATAATAATCAAAAAGCATTGTTCATAATGAATTTAATTAAAGTTTAGAATCTTTAATTAAAACATTATTAATACATGTCATTCCCATTTAGAATGGAACGGTGTTATCCGTACTGTTAATATGGTGAGATATTGAATGAGTGTATTTCGCATAATGAGATTATGTGGAACAAGGACACATACACAATATGAATTGCTAATAATTTCCGTTAAGTATAGAAATTCTAATTGAGTCTAGCAATTGTCATATATAGAATGATCTTAATCCTAAGTTATTAACAGACTCCTATTTATGGATTTGTGTCTTTTGATTTACTCGAAACGGATTTCGAGACCTTGAATTCTATTCCTTGTATTTTGGAGACATGATGAAGTAGGTAGCCGAAAATGTTATTATACGAGATGGAATCCATTCCTTCTTGAGAAACAAGTATGTAAATAATTCTCTTGAGGGTTAATTCGGTACTTGGACTAGTAAGAGCTCCGATTCATGAATGTGATTTATCAATCACTGTCCATTAGAGAATCAATGGTACTCAAGGATAAAGAAGTAATTAGAGAGGTTAACAGATTTTATCTGGCTCTAATTATGAATTATTTATGGAGGATTGATCTATATGCAATGACTATATCAAATGGACACTTCACAATTTAGAAGTAATTAATGTCTATAATTTTGAGAGTGCAATTCCAAGTTTATAGTGGAGTAACAATTGGAATTAATAGAATTAATTAATTAGTTAAAGTGTTTAATTAATTATTAATTTTATTGGAGCTCGGGATTATAGGTCCATTAGTCTTTGCGTTGTCCTTGTAATTGTACCAGACACAGAGGGCAAAATGAGAATTTTAAAATTACGGAATTCTAAAATTAAACACTTGAAAATAATTAATTGAGAATTAATTATTATTTAAATAATGTGATTATTTAAATTAAAATTTGAATTGTGAACATAATTTAAATTTATCCTTTTAAACTTATTTGATAAGATGTTCAATTTAGAATTCAAATTAATTTAAGTTTGACTTAAATTCGAATTTGAATTTGAATTAAAATTGGACTATAGGATAAAGGATGATTTCTCTTCCTTCCCTATCCATAATTGGAGCCACACACAAGGGATAAAACCCTAGGGTGGCTGGCCACTTAAAGGATAAGGTGGAGAGTTTTTTTGTTCCAAATTCAAACGAGCAGATAGAGATTTGATTCCTTTTTGAAGTTTGACTTCTATTCTTTAAATATGAGGATAATAGAGAATTGTGGGGACAATTTTTTAAAACATTTTTCTGCCCTAATCATTAAGTGCTAGCCGAAATTCTCATAGGGAAGAGAGAGGAAAATATTTTTACTCCAAAAATTTCACATCGTGCATGCGTTGGTGTTTGTGGAAATTCGAGTGTTTTTGAAACTTATTTTGTCTCACGTGTGCCCACACACACGTCTATGTGGAATCAATGAATTGACGTGGAAGACTTTGGTATTCTAAACACAAAGTTTGGAGCAAGGATTGTTTGAGGTCAAAGAATTCAAGTTATTGACCTAATCGACGCTAGGTATTTCTCTTAATTGAATTCTTATTAAATAAATTAATATGATTAATTTATTCGCGGCATGAATTAATATAATCTATTGAGTATCTCAAAGGTTTTATGAAAATTTTTGTTATACACAATCCGCCTCCCCCCACGCTTCCGCATCCGAATTCGATTCGGCTACCAACATAAAATAAGTTGATTAAGTGATTGAAGATGTGTGGAAACCTAAAACGATGAAAATTCTAAGTTTTAGACCAAAATTGAAAACTAGTTTATTGACCCGAAAATTGTACTTGGCACTATATTGGCTAGAGGACCAAGATAGAAACTTAATTTTAAAAAGGGACCATCATCAAGTTGAGAAAAATTTCGTTCCAAACAACTTTTATGAAATATCTTTTTCCCCAAAAATGGCCCTACATATGGGTTTCGACCCAATTTCTGAAATAGGACCAAAATGGTGATTTTAGGCAAAGTATGGATGGCTTTGGTGCACATTGGTGATATAGGAGATGTTTTGGTCTGGATACCATTCGTGAAAATTGTAGATCTTTTCGAAAATAAGAAGCCCCGTAAAGAACACTTTTCAAGAAATTGGTTATACAATATTCTCCTAAGGTCAACGGTGTATTGGTGAAAAACATCGCAGCAAGAATAGAGAAATGGGAAATTAAATAGGTTTATAAAATAAACACGAAACCTAAGGATTTTAGACACACCATGTTCACATCATGAAAATAAGATTTACAGAACAACGAATTCGAGTCAAATGGTATTGCAATTACTGGTCTTAGATTGTAAATCTAACGAACGAGAATTTATATTATAGGTTATGTTGGTATCAGAGAAATATTCTTCCTCCCATCCACATTTTGCTGAGCATCCGATTCTGCACGTCCTAAGTAAGTCCTTATTCTTTCGAATTTAGAATTTAGTGTATGAGTTTTATTTTTACATAGGATATACATAATGGTTTGAACAAGACGATTTGCGTCAATTCCACGCGGTTTGCTTAGAGGAACTAACAGGGGACCAGAAAGGAGAAGAGGGTTGCACAGTCTATCCCTGATACCAGAAGTGGCACCTGATCCACCACCCGCACTAGTTCCTCCAGAGGTACCTCTAACAACTCTACAACCCATTAGAGCTGCGGATCGACAACTAATAGATAGAGAAGTGTAAATAGCCATGATTAGGGAGCTACTAAAAACAGGCTTCTATTTTTACATCTTTCTTTTTCCACATGTGAAACAGACCCATCGGTCTTTTTTTTTTTTTTTTTTTTTTTTTTGAATTCCCACCTGCTTTTTGTCCACATATGAAACAGACCCATGTGTGTGTGTGTGTGTGTTTTTTTGTGCTTTTTTTTTTCTGAATTTCCATCTGTCTTCTTTGTCCACACGTAAAACAGACCCATGTGTCTTATTTATTTATTTATTTTTTTCTGAATTTCTTCTTTGTCCACAATCGGTCTTCCTCTTGTTCTTATTTTATTTTCATTCCTGTCAAACAGACCCAGGTAAATGTCTTCTTTGTTTCCTGTCAAACAGACGCCCCACGCATACAAGCTTCTATTGGTCGATGATTACAAAAAAAAAAAAAAAAAAAGGCAAAGTAGCATATTCCTCCTTGCTGGAATCCCAAAGAAAAAGTAAAATATGGTAAGATTAGAGACAGAGAAAGAGAAGATAATGCCCCAATTGGTTCGTACCAAACATATCCTAATTGTGCTCATTATCACGTCTAGATTCATCTACCTAAACTCGTGGTGCAAAACAAGCAGTAAACCACGGATAATTAGGTGCTGCAATCTCTATATAATAGTAAGCCAGTAAGTCACCCAAGCAAACCAACACCCTTCTCCCATTTCGGAAGCACACACAATGGTGAGGTCCTCCACGTATAAAAATGAGTGTGCTATTACTTATATATATATATATATATACACACACACACACACACATATATATATATATATATATACTTTTTTGTTATGATTTTTCATATTGTGCACGTAATATATATAAGTGAGAAACATGGCATATAATTTATTCAATGTAATTTTTTGAAAAGTGTAACGCTAAAAAATTAGTTATTTGCTATTATTACACTTTTATCTTATGATGAATAAATGTCATATTATATTTATGATTTTTATATGTTATATGGAAGTACAGAATTTGGAGGAGCATAGGCAAGCTCTAAACACATATTTGGAATGGAGGATTTCATGCTATGTTATATCATGTCAATTATATACACAGTATATATATTCTACCAATATATTGATCATCTAATGGACTATTGTAACATTTTCAAAAATATTTTATAGGCGGGCACAAGCACGAACACGCAGAGCACTGGGACAAGTCAGACAATAGTAGTGGGACTATGGGAGGGCCTGGTGGTGGTGCTTGGGACGATGGGTCCTACACTGGAATTCAAGAAATCAAACTTTCTCATGGTGATGCCATTGGGGCCTTTAGTCTGATTTATGATTTCAATGGCACGGCCTTTGAAGGGCCTAATCATCCAGGAAACGAACCCACTTTTAGAAACGAGACGGTTAGTAGTTTCTTTTTTTTTCTTTTTTTTTTTTTTTTCCTCCAGTTTTTTAGCTACAAGTATGTTATAGCACTACCACCAATTAAATCAAAAGGCCAATTTTTATAGTAAGAGCTACTATTTTTCCCTACCAGTACGTAGGATTGGCTGTTGGATTGACTCTTGAACGGGTTCATTTATAATTAGAAACCATTTTATGTGGCTTCCTGTAAATTTTTAACGCGGACAATCATGATTCAGACGGTTAAAAAGTCAAGGGAAGAAGTAGAATAACAGTCTCGAATATCGATAGGATAAGGGAACAGTTCCTACATGTAGAAATTTCCATAAATAAAATCACAATGACAATATATATAATTTCCTTTTTTTTTTTTTTTTTTGCTTCCTTAATCTTTGAAATGCAGATTACACTGGATTTTCCAAACGAATTCTTAGTGAGCGTGAGTGGGCACACTGGTGTGCTTCCTCGACTGGCTACGGGGAACGATGTTATACGCTCACTAACATTCAAAACTAACAAGAAAACCTATGGACCATATGGAGATGAAGAAGGCACACCTTTCAGCCTCCCAATTGAAAATGGTTTAATTGTTGGATTCAAAGGAAGAAGCGGTTATGTTGTGGATGCCATTGGCTTTCATTTGTCACTTTAAGATCACCAATATAATCACTATTAATGGCGTCTCTATATATATATATAGAAGATGTCTTGGGTTTCTGTTTAATTATGAATAAATTCAAATCTCCAAGCGTACATTATGGTTATTTGTCAGTTTAACTGACTATTGTAGCCATGATATACGTATAAGGAATTATTTGAGATGTGTGTGTAATGTTTAAAATAAGCTCTCTATGTAGAGCTCTGTGTGTGGTGAAGTTCCTGTGATGTTTGAATTAAGCTCTACACATAGAGCTAATTAAATAAAATCCAGCGTGAACGTTTAATATTTTATGTTCTTAAATTGTCATTTTTTTTTTTCAATATTTTTGCTTGATTTATTCATCAGATATATTTTTTTTAAATACCTTTAATATGTACGGATTCACGATATTACCCCTCAAAGTTGGAATCGGAAGCATTCTTCTGAGCAGGTGATGTGTTCTTTAGTTCGGAGTGACTTGATTAACATATTGTCGACGCATACTTCAATAAAATAAGATAGGATTATTATCTCTAGTGCCTCATAAATTTTAGAGTCATTACTAGTTTGCTCCTTAAATTTTAAAAATTATCACTTTGCTCCTTAAATTTTGAGTTGTGTTTCACTTAATTTCTTCTGTTTCAAACTCTGTTAAATTAAGAGAAAAAAAGAGGTTAAGTGTTGTCATGTGGTACTTATATGTTTGTTTCTACCAGAAATACTATGCAATTGCATTATGTTCTTTTTTTAATCATTTTTTTTAACAAAAATTACAACAAAAAGGATTAAGTGCAAACAATTTCAAATTCAGTGAACAAAGTGAGAGTTTTTAACATTCATATAAAGTTCATGAGTGATAATAATCTAATAAAATCAGAAAAGAATATTTGATATTGTTCCTATTACATCAGATCACCTTCGAAGCCCTTCAAACATGTACTAGGCACAAATCCTTTTCTATTTTATATTTTACTCAATTAAAAAAGGTTAAATTTATATTTTCCAATATTTGTTATTAATCACGAAAATTTCTCTGTTTACCAATCAAGAACAAAGTGAATTACATAACAAAACTTTTAACTTAACTAATTTATTTTGTTGATTAAACCTTTCTTTTGTCGTTTTTGGTCAAAGATGATCAATATATTACACGACATTATTACAAGACATAATTTAGTAAAGTTGTTTGACGTTTGGGGATCGAAAAGATTAAGATGTACATGCACAACTTAACAAAAGCAGACAATATTTATTCATCAAGGAATCAGACAATATTTGTTTGATTTGTTAAGCAATAAAGAAAATACAAAAATGGGATGGCCGGCAAATATTCAAACCTAATCCCACTAATCTCAAGAAGGTGATCATCAAACTTCAAAGCCATGTGGTTTGGCATTCTGTTTTTCAAAATCTTATTATATTTTTTTTTTTTTTTTTTTTTTTTTTTTTTTTTTTGTAATGGGCTCTAAAAAAAACTATAAAAAAGCTTTGTTTTTAGTTGTTAGATTTATTCTGAAAACTGTCTATCGATCAGATTTAATAGTTAGAAATTCATCACACCTGCATGGCCTCTGTACCGGAGAAATTCCCTTGTATTTATTTGTTTTGATATAAACTTTGTTTGCTCCATTTCCATATTAACTCATCGTACTCATCAATTTGCTGTAAGTTCCACAGACCTTTTAGCGTACTCCCGCAATTCATGGTTTCCAATGCACTGAAAACGTTCTTGGCTACGAAAACATAAGCAAAAGGCAGAACCATGGAGTTGACACCTGATGTGTACAATGCTAAAATTGTAAAACTCACCTAATTAAAAGCACAAAAAAAAAAAAAAAAAAAAAAAGAACTTTTAAGCGCAATATTTTTGTGTTCAAATGCACCTTTAATCACAACCTTGTTACTGAAATGTATTTAGTCGCAAATTTGCACTGTGACTAAAACTTTTTTCCCAAAGCTTTTTAGTCACCAAAACTTTTTGGTGTATTTCCAAAAAAAAATAAAATGAATGCTACTTTATTTTCTTATTCTATTTATAATATATTTAAGTATTTTGCTTTGCCCTTTGCCTTTGAAAAACATATAAATTTTAAAGTGTATTATGGCTTCGTACGTTCCTAAACTTGTTTATTAGTGATGACTGTTTGATCTCCGATTTAATTTCGTGGACAAAAATTATTTGGATTTAAATTCTACTTGCCATGGTGGTACAAACATGAAATTTTAACAGTTTTCCAAAAATTATTGACCATATTATAACAACTAGTGATAAGTGACGACGATAATGATGCAACTTGTTTGGCCTTTGCTCAATAGTAGTTTGAACTGAAAAGACTTGAAATATCGTGTTTTCTGTAAAAGAAAACAAAATAAGAAAAGAGTTTAAATATTTGATATTGTTCTTATTATATCATATCATCTTTGGAGTACTCCAAGCAGCGTATTAAGAACAAATCCTTTTTAGTTTTAATAGAGAAGGGTTAAGTTTCCAATATCTTTTTAGGCATGGAAGTTTCTTTAATTAGCAATCAAGAACAAAGTGAATTAGATAACAAAACTTTTTGACTTAATTAATTCAAATTGTTTGTTAAATCTTTCTTTTATTCTTTTTGGTTAGACGTTATCAATTACAAGACATTAGAATAAGACATAATTTATTGAAGTTGTTTTGACGTTTGGGGATCGAAAAGATTAAGATGTACAAGCAGAATATAACAAAAGCAGACAATATAATTTATTCATTAAGGAATCAGACAATAATAGTGAAATAGAAAAGTAAGACGACTGGCGCATATTCAAACCTAGTCCTATTCAACGAGGTGGTCAAGCGTCTCCAAATCCATGTGACTAGCTTTTTTTTTTTTTTTTTTTTTTTTTTTAATAATCTGAAATTTCCATATAATTCATTTGTTTTCTAATCTTCATTTCTTCCATTTCCATATTAAATATTTTGAGACATGCCCTGTAAATCCCATGTGAGATCAAAACTTATCATATCCAAAGAAGAGTCAAAATTTTGATTATTATATATGTGTATATAATATACATATAATATATATACGTGTATGTATGAATATATATATATATGTATATATACATGCTTGTAAATATAGAAGCGACATATGAAATGGGATCGTTGGCCTAAACTAATCTGTTAGCTTTAATATCCACAGTTAATGTTTTATAAACGGCAATACTTGGCATAATATTTCAACAATTTGAATTAATTAGGTCAACAAAACATTAAAAAATAATAAGCAAAAAGGAGAAAAAGAACCTAAGCCTTGATCAATTCTTGGCTACGAAAACATGGCTTCCAAAATGAAAAAAAAAAAAAAAAAAAAAAAAAAAGGTAAACGGGACCACAATCAAAAAAAAAAAAAAAAGCCCAATTAAAATGATGTAGTTTTAGTTGAAAATGAATTGTACACTTTCAATCAAAACTACATCGTTTTGATTAAAAAGTGAACACTTCTTTATATATGTGTGTGTGTGTGTGTGTGTGTTGTGTGTGTGTATATATATATATATATATATGTGTGTGTGTGTGTGTGTCTATATATATATATATATATATATATATATATATTGCCCTTGTAATACGAGAGCAAACTCTGTATTACTTCTCCATTGTTAATAGTTATAAGTCAAAAGCCTATGTGTAGATCCAAACTAGTTAGCCGTAGAATTATGAAAAATGTTAAACTATGTCAAAACTAAGTCTTAGACGAAGTGTCCCAATACTCATAGTACATGAATTAACAGTGTTAATAACACAAAACAAAAACATAAGATTATCCATCAATAAGTGTATTTTGTAATCTATTAGTTGAATCCTACGCAACTGTTAAATTAATATTATTCCCTTTATTAGTTCGAATAATCCTTTTATCAAAAAGATAGTTGTAATCTCTGAAACAAACAATTTTGAAAGCAAAATACGTTGATACACTGTATATGTTTAATTGAGATACCAACTTTGACCTTCACACCAATTGATCATGAGTTGTCATTTCTCTACCTCGAGACAGCCACATCAATAGATTGTACCTATTTTACGGATGATAACTAATGAATTAGTACAAATGTTGGGATGAAAATTGGTGTCTCTAACATTATACAATCCTAATATATAGGCATAAGAAATAAGAGAGAAGCCAAAACAACGGACTTTAACATAACAGACCATGGTATGCAACCCTTGTCACGGCGAATGAAGAGCGCTTGGTAAACCGGCAAATTGAGCAAAACTATTATCCCGCAAAGAACAATCTGCAAAATTAGCTGTTCTAGAGCCTTGAAATTCAAATCGATGAGAATCTTTATCATTCCACCAACTAATGCGAACAAGTTGAGCAGTGCTAATGTTGCTATCATGGTGAACATTATACTAGAGCTTCTGAATTCGATGATCTCCTGCTCATACCTCTTTGAGACATCTTCTGTGAAAGCTTTGTTAGTGAGAGCAAATGTTGTTTCAGATAAGCCTAATTTCCCTTGATAACGTTTGGGGATCGAAAAGATTAAGATGTACAAGCACAATATAACAAAAGCAGACATTATAATTTATTCATTAAGGAATCAGACAATAATAGTGAAATAGAAAAGTAATACGACGGCGCATATTCAAACCTAGTCCTATTCAACAAGGTGGTCAAGCGTCTCCAAACCCATGTGACTAGCTTTTTCTTTTTCTTTTTTTTTTTCATAATCTGAAATTGCCTTATCATTCATTTGTTTTCTAATATTCATTTCCTCCGTTAATTTCCATATTAAATATCTTGAGACATGCCCTGTAAATCCCATGTGAGATCCAAACTTATCATATCCAAAGAAGAGACAAAATTTTGATTATTATATATGTGTATATAATATACATATATATACATATAATATATATTCGTGTATGTATGAATATATATGTATATATGTATGCTTGTCAATATAGAAGCGACATATGAAATGGGATCGTTGGCCTAAACCAATCAGTTAGCTTTAATATCCACAGTTAATGTTTTTATAAACGGCAATACTTGGCATAATATTTCAACAATTTGAATTAATTAAGTCAACGAAACATTAAAAAATAATAAGCAAAAAGGAGAAAAAGAACCTAAGCCTTGATCAATTCTTGGCTACGAAAAAACATCCAAAAAAAAAAAAAAAAAAAAAAAAATGTAAACAGGACCACAATCAAAAAATAAAAAAGTTCTACGGTAAAATAAAAATAAAAAATAAAAAATAAAGCCCAATTAAAATGACGTAGTTTTAGTTGAAAATGAATTGTACACTTTCAATCAAAACTACATCGTTTTGATTAAAAAGTGAACACTTTTATATATATATATATATATATATATATATATATATATGTATATGTATATGTGTATGTTGCGTGTGTGTGTGTGTGTGTGTGTGTGTGTGTGTGTGTGTGTGTGTGTGTGTGTGTGTATATATATATATATATTGCCCTTGTAATACGAGAGCAAACTCTGTATTACTTCTCCATTGTTTTAATAGTTATAAGTCAAAAACCTATGTGTAGATCCAAAATAGTTAGCCGTAGAATTATGAAAACAAAACTATGCCAAAACTAAGTCTTAGACGAAGTGTCCCAATACTCATAGTACATGAATTAACAGTGTTAATAACACAAAACAAAAAGATAAGAGTATCCATCAATAAGTTTATTTTGTAATCTATTAGTTGAATACTACGCAACTGTTAAATTAATATTATTCCCTTTATTAGTTCGAATAATCCTTTTATCAAAAAGATTGTTGTAATCTCTGAAACAAACAATTTTGAAAGCAAAATACGTTGATACTCTAGCACATACATCACTCTTATACACTGTATCTGTCTAATTGAGATATTATTAGAGACACCAACTCTAACCTTCATACCAATTGATCATGAGTTGTCATTTCTCTACCTCGTAGATAATTAAAAGACTGCCACATTAATAGATTGCACCTATTTTACGGATGATAACTAATGAATTAGTACAAATGTTGGGATGAAAATTGGTGTCTCTAACATTGTACAATATAATATATAGGCATAAGAAATAAGAGAGAAGCCAAAACAACGGACTTTAACATAACAGAACATGGTATGCAACCCTTGTCGCGGCGAACGAAGAGCGCTTGGTAAACCGGCAAATTGAGCAAAACTATTATCCCGCAAAGAACAATCTGCAAAATTAGCTGTTCTAGAGCCTTGAAATCCAAATCGACGAGAATCTTTATGATTCCACCAACTAATGCGAACAAGTTGAGCAGTGCTAATGTTGCTATCATGGTGAACATTATACTAGAGCTTCCGAATTCGATGATCTCCTGCTCATACCTCTTTGAGACATCTTCTGTGAAAGCTTTGTTAGTGAGAGCAAATGTTGTTTCAGATAAGCCTAATTTTCCCTTGATAACGTCTAAAAGGGCTATAAAATATGAAGTGGCCCTTTGAATCAACCACATTCGCTGTAAGTTCCACCAACCTTTTAGCGTACTCCCACAATTCATGGCTTCTAATGCACTGACCACATTTTTGGCTACGAAAACATAAGCAAAAGGCAGAAACCATGGACTTGACACCTGAAACGTGCAATGATAAAATTGTCAAACCCACCAAACTAAAAGCACAAAGAAAAAAAAAAGAACTTTTATGCGCAAAAAAAAGAAAAACGTACAATGATAAGATTGCACGAACGCAACCTCGTCGCCTTTCTTTTCATCCATGAAGAAGCACAAGATCTCTCGGATCGTGTCTGCGTTGTTCGAGTGCATATCGCAGTCCAAGGTGAGAATGAACGGCGCATTGGTTATCTCTGATGATACCCTTATCTGCACATATACAAATATGTGTTCCAAAATTAATACATTTTTCTCTTTCTTTTTCTTACTTAGTTTTCATATGTATATCTGAAAGCATTTTTCTTATGCTAAAATTGAGTCATTTTATAGGTAAGTAAGTACAAGTGCATTCATGGCTCCAGCTTTGAAGTTGTGAGGCCAATTTGGTCTTTTCTCTCGTGCCATGTACACCAACGTTGGCAAGCGACTTCCTTCGTTGTCCACAGCAGTTGTGTCCCTTCCATCAATTAAAATCTACAAAAATAAATTAATAAATTAATAAATTAATAGTAATAACAATAACACTAATAACAATGTATCAAAACAAAACATTGAAAGTAGTAAAAAAGAGAGTGAAAACATTGTGAAAACAGTACTCCTATAGGATATTACCTGCACAATTGACTGATGATCATTCTTTTTAATGTTGAGGTTCCATTCTGAGAATCCTTTGTGCCGCTTCCTTGTTTCTTGAGGAACTTTTCCGAGTTTAACAGCTGTCTCGATCCGGTTTTTCATATCTTCATACAATTTCTTTATAGAACACGCAAAAATATTCCATTGTTATGAAGGATATATGCCACTATTTTCTAGCTTAAGCACAATGCAACATTATGGTTTACCTACACACTCATCAACTTAATTTCAAGAGCTTTGTAAGTTGATATTTTTCTTTTCAAACTTTTTTCATAACAATTTATTGATCATTATGGTTTGAGATTCACAATAGCTATTTTGTTGGATAATTTTTTTTGAAATAGGTTAATTGGTTTTTAATATAAAGAGGCCCCTTTTAATTAGTTTAATTTTTGGGAGAAGGAGGAAAATCGACCAAAATTTGAGATCAATTAAAATTAATAGGCCAATAGTTTACATAAGATAATAAATAGGCCAAATTATTATTTTCATCTATAAATTGTCTGGTTATGAACCATAACTTGACAAGTTATTATTCATAACTGTCCATAACTTGTCCGGTTATAAACCATAACTTGACAAGTTTGTCCATAACTTATTTGGTTATAAACCATAACTTGACAGTTATGGCCTATTAATTTTTATAACTAAAAATTAGCCTATATACTTTCTTATGTTTTTCATATTGGTCTATTTTCTACTATTTTCCTTAATTTTTCTCTCTTTATATAGGAAGGCCCTTTTTAAAATTTTTGCCTCAAATTTATTTGACCTGACCCTGATCAGACTGAACAGGTTGGGTTCGGGCCGCTTATTGGGCATAAAGACCCCACTTCGGTCTGTGCCTAGATTTTCGGCTTTGTGATTAAAAAACAAAATGAAAACTTACGAAATTATAATATGATAGATGCGGGAGTCAAAAAAATAATATGATACAAGTGCGGAGGTCTCCAGAGAACACAATTTCTGAATTATATATTTTCTCTATCTATCCAATTCGTCAAATTAGAATTTCACACGTCATCTTAAAGCACAAACCAAAATTCCTATTATATACAAAGGTCGCTTAGCATTGTCTTCCACAAATCTTGAATTCCAGGCATCATTTGAGTACTATACATATATGGTCTAATTTTTGACGAGTTTTTTCAACCATGTGGCAGCCCACAGTTTTCAGTGGGATTAGTTTTTTGCAACCATGTAGAGCCCAAAGTTTTTCAAAAAGGAAAGAAGGCTGTTAAAGTATAAAACAATTTTTGTCTACCTCTTAACAGTTTAAGTTTTTAAGATTGATTGGTAAACTAACATAGTATCAGAGCGGAAAGTCCTGAGTTCAAACTGTCATAATTGCACTCTTTATCCCCATTTAGTGCTGAAACATCGGGCGGCGGGCATGCCCGATGCCCGAATTTTTTCGGGCTCGGCGGGCAGGCCCCCCTAGCCGCCCGAAAATGGTTTTTCTTCGGGCACGGGCTCGGGTAGCCCGAAAATGGTGTGCCCCGACAGCCCCCGCCGTGGAGAAGCGAACCCCGCCGTCCGCCGGATTTTTTGAATTTTCGGCAAATACCGAAGTTGCCCGACCTGCCCGATTTTTTGCCGAAATGCCGAATATTTTGTGACCGTTAGCCCGAAAATTTGCCCGAATTTTTGAAAAAAAAAACGGTCTTTTGCCCGAGCCCGAACGAACGAATTTTTGAACCTAACGGTCGAATTTTGTACCGTTGTTCGAATGCCCGAAAATTGCCCGAACTGCCGAAAATTTTGTAGCCGTTGGACCCGAATTTTTGGGGAAAAATTTTATTTTTTCAACCTAAAATTTTCCTATAAATACCCCCTCCCCCAACCATTTTCCTCACCCCAAAACTCTCATTCTCTCTCAATTTCTCTTAATCTCTCTCAATTTCTCTTAATCTCTTTCAAATCTCTCTTAATCTCGCTTCAATCTCTCTCAAATCTCGATCTCTCTTAAGCTCTCTCAATCTCTCTTATTTTTCATAATGGCTTCTTCTCGTTATGGTGGTGGTGATGATATTCCTATTGATGCCCAATTCAACATCGAAGAAGGGCAATTTCCTAATATTTTTCAATCACGGGAATCGCAAACTATGGAAAGAGATCTTGATCAAACGCAAATCCGACCCCGGTGGACGTACTAGAGGTCGGGGGACGCAATGGTGGTGGCACAAGTGGCCGTGGAGGAGAGGCAAGCGGTAGTCCTAGTGCAAGTGTTGCAAGTTCTAAGAAGAAATGCAAGCGCACCTCAGCAGTTTGGGAGCACTTCAACACATTCGAGGAAGTCGACAATAACGGTAACATTAAATACGTAGCTCAATGTAAATATTGTGGTGAGAAATTACAAGGTAACACTATTCACGGCACTACACACTTAAGAAGACACTGACGAAAAGTGTATTCAAAAGCAAGGAGGTGGAGATCAACTCCGCCAAACACAATTATCGTTTGACTACCAAACCGGCGGTCTAAGCACGTGGAAATATGATCCGCAAGTTGATCGTATGGAAATGGCACGATTAATAGCCATATTAGATGAACCACTAAGTTTTCCTAAACAAAGAAATTGGCAACATTATATTAAAATTGTACATAATCCTAATGCACAATTTTTTTTTCTAGAACTACTCTTAGGAAAGATGCATTAAAATTATATAAACAAGAAAAGGAAGCATTAATCAACCTTCTACACTCTACTAGTGGTTGCGTTGCGTTAACGGGCGGATATTTGGTCCGCCGTTGCCAACAAGGATTATTTATTTGTAAACGGACATTATTATAAAGGTTTTGATTTGGATAAGAGAATCTTAGGTTTCAAATGTGTTATAGGATCACATATCGCCAATTTAATATATAACACAATTTTATCCGTTATTGATGAATATAGTTTAAGAGATAGAATAATGGCCATAACATTAGATAATGCAACTGCGAATACTAAAGCAATAGAACTTTTTGAAAATGATTTAAGTTTATTCGGTACTAATGATATTTTCCACCAACGTTGTGCATGTCATATAATTAATTTAATAGTAAAATCCGGTTTTAAAATCAATGTCAGGTCATATTAAAAGAATTAGAGATAACATTGCTTGGATTCAAGGTAGTAATCAAAGAATACAAGATTGGTTTAGATTTCTACAAGCATGTAATCAAAATCCTAGAGCATTAGCCTTAGATATGCCCATAAGATGGAACTCTACTTACATAATGCTTGAACAATGCATCCCCTATAAAGATGCTATAACAAATTATGTTAGTGCAAAATTAGGAATAGGATTTATAGATGAAACTGATTGGCAAATTGCCGAACTTTTGTATAACTTTTTAGGTAGATTTCATGAAGTTACCTTAAAACTTAGTGGAACTTATTACCCAACTTCACCATTAGCATTAGGAGAACTTTTAAGAATGTCCATTTTGGTTAGTGAATTTAGGACACATGAGGTTTTAGGAGTTCCTATCGCCTCTATGGAAAAGAAATTTAAAAAATATTGGTATAAATTACCCATGTTGTATGGTTTCGTGTTATTTTTGACCCTAGATTAAAATTAGAAGGTTTAGAAAGTGGATTAGATAACTTAGGTGAATTTTTAGCTATAGACACTCTTGACCAAAGATCCTATTATAAAGGAAAAAATATATTCTCTATATATCTCTTATGAAAGTAGGTTTAGAAACACACCTCGTGTTGAACAACCGCAACAACGAAACGACAATCCACATTCATTCTTGAATGTTTTCGGGTTGTCTAAGAAGAAGAAGAAGACGACGACGACGACTCAAGGTCAAGAAGAATCTGGGAGTGGAAGTGGATCTTCATCAAGAGGTGGCGGCGGATTCAACGAGTTAATGGCGTACCTGAGTGAGGGCTTAGTTGTAGACAGTAGTGAGGTGTTTGATTTGGTTGAGTGGTGGAGGGCACGAGCATTAACTTGGCCGATCCTAACACGACTGGCAATGGATATTTTTTCAATCCCAGTCTCCACTGTTGCAGCCGAACAAGCATTCAGTACAACCGGCCGAATACTTGAAGAACGGAGAAACGCATTGCAGCAGGATATTGTTGAAGCTTTGGTGTGCATCAAGGATTGGGACCGTTCCGACCAACGCTTACACGATACAATCTCACCGGCAAACCAAGAATGGATCGACGAATTTAATAGATTAACTTTTAATTTTCAAGATGATCCTTCTGCTTCATCTTGATAATTTCTTTGTAAATATTTATTTACTTTGTAATTTCTAATTTGTATAGTGTTTTTCTTGTAATTTGTAATCTTGTATAGTTGTACTTGTATAGAGTCTATAGACTTTGTAAATTCATCAAATTTGTAATTGTCCCACAATGATTGCACTCTTTTTTTCCTTACCAAGTTTTTATCCCAATTGGGTTTTTCTTGGTAAGGTTTTTAATGAGGCAATCATGAATTACAAATTTAAAAATCAATGAAGAAGTAAATTTTTTTATATATCGTTCGTGTCGTGTGTTCATTTCATATTTCAAATTGTAATATACACAACACATTGTAATTATACAAACAAATACTTATTTCAAACAACATAAAAATATAAAAAAAAAAAAAAAATGCGGGCAGCCGGTCGGGCATCGGGCAGCCCGACCGGGCACGGGCAAGCTTCAGCTGCCCGAAGCCCGTCCATGGGAATTTTCGGGCACGGGCCGGGCAGCCCGAATTTCGGGCAGATCGGGTTCGGTCATCGGGCAAAAAATCGGATTTTTCGGTGGTCACGGGCGGCCCGTCCAAAGTTTCAGCACTATCCCCATTTAAAGCATAATAATTTCAAAGCATAATAATCTTGAGTAAGTGTTCTTTGTAATTGAGTCCTCAAATATGTGTTTTTTTGTTCATATTTTATGAATTTCAAAGCATAATAATTTCTTTAATGGTTTTAATTAGTCCATGACGTAATACTCTTGTCACTTTGATTGTGTGCTATATACTGTATACACAGGGAAAGGGTTAGGGAAGAAGTATAGTTTGCCTAGCTCAGAATAGAAGGCTTCTTGGATATTCCACCATGTTGCTAATCATATATAAATAAATTTCAGGACTGGATTAAGAAATTAGGCTTTTAAGAAATTATTGTGATTGTTTCTTTCGTTTATAAAATGGCTCTTCTTGGATGTGCTGTAACTAAATATACATTGTGAAAATATAATATATATATATATATATATATATATTGAGAGCTTGTATCAAGATTATAGGTAAAAGTAAAATTATGGCATATCACTTACAATTGACATTAAAGAGACTATCAAGGCTCTGTCCCATCTCTCTCTCGTGTGATTCTCATGCGAAATAATACTAGCAATAATAGAGTGGACCACATCATTTAATTGGGTGATACAAAAGTCGCTTAGCACTGTCCTCCACAAATCACTACAACAAAAATACCCATTTGCGACGACTTTTTTTGCGACGACACTTGTCGTTGCAAATGTTGGACTATTTGCGACGACATGTCGTCGCAAATAACCCCCGTTTAAAAAAATTAACACGTCGTCGCTAATAAATTTTTTGTCATCGCAAATAATTTTACCGCGCAAATTTCGATGGCGCGGATTTTTCGCGTGAATGTAACCCACGTTTTCCCGACGTGCAATGATGCAACTCCTTCAAAGAGGATAACAAGTAAGACTTGTTTTGTTGGCCATCGGCGATGGCTTCCTATTAAACATGGGATGAGAAAAAATAAAAAGTTTGATGGTATGGTTGAGAAACGACCTCCTCCGGCTCGAAAATCTGTTCACCCAAATCTTAGCTCAACAACAAAATGTGTGCTTCAGATTGCCTGGTAAACATGACAAGTATGGTGAGAAGAAGCGAAAAAAACATGCAAGTGAGCTTAATTGGACAAAGAAGAGTATCTTTTGGGAGTTGCCTTATTGGAAGTCATTGTCGTTACGTCACAACTTAGATGTCATGCATATTGAGAAGAATGTATGCGACAGTTTATTGGGCACAATTCTTGACATTGACGGAAAAAGTAAAGATACGGATAAGGCGAGAATCGATCTACAAAATATGGGGGTGCGCAAGGAGTTGCATTTGTACAAAGACGGTGATCGTTGGATGAAACCACATGTGTCTTATACACTATCTCCCGACGACAGTAAAAAGTTTTGTGATTTTTTAAAATCAGTAAGGTTTCCTGATTGATTTGCTTCAAACTTAATGAAAAATGTGATCGAAGGGAAAAATAAAATTTCTGGGCTAAAATCGCATGACTGTCACATCATAATGCAGCGATTATTGCCAACGGGGATACGACCATTCATGAAGAAAGAGATCGTTGATGCAATAACAGAATTGAGTAATTTTTTTGAGTTAATATGCTCCAGAACATTGCGGAAAAGTGATTTAGAGAAAGCTCAACAAGATATTGTGCTTATTTTATGCAAGTTAGAAACAATTTTTCCTCCTGCCTTTTTTGACATAATGGTACATTTAGTTATACACTTGCCTGAAGAAGTCATTCGAGGAGGACCAGTTCACTTAAGATGAATGTATCCGTTTGAACGTTTTCTTGGGTCGTTAAAGAAATATGTCAAGAATCGCGCACGTCCTGAGGATTCGATTGCTTCGAGGCTTACAATGTCAACGAAGCTCGACTTTTTGTTTGATGTATTTAATCGAGTTGAAACACGGTTTAACCGGCTGGCCAAAAATTGGATAGACGATGAAGTGCTTATTGTTAAAAAGATTTTCTGTATTTGATACTCGTTGTCGGCCAATTGGGAAGATGACCCCCGTCACATTGGATACTCGTTTGCGAGAGAAAGCTGAGTGGTACGTCCTACAGAACTGTTCAGAAATTCAGCAGTTCATTGAGTACGTATTACTTTCACTTTTGTCACTTAATTGTTCATAGATTGTGTCGCATCATATATAATTATGTCATTTATTTTCATTCTCTTTTAAACAGTGACCATAGGAAAGAAATTGATACCGACGGTCGAATCATACCATTGGATGAAATTCAATCGAAAGAGTTTCTAAAATGGTTTAAGAATAAGGTACGTTTATAATTAATTTGCATTAACATTGTTAAGTCATTAAAAAGTGGCGTTTTATAGAATATTCATGTCTCCTTGCAGATTTTCAATATTCGAAAGCAGAATGAACCAGAAGCAAATGATCAAGTATTTTCGCTTTCAAGTGGTTCAAGCTTCTCATGTCAAAGTTATCTTAGTTGTGTGGTCAACGGTGTAAAGTTTCTGACACGCAATCGGGATATGAATCGAAGTACTCAAAATAGTGGTGTTTGTGTTCACGGACCTGATAACCAAATGTTTTATGGAGTTTTGGAGGACATTTATGAGTTGTCGTACTTGAATGACAATTCTGTTACGCTTTTTAAATGTTTGTGGTATGACACTCGTCCGGGAAAGAAAAGGATTCAACACTACAAAAATAGAATAAGTGTTTTCGTTAAAGAGACGTGGTACAAGAACGAACCTTTCATACTTGCATCGCAAGCAGAACAAATTTTTTACGTAGACGATTTATTTGATGGTCCAAACTGGAAGGTTGTAGAACACTTTAGACATCACCATATTTGGGACATTTGTAACCCCGACATTGATGACGTGATGATAGCTCAAGATACGAGAATCTACAAATATTGAGTTAGTAGTGGAACTACCGAGATTGACTCATTTGTATTGAATCGAGATGATGGATCGTCTAATGTTGTAACTTCCAATGTTGATGCAATTATGAAAGATAAGTCTCCGTAGTTGATGACTTTATTAATGATGAAGACGATGAAACTTTAGAGGAGTACGTTGAAGATGAAGTCATCGAATCAAGACGATGATGACACAAATGATGATGTCGAGAATCAACAATGTAGCAAAATGACGATGAGTAGAACTACATGAGAGTAATCTTTGTCGCTTTTTCCTAGATTTTGTTTTAATATTGTGATCTTCTTTGAATTTATAAATGTTGTTATTAATATTGTGATCTTCTTTTAATATTGTCATAGATATTGATGGCTAGAACTTTAGCGACTGTCTTTGGCTCTTGAGGAGGGCCATGACCACCTCCGGTCCTCAGAGTCCCCGCCCTTTGTGAGTCCGGTATGTTATTCTGACTTTTTTCCTCATTCTATCATATAGTAAATAAATGTAGTAGTACATGTTGATTTAAAATGCTTTCAAATGCTTACAGCACCTGAACCTCAACAACGTAGAGGTCGAGATGGGGCAAAAGGTCTTAAAATTGCCCAAAAGGTCATTCAAGATGGGAAGATCACAGTTGAATTCGATGAGGCAGGAGGTACTTAGAAGGCGCTTGGTAAATATGGTGCCTGGTTTGAAAGTGCGGTTGGTATTCATACCAGGGACATATGCGACCCTTCCACGATGCTTGGAAGGACGTTAGCGACGTGGACAAGAGGACAATTCAGGACCGGATGCTCGTATTTTTTTATGGTACATTTTGTATAGTTTATACTATAGTTAACAATGCGTTTTAACGATGTGAAACTGTTTTGCAAGGATTGTTTTAACATGGACTATAACTACAAGAACGGCATTCTGAGGTCCGTTGTCGATAGGGAGGCAGCAAAGTGCTACAAGGACTGGAAAAGTTCCTTGCACCGCTACTACAAATGCTACGGTTGAGAAAGTCTCCGGACTAATTTGAGAAATCAAGCTCATTGGGATCGTTGTTGCGATAGATTCTCCGGCGACAAATTTCAAGTAATTATAGATATGTTAGAACTTTATAATTTTTTATACATAATTTCAACTAACTATTACTTATTATAGTTAATCATAAACAGAAAATATCAGAGACAAATAGAAGTAATCGCAGCAACCAAAGGTATCCAAGCCTACATGGTCGGTTATCATACTCGCATGACATCTTGAGAAGAAGGTTAGTACTTATTTTTTGATCATTATCGTATTTATATGTTTATGATTCTTGTTCTGGGTAGCACATCTTGCGGTTATGGTGTCTTTGAAATCTTTTAAAGTTGTTTTTTTACTGGGTTTTGATTTTTGGATATTATATGAAAAATAAGTCGTTATGCTGCCGAAATTTAGTTAGAATTTAATAATTTAAATAAATGTAATTTATTCCACAGGCCAGTACAGAGACCCAAGAGCCGATGTCTACTATAGACAATTGGGCGGACATGATCGTCGCAGGGACTCTTGGGTTAATACCGATGCGGAACAGACTTTCGTAAGCATTTTTACTTTTCTTGTTAAATTTTTTTATATTTAAATAGTGGTTTTATATCACATAAAAATAATTATAATGTCTTATTATGTAGAACACTCTGGAGGATGAGAGACATAGAACACAGATTACTTCAAGAGCGACTAGACCCCCTTTGATGAGCATAGGTTTTGGAGCAAGTTCTTGGCATGCGTAGAGGACATAAGAAAGGAATGGGTCCGATGCTCTCCCAAAAGCATTACTCTGGGGCATCTCCTTCATCTGCTGGTTCATTCTCGGATGCAACATCATCAGCTTAACCTGAGGCTGTGCGTATGGATCGTTATTTAAAGAAATCGTATCAGGAACAAATGAAGATTTATGACAATCAGATAAAGATGTTAGAGTTGGTGTCTAGATTGCAGCCCAACATCCAATTACCTACAATTTCTCGTCCAGAACCAGTTAACCTAGACGCTCCTCTGCCTCCTTCATATGATGACAGTCCTGATGATGACGCTGTTGGCGATGCTGCAAACCTAGAGGAATAGTTTTGTATGATTTTTCACTTTATTTGGACTTTTATATTTTGTTAAACATTATATATGCACTTTATGTAGTATTCATAACATATTTTATAAATTTGTTTAGATTTATTGTTTTTAATATTAATTTATATTTTACTTTTAATGTATCTTAATAAATTATATTTAGTATGTAATATAATAATGTTTAATTAAAATTATTAAAAATTAATTAATTGCCTTTTTTTAAAAATTGGAAAAAAAAATTATTTCCGTTTTTGCGACGACATCATTATACCTGTCGTCGCAAAAAAATTGACTATTTGTGACGATATTTTTGTTGGGAATTGTGTCCTGAAAGCATGAGATGTAAAAGGATATTTATTATTTATTTAATAAAATAGTTTATTCATCATTTTATGTGCATATATTTATGAATATTTTATGAATATCAAATAAAATTCCTTGATTATTTATGTAACCTTAAACAAGGTATATAAGTATTATATACGAGAGGATAATGTTTAAGGATAATAATCAAAAGTAATTGTTCATAATGAATTTAATTAAAGTTCAGAATCTTTAATTAAAACATTATTAATACATGTCATTCCCATTTAGAATGGAACGGTGTTATCCGCACCGTTAATATGGAGAGATATTGAATGAGTGTATTTCGCATAATGAGATTATGTGGAACATGGACACAGACACAATATGAATTTCTAATAATTTCCGTTAAGCATAGAAATTCTAATTGAGTCTACCGATTGTCATATATAGAATTATCTTAATCCTGAGTTCTTAACAAACTCCTATTTATGGATTTATGTCTTTTGATTCACTCGGTACGGATTTCAAAACCCTAAATCCTATTCCTTGTATTTTGGAGACATAATGAAGTAGGTAGCTGGGAATGTTATTATACGAGATGGAATCCATTCCTTCTTGAGAGAGAAGCAAATAAATAATTCTCTTGAGTTTTGATTCGGTACTTGGATTAGTAAGAGCACTCTGGTTCATGAATGTGTTTTATGAATCACTATCCATTAGAGAATCAATGGTACTCAAGGATAAAGATGTAATTAGAGAGGTTAACGGATTCTACCTGACTCTAATTATGAATTATTTATGGAGGATCGATCTATATGCAATGACTATATCAAATGGACACTTCGCAGTTTAGAAGCAATTAATGTCTATAATTCCGAGAGTGCAATTCCAAGTTTATAATGGAGTAACTATTGGAATTAATAGAATTAATTAATTAATTAAAGTGTTTAATTAATTATTAATTTTATTGGAGCTTGGAATTATAGGTCCATTAGTCCCCGCGTCGTCCTTGTAATTCTACCAGACACAAAGGGCAAAATGGGAATTTTAGGATCACGGAATTCTAAAACTAAATACTCGAAGAATAATTAATTGAGAATTAATTATTATTTAAATAATGAGATTATTTAAATTTGAATTTGAACATATCTAGATTTATCCATTTAAACTTATTTGATAAGTTGTTTAAATTAGAATTCAAATTAATTTAAGTTTGACTTAAATTTAAATTTAAATTTGAATCTGAATTAAAATTGGACTACTGGATAAATGATAAAATATCTTCCTTCCCTATCTTATTTAGGCGCCACACACAGGGATAAAACCCTAGTGTGTGGCCGGCCACCTTAAGGATAAGGGGAAGGGATTTTTTGTTCCAAATTCAAAATTGGAGATAAGGATTTGATTTTATTTTGAAGTTTGACTTCTACTCTTTAAATATGAGATAGATAGAAAATTGTGAGAACAATTTTTGACATATTTTCAGCCCTAAAGAAGGTGTGGCCGAAATTCTCATATAAGGAAAAAGAGTGAAAAATATTTTTTCTCCAAAAATTCCACATCGTGCATGCGTTGGTGTTTGTGGAAATTCGAGTGTTTCAGAAACCTGTTTTGTCTCACGTGTGCCCACACACACGTCTACGTAGAATCAAGGAATTGACGTGGAAGACTTTGGTGTTCTAAACACAAAGCTTGGAGCTAGGATTGTTCGTGGTCAAAGAAATTCAAGTTATCATCCGAGTCGGCTACCAGGTATTTTTCGGTTGATCCTTGAATAATATAAATTAATGAGATAAATTTATTCGCGCATAAATTAATATAATCTATAGAGTATCTCAAAAGTTTTATGAAAATTTTTGTTATACACGATCCGCCTTTCTGCTGCGTTTCCACCGCCGAATTCGATTCGGCAACCAACAATTTTAACTTGTCGTCGCAAAAAAATTTGAATTATTTACGACAACGTTTTGAAAAAAGTCGTCGCAAATAATTTTAAATAATGACAAATTAACCAACGAATTATTTGCGATGACAGTCGTCGCAAAATATAAATGTCGTCGCAAATGTATTTGCGACGATACTCTGTTGTCGCAAATAAAATATTTGCGACTACTTTTTTGCGGCGACAAATTTGCGACGACGTGTCGTCGCAAATACTATTATTTGCGACAACATGTGGGTCCACTTTTTTCTTGTAGTGAATCTTGAATTCCATGCCTCATTTCAGTACTATATGTATGATCAAATTTTTTCATATATATAGATATATATAGAGTGAGGTAGTTACAGTAATGTCTTACGAGGTAGTTTCAATAATGTCTTGCTTATATATCTGATATTGTTTTAGTGAATTAATACGTGACTTCCTGTTCTTTTATTGGAAAAGAATAAATTTTTTGTTGGTAGTATATATAATAATGAGATGCAGTACATCGAGAGCTTTTGTCCCCACTTTGTGCGTAAAATATTGAGCTCTTATTTTCTTAATAGATGTTGCGTTCCATGCACGTAAAATATAAAAGTGGAAAACGTAACATCATAGTCACTAAACGTTTTATTAATGTTAAACTTAACTTTGATACTTAATAGTCATTGAACTTATAGTAATACCTTTTTAATATTAATTTTACATTCAATTACTGTTATGTTACGTTTTTTACTTGTACATATTACGTTGGATGAATCGTTCATCCAAATCTATCATATTAAATGGTTCTATATAAGCATAAATGAGTCACATTTAATCTCAGATGGCTTAATTTTTTAAAAATCTAATCTATAATATTAATATACACATATCTTTCACTGAAAAATTAAAAGTTCATCTTATAGTCCCTTTAAATATTTTTGTTTTTAGTTATTATTAGCTCCTAGTACATTACATGAATTTCTGGCTTCTACATTATATATACATATAAACTTTTATTATGGTTTATCTAGATGGATCATCTATGCAACGTAACATGAAAACTATAACTTTACAGTTAGTAAACAAAAAATTGACATTAAAGAGACTATCAAGACTCTCTCGATCGAGTTTGTTACCAGCAGCTAGCGCGCGCGCACACACACACATATGTGTGTGTGTGTGTGTGTGTGAGGTTTAAATGGTTATTCTCACATTTACTCATTAGTTAAATGGATATCATTATTTTAACTATAAAATATTTATCCAAAAGTTTTAATAAATTGGGTAGTTAACCATAACAACTTATGATAACTAGTGAAAGTGAATCCTTATTACGTTACATCATTAAAATTTTATATTTGATAAGTTACCACGTATGAAAAGTAACAATTAATGAAAACTCTGCAAATAATTCTATCTCCCCTCCTCGTGTTTCTCTTACAAAAAGTGTTTCTCGTGAAAAATAATTGGCGTAATAAACTATACTAGCATGACAGAGTGGACCACATCATTTACTTAGGTGATACAAAGACACTTAACAAATCTCGTCCACAAATCTATAATTCGAGGCATCATTCCACTATTGGTATATATAATATTTATTAAATGGGGTAGTTTTCTTTGAGTATATATATATATATATATATATATATATATATATATATATTTCTGATGGAAGATCTCTTCAATATAGTTATGAAAACATAACACGATAATTATTGAGCGTAACATCGACATTATAGAGAAAAAAAAAAACACCAAAATATTTAGTAAGACTATTATTTTTACGTTACAGGAGATGGATTGGATTCGCAAGAATCTAATTGAAGATACATTG
This sequence comes from Morus alba, assembly GCA_012066045.3. Lineage (NCBI taxonomy): Eukaryota > Viridiplantae > Streptophyta > Magnoliopsida > Rosales > Moraceae > Morus > Morus alba. The sequence continues at coordinate 1,309,446 of CP050224.2, forward strand.
AGAGGGATGAGCTTAAAAGCCGTTTGAATAAGCTACTTATGATGCCAACCCAACCTAACCTATGTGAATGGAGATCTCAGGAATTAGATTCAATTTTAAAAAACAAATTACTTGGGTACTTAGAGAGAACTATACTTTGTTTACTTGGTTTACTTTTAAAAAAGTTTGGTTCAAGATTGAAACTACACCATACTTTGTAAATTATATCTGTTAAGTGTAATTGGTTTGATAAGTTGTAAGACATCAACGCTAATGCATTTCAACTACTTCAGTTCAGCTAGAGCACCTTTTATGTATCAAAAATTTGCATTATGTGGGGCTTGTTAGAAATATTTTCTAATAATACAAATTTGTTTATGGATTTATTGAGTTTTCCGTAGGAAAGTTTTAATATATATATATATGTGTGTGTGTGTGTGTGTGTGTGTGTGTGTGTGTGTGTGTGTGTGTGTGTGTGTGTGGTATTACTTTAGGAAGTGCATTAAGTTCCAACGTTTATCTCTTTAATTGACAAATAATTTTTAGATGCATGAAGTTATCTTTGTGTTGATATGTATATATATAACATATATAAGCTATACCTTTACTACAATATTGATTTTGGTTACTGTTTACAAACGATCTGATTTTGAGTAGTTACAAAAATTAATTTGTTTCTTCACAAGAGTACTGGTATAAAATTGACCAGCCTGCACTTTCATTTATATAAAATTTTTATCTCTCATTCTCCTCTTGTTCAAAACCCTTCCATTTCACTTGTTTTCTTCTTTATCAAATATTCTTTTCTAATAAGGTCTCGTTGAATACTGTGAATTCGCATCAACCTGTTAGTTAAGAGTGCACCCTCTGCGGTGATTTTGCACCCGATTTATCATCGAAATCAAGTTTAAGGACAACGATCTTCAAGCTTCAACCATCTTACTAATAGTTAAGTTTTTTTTTTCCATTATATTATTAAGTTCCTTGTTATTTTTCTAATTCTGTGTTTGTAATATTTAGCACATTTATAAGAAATATTTATTTTAATTTCATTCCTTAGTTTGTAATTTTTTTTTTTTTCCTAACAGGGAGTACGTATAGAAGCTGCATATATGAAGACCGAAGTGTGTGGTGGTTATTCCAAACACCAATCTGGCTCTTATCTGTTTATATTTTATGTGCATGAAAAGCCAATTCAATTCAAAGAACAATCTACAATTCGCAACAGAAATATACATATATATATACACACACATATTATATTCTCCATTGTTGATCTAATAGTAAATCCAAAACCTATACATATATAGATCCAAACTCGTCAGCGGTAGAAAATGTAAAACATACGCAACGAAATGCAACTATGTCCTAATCGACATCCCTTATCCATAACATGTCCCATATGTACTATATATCAAACAAATATATACACACACACACAAAATATATATATATATATGCATGTGTACCATATATCACACACACAGACATATATATATTTGTGTGTGTGTGTGTGTGTGTGTGTAATTATTAGTGAACACATTTAAAGTGGCAGCTTGGCTTGTGGCGTGACACCCCTCAGCCCTATCACCCGAGCCATCATCGGCTAGGTGGCTCACTATGTAGTGTTCTTTGCTCGAAATCCCATGCACAACCACTTGATGATCATGATCATGCTGATCATGGTGATAGTGTGGTTCTGAAGTATTACAACTCTTGTCCATATTGCTCTCTTTTGCTCCTTTTGCTAATTCCTTATTCGTTCCTTGCTTTATTTTGGCTCCTTCTTCCTTCTTTTTGGGTTGCCATTTTCAACTATTCTTTTTGAAACTTTGGTGAAATTATGAAAAAAAAAAAAAAAAAAAAAAAAAAAAAAACAAAAAACAAATATAGGTGTATATACAAGCATTAAATGAAGGTTTTTGCATGGGTCATAAATTTTGCCGCCACGTTTTGATTATTGGGCTGTGGTAAGACATACGTGCACTATAACTGAGAGCCCACTTGGGAAGCTTGGGTTGGAGAACCGCTTTATTCTAATGGGCCCAAAATGAGCTTTTGCACTATCCCAACCCATTAGCTGAAGAAACACTTTATTTTTATTCACTTCACTTAATTCAGTTTTTAATTTCAATTTTATTATAATAAAAAATTCTCATAAAAAATTATATTTTTTTTTTATTATAATTATATCTTAATTTAAATTAATATTTTAAATCCGCGAACTTAATCAGATTTTTATTTATTTTGTGATTTGTGTAAAGTGTGGACCAAGTTGAATTTTTATATTAAGCCATTACAACTAACTAATAGTCAGCACCCATAATGTTATATTTATATGCTTTTGGACAGACATACTTTACAAACACGAACATCGTTGTGTAGCAGAAAATGCCAAATGGACCTGCCATTAATGAATAGATTGGCTTTTAACATCTGGACCAATCATGAAATTCCCAAGGCAATTAGAACTTTTTGTATATATATTCACCGGAGATTCCTCCACCTTTAAACTATTTATAAAGTTTTTCATTTCTCAACTTTTTTTTTTTGGCTAAAATTTCTCTAACTTGTTTTTATGTTCTCAACCTCTCTCGATGTGTTCAAAAAAAAAAAATAAAAAAATAAATAAAAAAAAAAAAAAAAAAACCTTCTCTCAATGTGTTAATATTTTTTTTTTTTCTCATTCCTTCCTCTCTTTAAGAAATCAATTTCATGTAATTGAGATTTTACAGCGCCGTTTATTTCGCTAATCCAAATCACAATTAAAGCTTTTGGTATATATTTTCTCTTATAAAAATTTAAATTTAACTTTTTTTGTTATAGTGTTTAATTTCTCCTATATTAATTCATTTTTTAACTCAAGTTATCAATTAGAAATTGATTATTATAGGCTTAGTTTAGTACTAATTTGTAATTTCAAACTTATTTTTAATATTGAGGTCATATGTTTGTATTCTCTACTTCACATTCAAAGGGAAAATAGAAATTTAAGAGTGAGCACAACAACCTATGAGAATCCAATTTAATTTTATTGTGTTGTGAAGGTGACAAATTATTACCTCTTTGATTATAAAGTTGCAAAAACAAACGGGAGGGATCATGATCAACCTGATGAGTATAGTTTTGAAGAAAATAGTTACCAGTAGGTGGAGACAAAATTTAATCATCAAAATGGGGAAAAATAGAGGGGAAAAACATATTTGAACAAGAAACTTGATGTAGATTAGTGTTGAGTTTAACATTCTCTTCACTAATAGGGTCAAAAGATTTTGACACAATAACGGATATTTAAATATTTCTTAAAGTAAAAGAAGAAGATCAAATCCAAATTGATTCTTGATATTTACAACGTACCATTTTTATGTGAGGAGCTTGGTCCTTTCCATCATGTTATAACATACATTTGAAGGGAAAACTATAAAATCCAAACCTTTCTTCAATCGGTTGATCCACTATAAAATCCATTGTAATGTCCATTTTATCCTCACTAGCAGCAAGTAATCTATTACCTTATATGTAAGGAAATGACTAAATTTACCACGCCAAGATAGGTGGGTTTAAAAGGTTTTAAACCTTTGTCATCAAATGAGATTTAGTGTAAAGTTAAGACACTATTATTAGGATTAATCCCAACACTTTACATTGACATTTATGCTTATATGACACTTTATATAGTAGCAATACCAAAGAAATACACATACTTCAAATAATCAACTATTATTTTTTTTTTTTTGGTAAAACCACAATAATTAAGTAAAGTCTTAAGTTCGACACTTGTACAGTTCAATAAATGTAACTTTTTTTATATTTTCATTTAAAATCGTCCATATATGTGAGTAATACTCAATTTATTTAAATATAACATTCAATTTATTTCATGTATTAGATTACTTTTTTTAATATGATAATAAATAAACATATTGTTACATGACATACTGTTAAAATAAACATGCTGATGCTAGACTTAAGATAATTCCATTAATTTAAGTGTCTTGGATATTATTGTATATAGACACACGTACAACTAGTCCATTTTCAGATCAAGCAACCATCAATTATTGATTTTCAAGAAAATTAAAAAAAAAAAAAGCATAAATTATTGATTATCCAATGCCCCTACATTTTACCCTTATTATATAATATTTATATATTTAGTAGGAAAGAATACGGGCTATGCCTATACGGTCTATAGAGATAAAGATAGAGATAGAGAAAGGTACAACTTAAAGCCAAACTAAACCATATAGAGATAAAGATATATTATTGTTATTAATTGCACAATATGCACAAACCTCTCACTTTCTCTCACCCCCACTTTTGCTTTTGGTCATGGTCACGAGTCAGAGTTGGACGGTGTTCCGACGTGGACTGTTCATAGGCGCCAATCCTCTACACTCGGTCACATCATAATCCTCATGAGTTTTTTGTGACTTTTTTGTTTCAACTTTTTGTGTCTCCTATATAGTTGGTTGCGTCGTACATATTGACAATTTTAAGTGTTTTTAATTCAAATTATATGATACTACTTGAAGATCTCACGCATTAAATTTAGTATGAGAACACACTAGTAAAAATGTTTCGTACCTATTCGTTTTGGATTAAACCAATATCACTACTTACTTCGTAAATTTTATGAAATTTAAAGTCCTTTTTCCGAACTATAATTATTGTAGGGTAAAACGGTGAATCTTAAATTAAACATTGCATGTGGCCCACATGCCATAAATAAGAGCATTAAGCGATCAATGATAGCTCAGTCCTAGCTGCCACGTCAGCGGGCAACTCTTTTAGGAGTAGACCACTAGAAAGAGGTGTCAGACATACAAAAGAGGTCGACTATTCTGAAAAGACAGAGGACGACATGAGGTCAACCGTGCCTGTAATCGTAGGCGAAGATGGTTCTAGGAGCGTTTACAAAGTCAAGGCACGAAAGACAGGATATTCGTAATTAGCTCAAGGATTTGGTATTTGTAATTGAATATATTAAATTTGATTAAAGGAATCATCGATTGATTGTAATCTCTATCTTTGAGGAAACTATCCCAAAAGATAAAAGAAATATCTCCGAATTAAATAGGGAAACAAGCAAGGGCAGTGATCAAGGATATAAATAAGGGATTGTAAAAGAAAAACGCCCGGGTCTCAATTGGGGGCATTTGAGCGTTTATTTTCCTAAAAAAAATAAACTTCCTCTCCTCCCTACAATAGACGTAGCCTTCAAACCGTGGCTGAACCTGTAACACCCTGAAGAATTAATTGAGATTAATTAAGGTAATTAAGATTATTAGTGTGCCTAATCTGATTTAATTAATTGAGTATTAAATGATTCCAAGGTATTTAAATTATTCTGATAATTTATTTTAATCCGAAGTGTGTATGGGCGCATTTACGGATTTATTATATTTTCGTACATGTCATTTTTCTTTATTTTTCTTTTTCTTTTCTTTTCTTTTCTTTTTCCTTTCTTTCCTTTCCCTTTTTCTCCCATGCGGCTTACTCTTTCTCTCTCTCTCTCTCTTTCACTCTCCCGTGCTCTCTCTCTCCCATTTTTGTCTCAAATCAAGACCGGATTCGAACCAAGAGTGATTTCAAAGAGTTTTCAACATCAAGAGAAGGATTCAAGGTAAGATTACTGAGAGAACCTCTCTTGGATTTCAAGTTTTGGATTCAAAAACTTACTTTTGGTTCAAAACGGATTTTGATGGATTTTGAGTGAAACTAGGGTAGAAATTGGAGATCTTGGGTTCTTTGGACTTGTTTTAGGACCTAGAACCCGGATCTAGTGGTTGTCCCTTGAAATTTTGTAATTTGGGACTGGATTTACAGGTTTTTAAACTGATTTTCGCGAGTTTTCGCGAACTGGGGATCTCCACCGGTCGACCGCATCGGTCGACTGGATCTTGTTGTGGCCACCGGCCGACCGGATGCACACCACCGGCCGACCGGTGGTGATGCACTGCTCTGTCTCCGGTCGACCGGTGTACACGGGGTTTGACCCTGTTTGGCCTGAAATTGTCGTTTTGAACCCTGTTTTCGGGGAGAACCCAAATTAGCTTCATTTGGGGACTTGGGATGAAAGGATTAGTATCTTTAATCCCTGATTTGATATTTAAGACCCTTGGAATGTAATTTGAAACATGAAAATGGATTAGGGCACACTAATTGAAAATCTTGGAATATGATTGACATTTGATTACTTTAGGACTGAGGATTGATCCTAAAGTGGTGTTTTGTATCAGCGCTCGCTGTGGATTCAGACTAAAGGGGCTTAAGGAAGCGGAAGCCGAAAAAGGCAACGCTAGTCCCAGGTTTGATTGTGCGAGGTAGGATTTCTATCCCTATTCTTTGTGAGCCTGTTTTTAAAGAGGATTTTGGCCTTGAAAATGTTTTAAAGAAAGGGATTGATTTACGAAAGAAAAATGTTTTAAAAAACCATGGCTTGTTAGTTTATGAAAATCCTTGGCTTGTCCTGTCCATGGAATCCATAGCTTGTCTCGTCATGGAACCTCATGGCTTGCCCAGTCATGGGGCCCACGGCTTGAGTAGTTCGTGGGGTCTTACGAACGATTTCATAATGTTAAACGGATGATTTCTTAAGATAAGAGATCTTGTGAACTGGTAATAGAGTCTATTGCTGTAAGCCTAGATAGGATGCGGAGAGTGCATCCTCGGGGGCAGAACCCGAAACCGGTCCGGTAGGCGAGGCACTTGGTGAAGTGAGTAATTTGTACTAATTACTTGCTGAAGCCTGTAATATGGATTATTTCAGTTATATTTCCTTTGAGAAAAAGGATGTGAGGTTCCGGCTGTTCTGTCGGGGCTGAATGTCTTACTTTATTCATTTACGCGCGTATTTATTTATTCATTTATTTTAATTATTTCAAATTATATCCTACTGGGCCTTTTGCTCATGTTTCAAATGTTTAAACCCCTCCTAGGAGATTCGAGGAGCGGTGCATCGTAGTTGAGCGGTGCTACGGATTGATCAAGTGAGGATCGCGTTCATCCTCTGTTATAAATTTAAGGAAAAATTAAGAAAGGTTATGTAAACTTAATTAATATTTGGATTTACTAGACTGTGGATGATGTCTGCTGTAATTGATTATTTACCTGAACATGTATGTACGACATCAGTATGTCTGTGGGGGGTGAAGCCACGTGTCGAGGCTCTGGATTATGTAATTTATTTATATTTAAATGCAGCTAAGTGTGGGACCCGGTTGGGGATCCGCTTTATTAATCCCTAATCGAGCTCCACGCCACCCACCCCGTTTGGGGGCGTGATGAGAACCACTATAATTCTCTTGTGTTCGTAATGTTTTATTACTTTTAATTGTGTTTTAGATAATTAAATTCGTGTAAATTGAAATTTGTTATTATTATATTCAAGAATTTTCACCGTCAACAATTGGCGACTCCGTTAGGGATCGAACCCAGAATCTATGGTTGACACGAAGCATTCCGGTGAGAAAACCTCGACTCGAAGCCATGCCTTTAAGAAGAACAATAAGTAATGTTGCGAATAAAGGCAGCCAAACTAAGGAATGGGTAAGAATCAACCCAATCTAGAAAAGAAGGGCGTGGTAAGGAATGAAGAACTTCTAGCCCCGAACGCGCCCCAACCAGATCCGGTGTAGAAGCAAGCCCAACTGAACACTCTAACTGATATGGTTCAACACCTGGTGGCCACCAAAGCATGAATTAATGGGAGAAAATTAATGCCTCCCCTTAAAGATGCTTTAGCAAGACTGCCAAATGCAGCCGCAACTAGGAACTAGAATAATGGTGATCAGCATGGTGCCCTCGAAGAGATTGGAGAGAGTGAGAACACAAGGGAAAATAACTCTAAACCTCGACCATCAAAATTGCTAGGAAGCAGGCACAAGGTCGCTAAGAGACGAGCCTAGGAAAGGGAAGCTGTGAATGGACAGGGACTGCCCCCAAAAGTGCCACCTCTAGGAAACCAGGGCAACAAGGCCGAGGAAGAGTCAAGGTCGGTGCAGAACGGAGGAGACGTAACAAATATACTAAATGCTAGGGGAGCCGAAGCCTCTAAAGAAGTCAACTCTGTTGTAAGTTTGTCCATAAAGTGGGATGTAATTTGTTATTTATGAAATGACAAATGTCAGACATTATTATTTTTTTGTTGATTTTATAAAATGAAAAAAAGTTATGTTTTGACACATACTCAAGAGTGTTAGTAATATTGCTTAGTCCATAGACTGTTACCAACGAAAGAAGAGTCAGGGGAACCCTGCCGGACAAACTCTTCTGATACAATTTAAAATAGATATTCGCATCTTAGGATTGATTGGACAATCGAATCCGATTATGACTGTTAGATCGAACCATGTGATGCTGGTCTCGGGGCATGGGAGTTGGACTCTGTGGTTGATCTAGACATGCTCGCAACATGTTGAATAGACCATGTGACTGATTAGGTTAGAGTAAAAACCGTTTACACAACTCTAAACCTAATCATCACAACTTAAGTATATTTTTATAATTATCTTAATCCTGAAGTGGATGCATAGCTCAACTTAGTATCTCATGATCTTTGATTCACCAATGAGATTAGTTCACAGTTATTGAACAACATCTCGGTCATTGGGATCATGACATTATTGAGTTGGAGTTATGTGATTCACAGATATGGAATTCGTAAGAAATAATATCACCTCATGCTTTATTGATGGGTGTGTGAATAAATAAACCAGGCCTGGTATTCAATGATGATATTCATTGATTAAGACATCGTGACATGTGCGAGACATCTTACAAACATGTGTCTTTCTTATTCACAGTCATATAAAGGAGTTGAGAAAATAATGATTGGAATGGTAAAACGGTAATATTATATACCATTATGATCACTGATATTTACGAAGGATAATAATGCATTTACACTGTGGACCGTGTGATAAATTGTATCAACACCATTAGAAAAAATAGCGCACATGAATCGAGAGATTATTCGGCATCAAACTTTTAGTGGAGTTGTGCGATGTCGGAATTAAATATGTCGATAACTTATCGGGATAAGTTAGTCGAATATTGTAATTCCATAGCTTTGTTCATGTGGGTCCATTCGGTCTCAAGGCTAGCTCTGATAAATGGGAAAATAGAAACTGATGTTTTGTTATATAATTATGTTTAAATTCATTATGTTATTTTTCATTTATTTGATAATTGAAAAATAAAAGGAATGAATTTTGAATTTTGAAACTAATAGAGATTAATTTAAAATTCAAAATAAAATTTAAACATGATTTTATTTGGCAACTAAAGGAGAGAGAAAGTTGATATATTATTTTGGGAAAATTCGGAAATCCCTTGCCATAAGGGGATTTCGAATTTTGCTCCAAAATGGAAAGGAAAATTCGGAAATCCCTAGCCATGTAGGGATTTTTGGATTTTAATCCAAAGGTGAAGGGGAAATTCGAAAATCCCATCTAGGGATTGAGTTTTTGAATTTCCTCCTATATAAGGATATTTTATTGAAAACCCTAAAAGAGAGTTCTTAAGAAGAAAAAAATATATCACACACTTTTCTCCTAGGGTGGCCGGTTTTTTGAGACAAAATAGAAGGAAAATTGTTTCCTTAGGTTTTCGAAAAAAGAGCCCACTCTCTCATCCCAAATACCATAGAGTCATAGCCTTCAATCAACGAGTGGTTTTTGGTGTGATCGTGCCGATAAATCAACGATCTTGTTTCACGGCAATTCTCCATCTCGGAACGTGAGATAGTGAGACAAGATCCTTGCGGTCATTTATTTCAATCGTCACAAAGGTATGTGTGTTATTCTAATCCTTTGTCTATAAACATATATCATGCATGCATCTCTCGTTGTGGTTTACGTTTAATTTAGAATTAAATGGATATGACAAAATTTTTGAAATTCCGCCTACAATGTTGTTGTTGTTCAAATGATTTTTCATCTATAAATCACAACAAGATCCTACAAACTCTACAATCTCAACTGCAGAGGCTAAGGCAACTATGGAGTGCATGGCAAGTGATGCGTTTTTTTTTTTTTTATATAAATTTTATTCCAAGCGTCACGGTGTCAAGTTTTGAGTATAGGTTGAGTGAATATCGTCTCCCAGGGATTGGGTTTAGAATTGCCATTAAGTACCGTGATTATTGTAACTTAACTTTATCTAGGCAACCTAATAAAATGACAATTAAGAGAATAAAACAAAATAAATATGAAAATAAGAAAATAAAATATCTATACACAAATGGTCTAGGGACTTGATTTCGCTTTATTATTCATATGTTCATCCTATTTTGTAATCGCTAATCAATTCCATTCAATTCATTAATCAAGGCTCTAATGTTATCTTGCAACCTCTCTCAAGTGCCTCACAAGAAATTGCATTTAAATACCTAAAACAATATCCCTATTCGAAATGCATATTTAAACACAAATTAAGCTTCGCCTTTAAAATTAGAAAATAGGAATATTGATTGCCGCCTGGCCTCACAATGCCCTAAATCCTAATTTGATTACCTAAGCGTTGATCTCCTCCCGGTCTTACAACAACCTAGACTATGCTTCCCAAATCTAGATAAAGAACTTAATTTCTCCCGAGCATCAAATTCTCAATCTAAAAATCATCTAACTCGTTGGCCAAATAAATTAGAAGCATTAAGCATAGAGAAACATAAATGAATTGAAAACGAAATTAAATTAACAATCAACAAAATATTCAAAACATAGTTCAAATAAAACTACATCAAGTCCTAGATCTAATGTCTAGCTTAACATGAAAAAATAGATGGAAGAAAATAAAACCCAATATCCATTGAAGAGCTTCCAAGGACCTCCAAGATGAAGGATTTCGGCCTCCTTTTGATGTTTTCTTCAGTTTTCTGGGCTCCCTTTCTCAAGTGGCATCTCTTTCCTTTTATACTAATCAATTTCGGAGCTAGTGATTCAAACGCGCGTTGCAACCTCCGTAAAAGCACGTTGCGACGTGCATTTTTGGAAGAGGGATTTCACTTGTAGGGGCTGAGACGTGCTGCAGCACCCATTGGGGGTCATCCAAGCCACTGGCCGCGCTATAACGCGCGGGCTAATTCCTGGGCACTTTGGGTGCACTGCAGCACGCGACATAATTCCTGGGCGCTTTGGGTGCGCTGCAGCACGCGACCTAATTCCTGGGCACTTTGGGTACGCTGCAGTGCGCGAGACGTGCCAGGATGCGCTGCGGCCTGATACTTTCCTGCTCTCCGCTTTTCTTTGTTTTCATTTGCGCGTTGTAGCCCAAAAAGGTGCGTTGTAGCCCGCTTTCTTGCATTGCAAAGCCTCTTTTTTGTGCCTTAAAATCCTCTTTCGCCTTCCCTTGCCATTGATTTACAAGTTGGGCAAATATTCCTCTTTTCTTCATGCAAAATCATCCAAGTTAACATTTATTTATAATTCCTATAAAAAGCAAACCAAAGACATTAAACTAACAACAACGCTTGAAAACTTACAAATATTTAAGCTTAAAAGTACTTGATTTGTTGGTAGAAATTCTTATCATCAGTATGTTTATAAGAGAAGCTTGTGGGTGATGTCGACAGTTTAAAAAAAATGATGTAAAGAACTAAGTGAGCCACCAACAAAAGAACTTGGGGCAGGTCGCAGAGGTGTTGAATGTCGACATTGTCGTGCAAAGGGTTCATGATCATCCTTTTATAGAGATCATGGCGCTGCCCCTTCCAGATAAATATAAACCACCCTAGATTCCTCCATATTATGGAAGAAGGGATCCTGATGAGCAGTTGGAGTTGTACACAGGACATATGTTGTTGCAAAGCTATTTTGAGGAGATTATGTGACACTTCAGCAAGACCTCCAAATGCAGTCGCAGCTGGGAACTAGAATAATGGTGATCAGCATGGTGCCTTAGAAGAGATTGGAGAGAGTGAGAGGACAAGGATAAATAACCCTACACCTCGACTGTGAAATTTGCTAGGAAGTAGGCACAGAGCCACTAAGAGACAAGCCTAGGAAAAGGAAGCTGTGAATGGACAGGGACTACCCCCGAGGGTGCCACCTCGAGGAAACCAAGGCAACAAGGCCAGGGGAAGACTCTGTGGTGGGGTGTAAATGGGAGGAGACCTAAGAAATATACTAAATCTTAGGAGAGCCAAAGCCTCTAAAGGAATCGACTCTACAATCCGAGCAAAGAGAGACTAAGCCAATCATGGAGCGCATGGAAAGTTCGGAGGAGAAGCTTGTGGGTGATGTCATTGGTTTAAGAAATGATGTGAAAAACTAGGTAAGCCACTAAGAAAAGAACTTGGGGCAGGTCGTGGAGGTGTTGAACATCGACATTGCCTTGCAAAGGGTTCGTGATCATCCTTTTATAGAGATCATGGTGCCGCCCCTTCAAAATAAATTTAAAGCACCCTCGATTCCACCATATGATGGAAGAGGGGATCCTGATGTTCAATTAGAGTTGCAAACGGGACATATGTTGTTGCAAAGTTATTTTGAGGAGATTATGTGACGCTTTAGCAAGACCACCAAATGTAGCCGACGCCGGGAACTAGAATAATGGTGACTAGCATGGTGCCTTAGAAGGGATTGGAGAGAGTGAGAACACAAGGGAAAATAACCCTACACCTCGACCATCAAAATCGCTAGAAAGTAGGCACAGAGCCACTGAGAGATGAGCCTAGGAAAGGGAAGCTATGAAAGGATAGGGACTGCCCCTGAGGGTGCCACCTCGAGGAAACTAAGGCAACGAGGCCCAGGAAGACTCAGGGTCATTGTAGAAGGGTAGAGACATAACAAATATACTAATTCTAGGAGAGCCAAAGCCTCTAAAGGAATTAACTCTATAATGGCAGAGGTTGAGGTAATCATGGAGCGCATGGCAAGTTCAGAGGAGAAACTTGTGGGTGATGTCGCCTGTTTAAAAAATGATGTAAAAAACTATGTCAGCCACCAACAAAAGAACTTAGGGTAGGTCGCAGAGGTGTTGAATGGCAACATTGCCTTAGAAAGGGTTCATGATCACCCTTTTCCAGAAATCATGGCACCGCCCCTTCCAGATAAATATAAAGCACCCTTGATTCCTCCATATGATATAAGAGGGGATCTAGATGACCAGTTGGAGTTGTACATGGGACATATGCTGTTGCAAAGCTATTCTGAAGAGATTATGTGCTGAACATTTCGTAACCGCTTGACGAATTCAGAACGTCGATGGTTTAGGATGCTAAAGCTAAACTCCATCTTCAACTGGGATGAATTAAAGGAAGCCTTCTCCTTGCAATTCATTAGGATAAAGAAGTATGTCCTGCCAAAACAGAATCTGATGATGGTTTATCAAAAACCAAATGAGTCATTGAAGGAATGGCTAGTTTGGTATAGTGAAGTAGTCACCACAACCACTGATATGACTGATTGGGAGCCTTTAATGAAAGATCTCTCCGGTATGAAGAAGAACACCCCATTTAAACGTGACCTCAATCGTAAGCCGCCTTCCACATATAAGGAAATTCTGGCTAGGGCGAAGGGATTCATCAATGCAGAGGAGCCTAAGGCTAATGACCTGCAACATAGATTGAACAAGAACAAAGGTCTACCTCTGGGAGGCAGGTTAGTCAAAAGTGTTGAGGCAGAAGCAAAGAAGAGTAGGCAAAACGAGTCTGAAATAAATGAGACTGTCGAATTACCATGAGAGGTTTTGGATTCAAAGAGATCCCAAAAGAGCTATGCCCATGAGGCAAAGCAGATTTACCATGAGAGGTTTTGGAACCTCACATCAATGAGACTATCGAATTCCAAGGTTTGTGAGTGCGAAATAATCTTTTCAAATAAAGATGCTAGTAAAGTACACTTCCTACAGAATGATGCACTAGTAGTTAAGGCTATAATTAGGAACCACACCATGTGTAGGATTTTGGTAGATAATGGGAGTTCAATGGAATATTATACTCTGACTATTTGACAAAATGGGAGCCTTAAGAGAGCAGATGGAAAAGACCATTCGGCCTTTGTATGGGTATACTGGATTTTAAATCATCCCTCAAAGGTTGATTAAGTTAACCATCACATGGGAGAGAAGCCGTGATAGGCCACAGTGATGAAAAATTTTGTGGTGATAAAAGTGAGCATCACAATATAATGCTGTGATTAGAAGGCTGACCCTTTGAGCGCTAAAAGCTGTCACGTCCATCTACCACTAAAGATCAAGTACCCAACTCTAAATTAGGCAAGAGAGATAAAGTGCAATCAGTAGAGTCGAAAGGTTTCATATTCAGATGTTGTGCACAAGTACAACGACCCTAGAATGATGGAAATGTGAATGGTTAATCAGGGGCCAATCGATGACGCATGTTCTCCACTTCCTATTGAGCTTTATAACCAGTATAAGGTTTGAGATCCACTTTGAATAGTGAGCCTCACAGATGAAGTCATTTTTAAGCAACTTGTTGATGGAAAGTGGAGAACATGCATTGACTTCAGCGACTTAAATAAAGCATTCAAAAAGGACAATTTCCCACTTCCACGTATTGATTAATTGGTTGACGCTACGACTAGAATGACTTCTTAAGCTTCATAGACACCTACTCAAGTTATAACTAGAATCCTACGCATCCAACTTACGTCATTATAGGCTCTGGACTCTACTACTATAAGGTATTGTCATTTGGTTTGAAAAATATGTGGGCTACCTACTAAAGGCTCATTAACAATATGTTCACCAAGTAGCTCAAAAAAAAAAAAATAATGGAATTCTATGTTGGCGGACGTGCTTGTGAAGAGTGCAAAGGACAAGCAGACACATCGAGCACTTGGGAGAGATGTTTGACATATTGAGGAAATACCATATGAAGTTGAACCCCTTGAAGTGTGCATTTAGGGTCGACTTTGGGAAATTTCTTAGGTTCATGGTTAGCAATAGGGGTGACGACACAGAACTTATTTTCTTCTTCTATATTCTCATCAAGTGGCTATCTCTTCTTAAAAATTTCTAGTATTTTCGAATCAATTAACTAAAAAAAATTATAAAAACAAAAAAAGTTAAACTAACCGGCAGAGATGCAGGGGCAGACCGGAGCTGCCGTGGTGGGGTGGCGGGGAGTTGGCGGCGGGAGCAACTCACCGGGAGAGGAGCAACAAGAGTGGCGCAGCCGGATTGGCGGCGGCGGCGGCGGCCGAAGAGGGTAGAATAGAGAGAAAACGGGAGAGAGTGAGAGAGAAAAATGAAGGGCGCGGTGGGGTAAACTGCAGGGGCGGGGGTGGCGGCGGGGTTAATGGAACGGCCGGAGAGGGCAAGAAGAGAGAGAGAGAAAAAGAAGAGAGAGAGAGAGAGAGAGAGAGAGAGAGAGAGAGAGAGAGAGAGAACGGAAGAAAGAGATAGAAAGAAAGGAAGAGAGGACGGGAGAGAGAGAAGGGAATTTATGGTGGTGGTGCCGAGGGGCAGAAAAGAGAGAGTGAAATCACAGAAAAATGAAGAAGAAGAACTTAGGGTATTATTAGTTATTTATGATTTACATTGTCATCGCAAAAAATTTAAAATATGGTCACAAATAACATTGCCGCCATTGGTTTTTGTGAAATGTGTAAAGATTTGTCGTCGCAAATAGTGGGAAATGTTGTCGCAAATAATTGGGCAATGTTGTCGCAAATAGTGTGGCGATGTCGCCACAAATAACGAGGTCATTATTTATGACAACATGTCGTCATAAATAATAAATACCCAATTTTGCGCAAAAAAAGCACCACCATTGGATATTGTGCGCCAAAATATTTGCGACGACACAGAACTTATTAGCGACGACATGTGCAATTATTAAACGACTGATTATTTGCGATGACATGTTGTCACAAATAACCAGTTATTTGCGACGACATATGTCATCGCAAATGGCCTTTTTTGTTGTAGTGGTAACGGGAAGCCCTTCAAGGGTCGTACGTAGTTGTGACATGTCTTTAACAATTTCTACAACAATCTCTACCATGCTCTCAAGTTGTCTTTCCTAGCTAGCTCTCTGCATGAACGTTGACATATCTTCGTTCATAATTAACCCTTTCTAATAACTGCATCTTTCATTAACTAAATTCACCCCAAATTTTTTCAAAAAAAAAAAATACAAGGAAAAACAAATATGTAGGAAACTTTATTACTTCCCACAGGATTGATACCCATAAAACTCCTATATGTTGGTGTACGAGGTTTTAGTTATATATAGTCGTCGTATATTAATTCAGCTATGTTGTGTTATTTGTTTCTCATTATTTGTCTAGTATATCATTTATGTTAGACCATCTTCAATGCACATGCTAATGCCAATTGTATATTTGGCCCTTAAAAGTTGTGATGATGGCATATTAATTGGGTTATGTGTTTAGCGTTTTTATTTATGGAGAATTCTTATGAGAATAGTGATGAAACCCTAGAGCTTATGATGTTTATGATGATAAAAAGAATGAGAAAGGTTGTGATATGTGGTTGAAAGGTTGAAACAATGGATAAAACGAGCTATGGTTAGCTTGCGAAACACAAAAAGTAGGCGGAACTCTGCCGAAATTTAGTTTAAAATTTTGAACCAAACTCGGTTATAATTTAGAATAAGAGGAATGAGATGTGTAAAATGTTGGGAATGGTGTCCTAGAAGCATAAGATGTGATAGGATATTTATTATTTATTTAATAAAAGAGTTTATTCATCATTTTATGTGTATATATTTGTGAATATTTTATGACTATCAATGAAAATTCCATGATTATTTATGTAACCTTAAACATTGTATATAAGTGTTATATACGAGAAGATAATGTTTAAGGATAATAATCAAAAAGCATTGTTCATAATGAATTTAATTAAAGTTTAGAATCTTTAATTAAAACATTATTAATACATGTCATTCCCATTTAGAATGGAACGGTGTTATCCGTACTGTTAATATGGTGAGATATTGAATGAGTGTATTTATTTATAATGAGATTATGTGGAACAAGGACACATACACAATATGAATTGCTAATAATTTCCGTTAAGTATAGAAATTCTAATTGAGTCTAGCAATTGTCATATATAGAATGATCTTAATCCTAAGTTATTAACAGACTCCTATTTATGGATTTGTGTCTTTTGATTTACTCGAAATGGATTTCGAGACCTTGAATTCTATTCCTTGTATTTTGGAGACATGATGAAGTAGGTAGCCGAGAATGTTATTATACGAGATGGAATCCATTCCTTCTTGAGAAACAAGTATGTAAATAATTCTCTTGAGGGTTAATTCGGTACTTGGACTAGTAAGAGCTCCGATTCATGAATGTGATTTATCAATCACTGTCCATTAGAGAATCAATGGTACTCAAGGATAAAGAAGTAATTAGAGAGGTTAACAGATTTTATCTGGCTCTAATTATGAATTATTTATGGAGGATTGATCTATATGCAATGACTATATCA